>CM070025.1:36590546-36723046 GCA_036247105.1 Cirrhinus mrigala
CTTTAAGGTTGTGTGGATTTAGGATGTAGTCCAACCCAAAATATATGGCTAACACACTAAAACACATCCATGATGGAGAAAACACTCACAAACAGACAAAAAAAAGAAATTAAAGACCGATCCATTGTTTTTAAGCTTTATAACTGTTACATTGCCTTTTTTCCTAATTTCTATAAAATGTATGCTTGTTTAAAATAATATGATGATGATTTTACTTAGGTTTGTGAAATTTTGTTTTCTTTTAGGTTTTATAGACTTCTGGGTACAGCGATTCATGATCATCTTTTTAAGTGGCCCTGTTATCACTGTCCAAATGCAAACTTTTTTTTGATAAAAATTTATCTAGAGAGTCCAGAGTACGTTACTGCAGTGGTGTTATTGATTTTGAGTCAAAAATCTACGAGTAGTTAAAAAAAAAAAAGGTTTTATGAATAATATCAAATATTTAAAGAACAGTTGGATTGATAGCAATGGTCCTAGAGACAAAATTGTTCAGAATGAGAAGATCTATCATATGATATGAAGAGCTAGTATTTGTGAAAATATATGAGCATTTTTTTTAGCAATTTGAGGCCAATTGCTATAGAAATGTTGTTTTTTGAAACCTTTTTAACTGTTATAGCGCCACCTTATGCCCTGATCTTCATGAAACTTTGCATGCCTGTTTAGCATCATGAAAGGTTGTGTGAATTTAAGATGTAGTCCAACGCAAAATATATGGCTAACACAATAAAACACATCCATGATGGAGAATACACTCGCAAACACACAAACACAGAAATTAAATGGTTAAACTGTTATATTATGTTATGTTCATTAAGCATTACTACACACAAACACACACACACATTTTGTTGCACATAAGAGATTTGTGTAATAAATGGTAGGTGACAAAATGTTTAGTTCAAGTCTTGTCTTTTTAAGATTTTATATATCATTTTCAAGTTTCACTGTAATCATAATCTTGTATTATTGTCAAATATGATATATCTGAATAAATGAAGTGTTAAACTTTGGCTAAATGTGATTTGAAATGTTATAACAGCGATTTAGGCTATGCATAAATTGAAATTAAGTGAAAACAAGCCATTAAATGCACTGTTCTAGTCTGTTTAATGATGCATTAGTGGTGTTCTACTGCCATCTAGTGCTTAAAGTTGCAATTACATGGCGTTTTAAAGAGCGATGCATTGTTTTAAGTTTATAACTGTAACATTGCCTTTTTTTTGCCTTATGTTGATAAAATTGTATGCTTGTTTAGAATCATATGATAATAATTTTACTTAGGTTTGTGAAATTTTGTTTTCTTTTAGGTTTTATAGACTTAGAGTACAGTACATCATGATCTTATTATTATGTGGCGCTGTTTTCGCTGTCTAAAGGCAAACGTTCAACATTTTTTTGATAATTGTTTATCTAGAGAGTCCAGAGAATGTTACTGCAGTGGTTTTATGGATTTTGAGTTTAACACCTAGTACTAGTTTACAGAAGTAGTTTTTTTTTTAAATAAAATCAAATATTTAAAGAACAGTTGGATTGACAACAATGGTCCTAGACCCTAAATTGTTCAGAATGATGAGATCTATCATATGATATCATGTAGTGTTCTGTAGTGTTCATGTGAATACATTTGCATTTTTTTAGCAGTTTGAGGCTATTAACCATAGACAGCTTGTGTTTTTAAAGCCTTTTTAACTGTTATAGCGCCACCTATGGTCCGATCTTCATGAAACTTTGCATGCCTATTTAGCATCATAAAAGGTTGTGTAGATTTAAGATGTAGTCCAATGCAAAATATATGGCTAACACACTAAAACACATCCATGATGGAGAATACACTGACAAACAGAAATTAAATAGTTAAACTGTTATATTAATGTTCATTAAGCATTACTACACACACACACACACACATTTTGTTGCACATAAAAGATTTGTGTATTAAATGGTAGGTGACAAAATGTTTAGTGCAAGTCTTTTTAAAATTTTATATATAATTTTCAGGTTTCACTGTAATCATAATCTTTTTGCGTTATTATTGTCAAATATGATATATGTGTTTAAATGAAGTGTTAAACTTTGACTAAATGTGATTTGAAATGTTATAACAGTGATTTACTCTTTGCATGAATTGAAATGAATGGAAAACAATCTGTGAATAGCACTGTTCATTTCAATGAGCCATTAGTGGTCTTCTACTGCCATCTAGTGGTTATAGTTGTAATTTCATTAAATTTTAAAGAGCGATGCATTGTTTTTAAGCTTTATAACTGTTACATTGCCTTTTTTTGCCTGATGTCTTTAAAATGCAGGCTTGTTTAGAATCATATGATGATGATTTGACTTAGGTTTGTGAAATTTTCTTTTCTTTTAGGTTTTAGAGACTCGGTACAGTAGATCATGATCTTATTATTAAGTGGCTATCTAAATGGTAGGGATGTGACGAGACCAGTCGGATTTCGCGAGATCTCGTGACAGTATCCTCCCACAACATTTTGCCATGTTTACATTAGAGCTGCACTATTAATCCTTAAAATATTGAGGTGTCCATTCAAACACCCACGCGATCTTATTCCTAAATGACAACGAGTTATCTATGTCTATTAGGACTGTTTCACATCGCCAGTGTCAGTGGAGCGTGAGAAGCAGGTTTTGTCGATGCCCATGTTAATGAATCAGAAGGTCGGAGTAAATGTAAACGCAGAAAGAGCAACACAAACAGTCTTTTCAACCACATTATAACCATTATTTCTGTGTTACAGATATTTAAATAATAGAAGTACTGCGATAAATGTTTATAGTTTGGGTATAAACACTTATTGTCTACAGCAGCGATAAAAAATGAAAGTATTTTAACACGTGTATCTATTGTAATGCTTATCCTCTTCCGCCAGGAGGTGGCGACAACTGCCCGTTTTTTAAAAAAAGTATGTCATTGAATCATTCATTCATGAGATTTCAATAGTCAAACAAGTCTTAATGAAGTGAGACACTGTCTCCTTTATTGAATGTTTTTTTTTTTAATTTATTTTGTTTAAAAGAATATATGTTTTTAAAAGACTTAGGCAATGAACAGTTTGTCAGAACCACTAGTAAATTGTTATTTTGTTTAGTTTTCTAATCTTTTTTCTCCAGAATCGTGAGAGAATCGTAATCTCCCATTTATAAAAAACAACTAGGATTCTCAATTTATCCAGAATCATGAAGCTCTTGTTTAAATATTGTTTATTACTGCATATTGTTCATTAAAATTGAAGTTTAATTTCATAAAGTTCAAAATGCACCTTAATTTTTTTGCATTTTGTGTTTTTCAGTTGAATAAAAGACTATTTTCCCTATATATTTCATCATTGAGGATTTCTTAAGAAAAGTTTAAAAATCTCGTCTCGTCTCGTTCTCGTGAACCCAATCTCATGTCTCGTCTCATGGGATTAGTGTCTCGTCACACCCCTACTAAATGGCTATCTAAATGCAAATGTTTAACTTTTTTTTTTTGATAAATGTTTATCTAGAGAGTCCAGGCAATTTTACTGCAGTGGTTTTATCGATTTTGAGTTAAACACCTAGAACTAGTTCCCAAAAGTAGGTTTTTCAAATAATATGAAATATTTAAAGAACAGTTGGATTGACATTAATGGTCCAAGAGTCAAAGTTGTTCATCATTAGATCTATCAAATGATATGAAGATCTAGTGTTTGTGTGAATATATGAGCATTTATTTTACCATTTGAAGCCATTTACTATACACAGCTTGTGTTTTTGAAGCCTTTTTAACTGTTATAGCGCCACCTATGGTCCGATCTTCACGAAACTTTGCATGCTTGTTAAGAATCATCTGACACATGTTCTCACCAATTTTCGTAAAGTTTTGAGTTTTTGTTTAGGTTTGATAGGCTTTTGGGTATATGTGGCCACGCCCCTTTTGTAAATAACCCCGTTATAGCTAACCGAAGGACAAAATTCAACATTTTTTTGATAATTATTGATCTAGAGAGTCCAGAGAATATTACTGCAGTGGTTTGATCGAGATTAAGCGAAAAACCTAGGACTAGTTCGCAAAAGTAGGTTTTTAACATATTTGTGAATGATTAATGAGCGACTTGAATGACAGCAATGGTTCTTGAGGCAAAGTTGTTCATCATGAGGAGATCTATCAGATGATATGAAGATCTAGTGTTTATGTGAATATACTAGCATTTATTTTTCCATTTGAAGCCAATTACCATACACAGCTTGTGTTTTTGAAGCCTTTTTAACTGTTATAGCGCCACCTATGGTCCGATCTTCACGAAACTTTGCATGCTTCTTAAGAGTCATCTGACACATGTTCTCACCAACTTTTGTAAAGTTTTGATCTTTTGTTTAGGTTTTATAGGCTTTTGGATATATGTGGCCACGCCCCTTTTCTAAATGACCCCGTTATAGCTAAGCAAAGGACAAAATTCAACATTTTTTTGATAATTATTGATCTAGAGAGTCTGGAGAACTGCGCTGCAGTGGTTTGATCGAGATTGAGTGAAAAACCTAGGACTAGTTCGCAAAAGTAGGTTTTTCACATATATGTGAATAATTAATGAACGGTTTGATTGACAGCAATGGTTCTTGAGGCAAAGTTGTTCATCATGTGGAGATCTATCAAATGATATGCATATTGTGTGGATGTGTGAAACACCACGTGATTACAGAGCCATAAAACTCGTTAGCGCCAACTAGTGGCCGATTTCTTTCAAAATTCTTACAGACCTTTAGGGCCATGAGTCGAACATGCCCAGTGAGTTTCGTTCCGATCGACCTCCGTTAACCTTGTCTAATGGGTGCTCAAACTTCATTGGCCGATGGTGGCCATGTTTTTTGAGATACGCCAATGTCCTCATAGACACTTGTGCCCCTTTGGTCCAAGAGACTGCATACCAATTTTCAAGTCAATCGGACTAACAGCGGTGTATTTATAGCCAATAATATGTTTTTTCAGGCTTATAGCGCCACCAAGTGGCAGAGCTGTGCAATATTTTTTATTTGACCAAAGATTGAGCTTATACACATGTGTACCTAGTTTGGTGTAGATATCTCATTCCATTCAAAAGTTATAGCCAAATGTAAGAATTTGCTAACGTTAGCATAGAACGTTTTGGCATTCCTATTCGACCGTGAGTCAAAATTTCAACTTTTTTTTGATAATTATTGATATTCACTGTCCAGAGAACATTTCTGCACTGGTTTGGTTCCGATCGGGCGAAAAACCTAGGACTAGTTTGCAAAAGTAGGTTTCGGACATTTGGCCATTTTGCGGAAAAACCGGGCTTCGTACGAAAAATCTGGGCCAGTGCACTTTTGTGCGTATTGACCCAAGGATCGCAACGATGTAAAGTTTTTGAGTCTGCGACAAAAAATGTACGAGCTACGGCCAAAAATGCGAAAAAAGTTAGTTTTTTGCGCTGTAGCGCCACCTTTAGGCCGATTGGGCCGGTTCTTTGCGCCTGAGTAGCGAGGAGGACTACTACCTTCTGACCAAGTTTCAGCTCTCTAGGCCTTACGGTTTGGGCTGCACGATCAGTTTTAGCGCGGAATAATAATAATAATAAAAAAAATCCTAACAATTACAATAGGGTTTCAGCGCTACGCGCTCGAACCCCTAATAAAGTAATTTTTGAACAAACAAATAATATTTGAACTTTAGTTAGGCTACTAGGTTTAGGTGCGGTATCGAAATTGGAATCGAGAATTGTACAATTTTATTTGGTATGTAAACTTTTGGAGTCATATAAGCTTATTTATTAAAATAAAAGATAACATGAGTCAAAAACAATGATAACAGCAACTATTTAATTTTTTTTGTGATTTTGTCCGGGCAAGTAAACATTTGAACCACTGGCCCGGTTTTTTTGTAAAGGGTGTTTGACCTTCTTTGCACATTCACTTTGTAAACACTGGGTCGATACTTCTACAGCAATGTAGAAGTTGGAGGAGAAAATGAGATTGGAGTTTTTTTTGACATACCCTAACGGTATTGACCCGGATTACACAGTTTGCATGCACATGGCAGAGCTAGACAAGACATTTGGATTTGAGGTTAAAAAGTATGTAAATTTGTATTTTTTTTTAGAAAATGACCAATTGTTTTCATAGATAAGACCCTTATTCCTTGGCTGGGATCATATAGAGCTCTTTGAAGCTGCATTTAAACTGCATTTTAGACGTTCAAACCCATGGGCACCATTGAAGTCCACTATATGGAAATAATTCCTGAAATGTTTTCCTCAAAAAACAATTTCTTTATGATTAAAGAAAGAAAGGCATGAACATCTTGGCTGAAAATGAGGTGAGTGCAACATCTGTAAATATTTGTTCTAAAAGTAAACTTCTGCTTTAAGAGCCGTTATTTGGGGAAACAAAAAGTACTACTTTTTAAGGATGTAATTTCTTCAAATGTGAACATGTATCCACCATTTTTTCCTTAGTAAGTTCATCCGCGTCCAGCTATTTTTTGCTGTACAAACCAGCTCGTTTTGTTGCTTGAAGTTGCAGATTAGTGTGTCTTACCATGTTATTTTAATGTATTATCTTAATTATGAACACACTGGTTTGTAGTGCAGTTTTACAGTTTACTGCACGTTGTTATTCGTCTAATAAGTTCCCTATATTACTTCTGCGTTAAAGAAAAAGGTGGATACGTATTATGTACTATATAAAGACATAGAATGGTAAAGGACATTATATTATTAGAAATAATCATTTTGAACTATATTATCAAACAATGTAGTAGTACAATATGAACACATTCAATCTGTCGTACAGTGGAATACGTAGAAACAGAGCAAACGTTTATCTCGTCACATGAATTACGTAAATAATACCATATTTTCAATTCAACCGGCCATATTTGAAAAATAAGTCGAGTAGTTTTCGTCACTGTCGGTCATTTAACATTCATATCGTAAAACAGCTGTAAAATTTCAAATGTTTCGCCATCTTACCTCGCTCCCTTCCATCGTTAACTGTTTTTGTGAACAGTAAGCCCCGCCTACTCTGATCTGATTGGTCGTCTCAGTCATTTTGACATTGATGAGCGCCAATGCTGAGGCAGACGGACCGGCCTTTGACATTTTAAACTTTATCAACAAGCAGAGCACTGCATTATGGAGTGGCTCGGCCGCTTTCCAAATCATTATTTTTAAGAGTGTATTCAGTGTTTTCCGGAAACTACCTGTATGTGTTTGGCACAAAAGTCGAGCTGACCGCGTGCGGACTCGCGTCTTTGTGCAGTGAAGAAATGAGTGAGACTGGAGGTGGTGACAGAACAGTGGCAGAGTGTTGTCAAGGCGACAGATGCGGGTGCCTGAAGTGGGCCCTCAAGGCTGAGGGGAGGCTCGCTGTGTCTCACCGGCTCAATGAGAACGAGGCCACAACGGGCGGCAGGTTTGTCAAAAGCCATTAGCAAGTGGAGGAAAACGGGGAAGGGGTGAGATTCCGTTGTGTACATCCTGATGGAGGCTACCTTTGGAAACCCTCAGGCGCAGATAGACAAGCCAGAGATTGCTTAGGTATATGTTTTTGTTATGTATACAGTGCCGTGTAAAGTTTGGAGTCAGTAAGGTTTTTTTTTTTTCTTTCTTTTTTTTCTTCTTCATTTAGAAAGAAATGAATGCTTTTTATTAAGCATTTAATACAATTCAGAAATTATTATTTTTTTATTCAGCATTTATATATATATATGTTAAAGCAAATATATTTATAATCATATACAACAGACATTAGCTATAAAGTAAAATGTGTGTATATTGTCATGTAAAATGTTTTTTTTTAATTTTTATTTTATTAAAATATTCACTATATATATATATATATATATGACATTTGACATTTTATTTCATCTTAAAATTAGGTTAAAATGATTCAAATTATAAGTAGGGCTGGGCAATATGGGCAGATTTTTGCTCCAAAGTGAAAGTTGTAGAAACCAGACCATTCATTTTCCTTAACAAAATAAATATCTAAATAGAAAAATTAATTTCTGCATGTTTTAATGAGTTATATTGTTTCAAATCAAGAAACAGGTTTGGGTTGTCTGATAATGATAATGATAATAGTAATAGTAATAATAATAATATATTTTTTTTGTCTCTTGGAAATGCACATTTGATAGTAGCTTGAGGATGCAGAGGTAAATTTTTGTTCATCAATCAGTAACATCAGTAACCCAGTTTTTTTTTTTTTTTTTTAAATTAAGCATTGGTCCCCCATACATACATTTTAAATCATGATAAACATAGTTAAAACCACACATAATAGTACCTCAATACCATGGTAAAAATATAAATATAAATATAAATATAAATATAAATGGTTTTATAGGTAGCCTATTTGTATGAAAAATGGTAGTCTAAAAACATTCACTATAAATGCACACATGCTATAGCTTAATCACAAATACATACATACTGTAATTATATAGCATTACTCGTGTAATAAAATTCAGTGTTTGCTGCCACAATACCATGGTGTAGTGAGTGTTACTACAGTAAATCCATGGTAAATGATGGCGATGTGTAGAATGAAAAACCTTCTGACTGTCACGTTGCACACAGCTTTAAACTAGTTTGAATCACAGAGTCATTTGTGTTCATCGCTGAATTCAAGTGTTTCACACTGGATCTCACAGCGCTGTTTAGTGCTCGTGTGGCAGAGTAAATGCATCCTCTCTGGTGAGCTCGCGCAGCGCGGCAGTTTGAACTTTGGTCTGAGCGGATAAACGGTCCGTGTGGCGCGATTCAAATGAGTCGTGCTGTTTCGTTCCGCTTTTGGCACATAAAAATTATATCGAACATTTATTGAACTCTTCATATCGTTTTATCGAGGAAAATTTTTATCGCGATAATTATCGTTATCGAATTATCACCCAGCCCTAATTATAAGCTAAAATATATAATTTATATACATTTACACACATGTATACATTTTATTTTAGCAGTCACATTTTGATTCTGACTCACTGTTCTTAGAAAAACCTGTTTATTATTAATAGTTAATTATTAATAATTTAAAAATAATTTGATAAATCAAATGAATATATTTTTAATCATATATAAATATATTATAAAGTAATATGTGAGTGTATTTTTTCATGTAAAATATATATATATATTTTTATTTGATTACATTCTAAAATATTTATTCAAAATATAATATGAAATTACATATAACTTTTTTTTTTACATCTTTATATATGTGTGTGTGTGTGTGTATATATATATATATATATATATATTTACAATTATTACAACTTATTTTAAAATAATAAATGCAATGTATTGTTACATTTTATTTAATCTAAACATTAGATGAAAATTTTGTATTCAAATTATAAGCTAAAATATAGCAGTTATATACATTTACACACGTGTTATTAGGAAAACTTGTTTATTTTTTATTTTTAGTTTCTACATTTTTTTAGTTAATATTAATGATTAATGATAAAAACACTTTTTTATAATATATATTATAAAGTACTTTATGAGTGTGTATTTTTTCATGTAAAATATATATTTTTATATTTTTTTTTTAAACACACACACATATATATACATACAAACATATATATATATATATATATATATATATATATATATATATATATATATTTTTTTTTTTTTTTTTTTTTTTTTTTTAATTAAATTATAACAATTATTAAAACTTATTTTTAAATAATAAATGTATTATTACATTTCATCTAAACATTAGATGCAAAGTTTTATTCTATTACACAACAACAACAACAACAAATTAAATGCATATTAAAACTTCTACCCAACTGATTCTAAGTGATTATGACGCCACGCTCGAGTTAATTGTGTAACTGCACGTTTCACTCTCAATCTGACCTCTAATGGAGCACATCTCACTGCTCATCCTGCTCTCAACATCTGACCCACTTTTTACGATGCGTGCTCGAGGAGTTTAGCCGCCCGTCATGCTATCCCTACCACACAAAAAAACACATCAACATCCTTCCAGGATTGCGTTTCGCTTGTCAGTCGGGGGTCAGAATGTAATTTCTGCCGGAGACGAGCTATGTAAGCCGTGCATCATCGTCCCGCTGCATCACGAGAGCTCCTGGAAGGGAGAAAAACACACCTGCATTCGTAAAACTCAACATGAATTCAAACAAATGGATACGCGAGACAAAGCACTTAGAAATCCACCAGGTTTTTAATTACAACCAGTATACAAAAATAATGTGACAGGACAATAATGGGACTTGGAATGTACACGCTTTTGTTTTCCGCTCCAAATAAACACACCACACAAGTTGAAGTGTTTTTGTTAGTGCTAATCGCATCTTTGTGATGCTAAAGCATCCTCTTGCTCTAAATCTGACTAAGTATCTTACGCAACGAAAACGGAAAAAGCAGCAAAACAACCGAACGGCGTGGAGGTATTGCAGGGCTGCGTATCAATTAGTAATGCGTTTGCTAGTTCTCTAATTTATTTATAGTATTCACAAGTAGCTGATGAGAGGGAACAGACCACGAAAACACACGTGCCGAGCCGCGATTTCGTCTAATGGCTCCGAGTTGCTTTGAGACCCGAGGCAGATGCAAACTGGAGATGCCATGAGCCATTTCTGTTGTCAAAAATTAAGAGTAGTGGTTGCGGACAGGCTGCGTAATTGCATGCCAGAAACATTGGTTTGTAACCTGGCAGTGTTCTGCCCGCTGTGGCACCATTTTCGGAGAGGATTAGAGCCCCAGCGGTTCCCACCTCATCTTGGAGGAGTCTTTCAGGGTTATAAAACCGCATGACTGGCGACGAACGGAGGAACGTATATGAATCTTGATAATGTCTTTCGCTAAACGGAATAATACTGGTGTATGTCAGTGTAATAGTTTCTCACGTAGCTTTTAACTGCGGAGAATAAATCCTGGATGGCCACAGTGTGTGCGGGGAGATCTGAGGGCGAATCTCACAAAAAACATGGCCTGGTTCATATTTCAGGCCAACATCAAAAGGAGAGCAACTGTGTATATGTGTGTGTGTGTGTAAATAAATATAAACATGACATATAAGTGATAGATGTTTCTATTATATAGCCTAAAGTAAATGAAGTACATCTATATTCATGATCTTCAGCATTATTTTGTATCACTGTTCATATTATACCATTATTTTCATGACAGCTATGCACATTTTCTTTGCCATAATTATTGAAATATTATTAAATTCTAAAAACATTATTCAAAATATAAAATCAAATTAACTTAATGTGTATACAGTAAAAATGTCATTTTTGTGACACATTTCATATTCTGAATAAATATTTTAAAATGATAATAATATTTAGACTTAAAATGTAGTAAAATTACCATCATTCCAAAAAATAATGCGCATTTTCTCTGCCGTAATTATTAAAATATTATATTCTAAGATATTTGTAAAATATTCAATACAAATAAATTACAAATTTAACTTAACTAAAATATATACTGTAAAATGTATTTTAAGTAATACATTTTATATTTTGCATAAATATTTTAAAATGTAAATGATATTTAGACTTAAAATATAATAAAATCAACATCATTGCAAAAAATAATCCACATTTTCTCATAATTATTAAAATATTTACTCAAAATATAAAATAAAAGTAAATTACTACCATATTAACTAAAATGTAAACACTTAAAACATTTACATTTTGAGTTCATTTGGGAGTGATATTTTTATTTTATGTATTGAATAGATATTTTAAAATGTAAATAATGTTTAGAAAAAAGTAATACATTTAATATCATTACAATTAAGAACAAATCATGCTAATTTATTTTTACAAATATTTATTCAAAATATTAAAAAAAGTAGAAAATTAACTTTAAAGTAAAATGTAAACTATTTACAATATTAAAGCAATTACATTTTGTTGAATTTGGAAGCGAGGTATTTTTATTTTATGTTTTGAATAACTATTTTAAAATGTAAATGAAATTTGTATGAAATAAAATATTACGGTCAAGATAAATGCACATTTTCTTTGCAATAATTAAAACACATTTTTGTAAAAATAAATATTTATTCAAAATATAAAATACAAATAAATCACAACACCAACTTAATTAAAATGTATGCTGTAAAAATGTAATTTTAAGTGATACATTTCATATTTTGAATAAATATTTTAAAATGCAAATATGTAATAAAATAATAATCATCATAATCATTATTATATTCTGAATTATTTGTAAAATATTTACTCAAAATATTCAATAAAATACATTACTACAATAATAACAAAAATGTAAACACTATTAAAATGTTTTGAATAAATATATTGAAATGGGAATAATATTTAGATACAAGTAATAAAGTTAATATCATTTCAATCAAGAAAGAATAAGGCTAATTATATTTGCCATATTTAAAATCTTATTTTTACAAATATTTATTCAAAATATGAAATAAAAATATAATATAAATGTAAACTTTTTACACTATTAAAGCAATTGCATTTTATTTAAGTTAATTAGGAAGAGATAAACTTTTTTGAGTAAATATTTTAAAATGTAAATAATATTTAGATAAATAAAATAAAATGTCATAAAAGTAACAATTAGTCAAGAAAAAAAATGCATTTTCTTTGCAATACTTATTAATATATATGTATACATGTATATGTGTGTGTGTGTTTTACATTTTCTAATTCAAAATATAAAATAAAAAATTAATGACAAAATTCACAACTAAAATGCAAATTCTTTACACTATTGAAACACTGAGCTGATTTTTTAATAATTTGGATAATTATTTTAAAATGTAAACAATATTATTTTATAACCAAAAGAAAAATGAACATCAATACAAAGAAACATTGCACATTTTAACCAATTTATTTATGACATAACATTTAATTAATTTTCATACTTTTCCTGGCCTGAAAATAACAGGTACACAATGTCATTGTTCATCACTATGAAAATACTGTGATAAAAAATAAGCTAAAATTGTTTTTAAACATAATATAACTTATTTTTTCTCTCCTTTGAGTCACGGCCGTCATATAACCAGAACATGAGCACGAGATTCACCCGCTACAGTCAAGAGTGTGTGTGTGTGTGTTTATCTAGTGTTGACATTTTGTCATGTTAAGTGGTGGGAGTGTGAGTCATGTTGTCGAGGGCTGAGAGAGCGAAAAGTTGTCAGTGCAAAAAGTTAGTGCGCGAACGTCATCCGTACTGTACTTCCATCGCAGGCCGTGTGCCAGTTACTAACTAGTGTGCGTCTGGGAAGCTACATCTGCTGAACGCGCAGGATTCCCGCCTGTCTAAATCACCGACTCAAGGCAGCTGAGGTTATTCTCTTGTCTACTCTGGGCTATTAATACTACATCTGCTTGTATATTTGGTGCTGGCCATTAACTGACCACTACATCTGTTATTTACAGTACCGATAAATAACACTTTTCTCTCACTGGATTTCTTAGTGATAAATACATACATATACAGTATATATATATACCGGTATCTCACACACAGGACACGTCACGTCAAGATACACACCATCACAGGATAGCACTGGTTTTCCATCCATAGTATACAACAAACTAAACAGAAAGTAGAGAGTATAGTTCGTTCTCACAAGATTTGACAAAGAGTACAGCAGTTATGTGATGTGAAATGAACCTGTTGCAGTTTTTACACTAAAGACGCCAGGCAGAAGCGATCTGTCTGTCCGAGTGTTTTTCATACACATAGTGTCACAACCTGACAACACGACACAACATTCAGAGTGAATGAATAACAAGTTCAGATCAGCTCGGAGTTAATAATGACTTGCACCATAATGCGGAGCAATTAAGAAACATCACGTGGGGGCAATTTGCCGTCGCTCAGGCGGTCTTGTTTTTCTTCTTTTCTTAATATTGTTGATTGATTGCAGTCTTTAAGTCTGGCGTTCATTTACAATATATAGGATTTCAGCATCGCATGAATTGCGGCAAGCTTCCAACCCTAAAAACACATCCCAGAAGGCACTTACATCAACTTATTAAAACACACTTGTTTGTTTCATAATACGGAGAACATGTGGATAGATGGTCTTTCATCTCCAAACATTACTGGGTAACTATGCAAAGTCCAAGTCATATTTCACTCCGAAATTGGCCTATTTTACATTATGGCTTTATTTATTTTTTACAGATGCGTCCCTAAATTGCCATTACTGTAACATCTATCTATCTATCTATATATATATACACACTACCAGTCAAAAGATTTCTTATGTTTTTGTAATAAGTCTCTTCTGCTCACCCATTTGTTTGATTTAAAGTACAGCAAAAACAGTAAAAACGTAAAATATTTTTACTATTTAAAATAACTGATTTCTATTTGAATATATTTTAAAAATATAATTTATTCTTGTAATTTTAAAGCTGAATTTTTATCATCATTACTCCAGTCACATGATCCTTCAAAAATCTAATTCTAATATTCTGATTTGCTGCTCAAAAACATTTATTATTATTATATTATGTTAAAAACAGCTTAGATTTTTTTTTTTTTAGGTTTCTTTGATGAATAGTTCAGAAGAATAGCATTTACCTAAAATAGAATTTTTTGTAACATTATGTCTTTTTCATCACTTGTGATCAATTTAAAGCATCCTTGCTCATTTAAAAGTATTTATTGTCTATTAAAACAAAACAAAACAAAAAAAAAGAATACTGACTTCAAGCTTTTGAATGGTATTGTGTATAATGTTACAAAAGCTTTTTATTCATCAAAGAATATTAGAATGATTTCTGAAGGATCATGTGACTGGAGTAATGATGATAAAAATCCAGCTTTGATCACAGAAATAAATTACATTTTAAAACATATTCAAATAGAAAAGAGTGTTTTTAAATAGTAAAAATATTTACTTTTTTTTGTTTTTAGTTTTTGCTGTACTTTGGATCAAATAAATGCAGGCTTGATGAGCAGAAGAGACTTATTTAAAAATATTAAAAATCTTACTGTTCAAAAACTTTTGACTGGTAGTGTAGGAAACATCTGTAAATTGTTTTTTTTTATTTTAAATCACTTTATTGGATAGAAAAAAAAACAAACAAAAAAAAAAAAACAGTTGTATATGATTTTTACATTTAAATCAGTGAGCCTAAAACAAGGCTTTTTCTTTATGCAAAATAAAGTTTCTTAATAATTTCCTTAGATTCTGCAGTGAAATGTGACCCAGACATATTCTTTGTGACCAATTATTTCAATAATTAATCTTTATGTAGCCTTGGGATTGTGCAAATGAGAAAATGGCATCACTATGTAACCCTTAACACTAATATCCTATAATAACATTCAGAAATGTTTAACAAAAGCTTCTATTAAAACACTAACACTAAGAGCTGTGAAAACTTGATTTGGCAACATTGCTCTTTCAGTCTTCTCAAGTCTGGAACAGCGTTTTATACGTTCAGCACAGTAACATCCAAATACATGAATCTGCCTGACACTGACTTCAAATTAATACTAAACTGGTGAACACCTTTGCTACCGTAAAACAACACACTATTCACTGGCGCATTAAGCTCCCCACTTTCACATCTTTAATTTTTGTCATTATCGCTTGAATATTTCAAGCGCTCAGAAAAGTAGCTTTCCCATCCTTATTTTTCAGTGCAGTGATGCAACTTGAAGCGCTTTAGGGTGAGGGGGGGATAAAAATTAACAGCCTTGCAAGTCTGCAGCGTGGGTGAACACTGTAGGCTAGAGTAACTACCGCCTTTACAGTCACTGGGTCCAGATAGTATAATCTCCAAATTACTCATGCTATATCTGCTTTGCTGGATATGGAGTTCTGTCTGGGTAGAGTCGCGTCGGTGAGCGTGTTGCTCCTTTGTCATTATCGCTCTAACCCCCTTCCACCGAATGCTCGATGCTGTGAAACCAAGGATGAATGAGTCACGGCTCAAGTGATTCAAAGCACCGCCGAAACAGCACGATATTATGCAAAGCACGCACAACCCAGAGACTAATGAATCCACATCTGGATGCGCACTGTTTCGCTTACAAACACGTTGTTCGTCCAAAATGTCTTTTTTTGTCAAAGTCGGCTTACGCGCCAGGCTTCAAAACAAACCGCTGACCCGCTCCAGAGGGACTCGGTAAAGCGAGTGGCCTAATCTCGCAGCCGAACATACGGTGAGAGCGCTTCGCCCCTTGACCTTTTTTCACAACTGGCAGCGTTTCAACACCGTGGACTCCGTTGAACCGGGTAGCATATGCCGGCTGGCTTAACGCTCCCCGCTGAGGTCCGTCAAGCGCTCCGCCGTCCACATAATCCCACACTCAAAGGCACGTCAGTTTCGTTTCCTTTTGCCGCCAATCTACTATGTGCATTAATCTGTTTTAGTGACAACACAAGTCTATTTCCTCCTGGAAAGGAGCTAGTGCTCCTGTCTGCAGTTTTTAGATGTTGCATTCAATGGTTTTGATATAACTGGATTAATCAGGGGTTGGGAAAAACATGCATCAGCCCAAAATTCACACGGCTAATGCACAACACTCTGAATTAAACATGGCCCGCAACAAACCGTTCTGCAGAGGTTGACAGGAGAGTACGGAGAGCGAGAAAAAACGCTATTACGCCGCAACCCCTCGAGTCATTCAGAAAATTCCTTTAGCGTAACAAGACATCCAATTAATGAACGAGAGCTAAAAAATAGTGGAGGAAAGTTAAAGGCGTTCACAGCTGGAGCTGATCGCCGCCACAGATGAATGACCCAGATGCTGGAGCGAGCCTGTTTTTGGTTTCGCTAACAAAACATCCAGCTGTTCTGAAGACGCCATTCCCAGGATTTGATAAAAGAAGCCTGACGTATGCAACCTGGAGCGAGCAGCCTTAGCTTTTAGGTCACTCGTGCTTGTACGGCATTGACGATCCTGTATGGTTAATCACAAGGCTTTCTTTTCACTTCAAAAGCCTACTTGAGCATTGTGCGAATGAAGCACGAACAGATGGATTCTGGCTATAATGGGCGTTAAATGGGAAGTTACAGTTACACAACAACCAAAATCACTCATTTTCAGTACATTTCATGAGGTGAGCAGCATTAATTTGTGTTTTCGGGTTGATGATGAACGCCTTCATCCATAGATGAGACATTAGCTGCTTCCGCTCCTCAGTTTCCGTCTTTTTGTTTTGAAAGGTCAAGTAATATATCAGTCAGGTGTATTATCTGCTTCCTCTAGACGTAAATGGCAGTCCGGGAGATGATGGACCCGTCCCGCTGGGACTCCATGTCGTCGTCCAGGTAAGGTGCGCACTCGTCTTCGTGCCGGTGGATTTGGTAGCTGGGCGGCAGCCCGCTGAAACGGTCGTACCTTTCGTCCTCTTCTTCATCTTCCAGACTGTCGTTGAGGGCGTCGAACTTCCTGCGCTCGGCCTCGTTCAACTCGCCGCTCAAGAGGATGTCGTGGGCGGTCGGCGTGCTTCCGGTCATGCGAGGGAACTCGTTGCATTTCTCCGCTAGGGCGCCCGGCTCGCTTTCGCGGTACGTGTAGATCGGCCCGTTGTTGTTGGCTCCCGCGCCGTTCTTGCTAGCTTTCTTGCCGCCAAAAAGACGGGTTTTGTTCCCGTAAGCACCTTGCTCGCCGTCGCCCGAATATCCGTGCTGATGGCGGCGACTTCGCATCACTAGCACGGCAACCAACGCGCCGACCAAAACGAGAGCCAAGAAGCTTCCCAGAATGGCTCCGGCCACCACGCCGGCACTGGACGGGTCTTCAGTCGACTCTGCAGAGGAGGGGAGGGGCACAAATCAGGAAGTTTCTGCTTGGTGTTGGTAGCTATTCTTCACCATAGGTGAACGATTTGGTTCAGTTTAGACTTAATGGTTTTTGGCTGCCCCCAGTTCCCAGCTACAAGTCCTATGGTGTGAGCCAAGTTTGCCGGATCCGCTCTCAGGTCGAGAAAACAACACAAACGTCCGTTCCTTCTACGCTCGGGAGCTGACCGGGTGAATTACACTACACAAGTAGAGAGTTAAAAAGAGAACACACAGATGGAGAAGGGATGTAAAGATTATGTCAACAGTATGCGCATGCAAAGAGGAAGAAACATAAGGAACGTGAGCTAATTGGTCAGCTTGCGCATTCCCAACAAACTCCTGGGAATGTGTCCAAGTCACAAACACTAAAGGAACACCTGCTTCAGAAAGGATTAGCCCCATTTCGTGCTGTATAGAGCCTCTACGAGAAGCGATGTCTATATTCATATAGATATATGGTGGTGGTGGTGGTGGTGAAGTAATTATATTTACAGTCTGATTTAATCAAAAGTTTTCTGAATGAGGCTGTCTGTGCAACTTAAAGAACAGTAATAGTGCTTTGCAAGTCCACTGCATTGATCTTGGTTACATTACTGTATTACACAGGTCAATATATTATAAAGCGCTGGTCCTACAGCTAACCTTATAAATATGCAAAGTGACAGAATTATGAAAAAGTGCATGAGTCGGAAGTTCTGCAATACATTAAAATGGATTAAAAACACCCAGCTCACTGATTTAAATAACAGCTAGACTTACATTTTCTGAAAAAAAAAAAACCTGGGTGGTGCTTGTCAGTGCAAAACTGGTTTCTACAAAGGTGTTGCAGGTGCCAAGATATCGCTAAGTGGTCTCTTAAATTGCTTTGAAATACAATAGCACACTTTTCTCAAGACGCACAGCTTGAGAAATCATATCATGCCCATACGGCTCTAACTGTGCAAGAGTTTGAGTTGTTTCTTTTAATGAATCACACAAAGAGACTCGAAACTCAGGAGTTTCTTGTCTGAATCATTAAAGAAAACAGAGTTTTTGATATTTATTTACTAATCAAGATGCAAATGTAAGATTGTTTTACTTTTAAAAATGTAGGTCCACACTTAAGGCCCTTGCATACTGAGTCAGAAAAAACAAATACGACCTTAACTTGTGTCAATCACATTTACACACTGCCTCCGAAACTTACATCCGTCACAAAAACATTGGATTGGGTACAATTTTAATTTTTTACATCCATAGCAAGTATTTTGGGAGGTGTTTTGACAATTCTGAGCCACTGTGACGTTCTGTGCGTGACGAAATTTGACAAAAACAAAATAATGAATACAAAAATTTCTGACTTTTAGAGTGTGCAAGGACCTTTACTTTGAACATTTCCATTATTTTTCATCCACTCAGTGAGTCTTTCTTTATAAAACATTGATTTAAGTGTTAAAGAGTTTAAAGAATCTTTAAGAGTGATTCAGTGAATCATTCACTCAAGCAAATCTGTCAAAACACTGATTCATTCACAAAACAAACAAGTGACTGTCTCAGGGTTCCATACAGATACTGTAAAATGAAATTCCAGGACTTTCAAGAACCTTTCAGGCAATGCTTTTTTGATTTTCAAGGACTTCAATTAGAGATCTCACTTATCAAACAATGTCTTCTATTTCAGATTCTTAAATAAAGTGAAATAGGTAAATAAAAATATACTAATACAAAATGGCAAAAATAAAGTGAAGCACATGTGAAGTATTATTAATACGAAAGTATTACAAAAGTATACTACACTTTTACTATAGTAAAACCATGGTTAATTTTCTAAAGGGATCTGTATTTGTGTATACCTTTTTTTTTCACTTTGTTTTTATAACTGTACTGCTGTAATGGTTTGACGTCTTCTACTGTTTAGGAAAAAAATAAGAAAAAAAGATTCGGGAAAACACTACAAAATCCTGATCTGGAACAAATGATTCACAACCCGCACCAAAGTTCAGATCTGAATCAAACAATTTGTGAACCGTACACCTAAAGCAAAAGATTTGCGAACCCGCTGTGAAGCTCCGATCTAAATCAAATTATTTGTGTTCCACGCTCTGAAGTCCCGCTCTGAAAAATGATTCACAAACCATCATTTCAGCTCAGAACTTGAAGCACGGATTGCGAATCATTATACTTAAATCGGAACTTTGCGTATCGCCAATCATTCGACTTGATTTATTCAACTCGTGAAACTCGTAACGATTGAAGTCACAAGTTTGAATCAGTCAGAGCGGTTTCATGACTCAATTGATTTAGTACATCTCTTCCTCTTGTTGCGTATTCAATGTTTACATGACACTGTCAGTACTACTACTAAATAAACGAAAAAGGTGATGTTTTTCTTTAATTGCATAAAGATGTGCGCTTATTGACTAAATTACACACTTATTTCATAGATGCAGTGTCTTTCAATAGTTGAAGCACTTTATAAGTACCTCTTCAGAAAAATCAAGGGTTTTCCAGGCCTTAAATTTCAAAGTCTAATTCAAGCACTTTAATCACCTTGCTGTCTAAATGACTGAGTCATTGAATTATTTACTCAACTGATTTGCTCAAAACTTCAGAAACACCACTGTGTGTTGCTAGCAACATGCTTCAAACTTTGTTAGCTGAACTATTAATATTGTTTCTAAAATGTAAGTTACATTAACGTTAATTTCTTTTCTATTGTTGTATAAAATTTGCAATTTGTTGGTCTGAATATAAATAGGTGACCCTGCAGCACAAAACTAGTAGCAATAGTCAAAAATACATTGTATGGGTCAAAATGATCTTTTGCACCAAAACTCATTAAGGTATTAAATAATGATCATGTTCCATGAAGATATATTGTAAATTTCCTACCATAAATATATATAAACTTTGATTAGTAACATGCATTGCTAAGAACCTAATTTGGACAACTTTAAAGGCGATTTTCTCAATACTGTGCACCCTCAGAATCCATCTCGGCCAAATATTGTCCTATCCTAACAAACATCAATGGAAAGCTTATTTATTCAGCTTTCAGATGTAAAAATCTCAAATAACTGACCCTTAAGACTGGTTTTGTGTTCCAGGGTCACATATGAGGGTTGGAGTAACATTAACCCTAGCCTTAGCAAAGAGCACACTGAAATAGGCCGAAGCTTTCTAGGTTGTTAAATTCAAAGGGCAAATAGCATCCACACTCCTCTAAACTTCCGTCTCGCTCTCGGTCAGGCAATCATCAATTCCACCTCCTGCAAATTTCCCCTGTTACCATGACAATTTGAGTCATTATGGATTCAGGCTACTAGAAACAAGTCAAGAGGCTTTTTTCCAAAAAAAAAAAAAAAAAATCTCACTACCGTCTCAGCTTGCACTTGTCTCCCACTACGGGCTCAAAAGCTACACAGAAACGTTTCATACAAGAGTAGGCTACTGATGAAAATATATGTGTGAACATGTACAAGTACATTAAATTTCTTCCCACACAATTTGGATACGACTTAATATTCCTGAAGTATAACGAGCGTACAATCGCTCCCTCTCCCACACACTTTTTTTCCTGTTCGTTTGCTCCTCCGACGGTTCGTTTTATCCCAGTCCCGGGAGATCTAGACGTGCTAAAAGAGCCCTTTCTTAGGATACCCTATACCATTTCGTTGTGCCTCTCAGTCCACTGTCATTAAAGTCTCTTCACTACTGAAAACGGGCTCGCGTGTGGGACCGAGACACACACATACACACGACTACACAACCTGCTAACATCCCCAATCTCTCTTAACCTCACTCTCCTGGCGCTATCTCCGCCAGATGCCAAAGCTCAGGATCCATTATTCATCGGCCTGGCAGACAGCATCCGTGAACTCTACAGTCGACATCTAGCTCTGAGACTGAGAGACAAAAGACAAAGGTGGGTTGAGGAGAGACGGGACGCCGCTTCAACCGTGATTCTGAGCGCGACCGAACAACTAGCTTATGTTACGTTTTGACCGCTCTCGTTCTCAAGTAAAGAAGAGGAGCTGCACACTTAGGACATTGTCAAATTTAACAACCCAAGCTGTAGTGTAAGGGCTTAACCTTTTTTGGGCACATTTACCATACTGCTATTCAAATGATGGCACTTGGCCTGTGCTATCGATCCACTCCAGGCCTAATAAAACATTAAGCCGCCAAATTTACAAGCACAACTCTTTATGAGTGTTATTGAAAAAACGATGGGTTCCTACAACCCACATTGAGAGTGAACCTCAGAGAGTTGTGGAAGCTGTTAAAGGTCATTATTGTCTAAGAATGTTGATGGGCTCGCGGACAAAGCACCTCTTCAGCCCTCCTGACCTTTAACGTGTCTGCTACGCGCCTCAAGTGCCATAACTACAGCGCATTATTATTCCGCCGCACTCTGCTAATGGCATGCCACAAAACCGTTCGACATTAAAGTCCGCGTTTCAATTTTCCTGCATACATGCATAGATGGAATTTGGTGCTTGGTTGCGCACGTACACGCGCTATTAATGTAAGAGAGCTGAAAAAAGACAAAGGCTTCTAAGAGAGTTTATTAAAATGCAAAGCTAACAGAGTTCATTAGTGCCCGCCTACTTTTTCAATGCCACTGGTTCCAGAAAGTTGTTTTTTAGTTATGTATTTCCCATAGGGATTTTTTAAAAGTCTTTGTTGAAGAGTTATAAGCCATGAATCGAACCAATTAACAACAAGGTGAATAACCAACTTTGATTTGAAGCGTATACAAAAACGTATTTGAAAATCAGAAAAAAGCAAAGCAAAGCTACAGTGGCTTTAATGAGGGAAAGAACAACAGTCACTGCGAATAAATCACTATTTAAATATGTTAATTATATACACATTATACACAAACTTAGGACTTAATATACTCAATATTTATAAATATACATTCTGATTTACAGTTATATAGTCAGAATTATAAATATTCACAATTTATGTTCAAACTTATGACTATTTACATTTATATATTCATTTCTATATATTATTATATTATTCTCTATTATATTATTATATATCTACATATTCAGACATATTTGTATATTAAATTTACATTTATATATTATGTATTACAACTGCATACTCATGCTTTAAACACATATATTTAGACATATAGACACACACACTACTTATTTATAAACAGTGTTGGGGAAAGTTACTTTTAAAAGTAATGCATTACAATATTGAGTTACTCCCTAAAAAAGTAACTAATTCCGTTACTTAGAAAGTGGAAATGGAAAGTAATGCGTTACTTTACTTTTGCGTTACTTTTTAAATCTGGGCAGGGCTTGCTTGTTTGTTTTTAATATAAAAAGTTCTATTTTTGGCAAATGTAAAAGCCTTTTCACACCAAAAGTAATGTAAATTCACATCTGTACAGTAGACCGCGAAAAAAAAAAAAAAAAAAAAAAAAAAAAAAAGTAAACTCTTCTAAAACTCTTCTAAAAAAAAAAAGGAAAACAAATGTTAGATTATTTTGAGTAATTTTTGCTTATTATTATGGTTGAATTGGCTTATCGAAGGTCAGCAGCAAAGACATCGGTTAATAAAATGGGATTAAATGCATAAAGGATATTTGTATTATTTAACATATTTAAATATTGCAGGTTTGCGTCATATTCGGAGTTGAATTTCACTGTTTTTATTCATTTTGAGGAATACTGAATCTGTTTTTTTGTGAGTGAGATGAATTAATGCATGTTCACATTTATACTAGAACTAACATCTTGCTCCCAATTTCTCTCAACATGGGGACAGGAGAGCTTTTAATCAATAAATGGGGGTAAAATTAACTGGTGTTACTTATTGGAAAAAAGTAACTCAGATATTCTCTTGTTGTTACTTTACTATTTACTTGGAAAAAGTAATAATATTACGTAACTCACATTACTTGTAATGCATTACCCCCAACACTGTTTATAAATGAAGATTTGTATCTATACATTCAGATTTTTTATTTCGTATGTTGCCCTTTATATAAATACACTTTATATACACACACACACACACCTTGGAGCTTACATTATATCCGTTTATAAATGTTTGTAAGATACCATTAAAAATCAATTTCCCCATGGAAAAAAATAATGTAATTTTTACTTAAAGAACACAACTTTTCAACACTCTATTCAAACGTTGAACAATATTTGCACGCGCAAAGTTCTCCACGCATCACGTCATCAATTTCCTGGTAGAATTGCTAAATTCCTGCTATTTTCCCACCAACTATAATTACGGCGCTCAGGGTTGTAATTTATGCCATTATTCATGTTTTTCCTAACCTATAGGTTGTAGACAGAGACCACTCGGCACTCTGATTGCCGGTAGAGCTCCGCATCGTGACGCCACAAAGCAGTCTGCCTTTCACTCGTCTATAAATGGTTCCTATTTATAAAATAACACAACTACCACCCCAGGTAGAGCTACAACCGCCATGGAAGCAATCAATCACACAACAACAGCGTACCCAAAGTGATCCGCACACGCACCGCGTGAGTGCGATCATTATATTCTAATTTATTTCTGCTAAAATACACAGGTTTTTGCCAGTGTGAAAGGAGAGGGATGATGGATGGAGCGAACCCAGACAGATCGCATTTCCTCTGACTGTAAAGGATAGGCTCAAATCTCAGCCGTGGCCTGCGGTGGCCCCTCCCTTCCGCTGTATCACACGTCCAGTATTGATTTATTGGAGAGCTCAAGGCGCATACGTTCAGCTTACACCAACCTCTCCCGCTGTCCTCCTAACTGACAGGTGACGTGGTAACCCCTAATGGTGCTGCCAAAAGTGATGTGGAAACGTGTCCAAAGGGCTAACTGACCAAAGACTGCAGCTCCACCAAGGTAATTACTCGGAAAACACAGAAAGACTCAGTTTTGAGATTGCGTACATCACCGGGTCATGCGAGGCGCTTGTTAGAAAGTGCTAAACCCAACAGATTTCGATGTATAATTGGGCTTTGAGCAGATCCTAATAACCCCATTGCCAGAGACACTCGTTTCCGTGCTGAAAAACACACACGCACACTCTTGTTGACGGCTTAAAGAGCGGGGCGTTCGAGCTTCTCTGGAGGAGGATGGTATTTCTGACATGCACGTTTCTCAATTTCGATCTGTGGCAGGCAATAATCCCAGGGTGCCTATCTTGATTTCTTTTGTCCTGCTAAAGTCACCGTGCGCACTGTACATCAAAGACCCGGGTGTAAGCATGGCTGAGTGGATTACAACATCAGGATAAAAAGGAAAAAAACACACAACCTCGCCAGGTCTCGGGTCGTGAACATGAGATTTCCAAAAATGTCATCATTTGCCAAAAGAGCTGGGTGATAAATCAAATACTGGCATTTCACACATATGTATGCATATACATACATAGAGACATATACACCCGTAAGCTGTTTCATATACTACAGTACATATATGACACGCATATACGCACACAGACATTTTTCTCCATTTATTTTGATGTCTTTCTGCTTTCAGTGAATCAAATCAAAGCTCTGATGCGTCATCACTCTGAAATGTTTATAGAAGTCTCTGCATGACATTTTTTCATTTATTAAAATGTTTTCATGAGAATACAGGAAGGTATATATTGCTGTTTGCTTTTATAATGGTATATAACATATATATTCTGATAAATGATTATATATCATTCTTCCATAACATGCTTTTTCCTGTCACACCTGAATATGTAGAGACAACTCTAAATAAGCTAAAATATTACTTTGTTTATTAACCCCTAAATGCATACCTCGGGTCTTTAGTGACCCAGGACGTGATTTACTACACTCCTTCATTTTTTTTAAGTTTGACATCAGCTTTCTTAGTATTCCTCAATCTATTCATTATGAACAATGAAACAAGAAAAAAAAAAAAAAAAGTATATATATATATATATATATATATATATATATATATATATATATATATATATATATATAACAAAGTCTGTTTTTGGAGTAATTTTTTGTAAAAAGTGTATAGGGTCGCTAGAGACCTGAGGTGTGTAATAGCGTAAGTATATTTTTCGTGTGCAAAAATATGTACATATCTGATGACTAAATACATGCAATTCACCTTTATTCCTCGTGGTGGCACTGTTTGATAGACAATAAAGATGTGATGTTCACAAGTAATTATCACAGGCATAAAACATAAGAATATCATCAGCAAAATTTCAATTGGTTTGGATGGCTTTACTGCAGAGCAATTACTGTATGCAATAAAATATAAATGTCACTGTCATTTGATGGTGGATGTGGTGAATAAGCTGCCAGCGAGCGAAATAATGATTTTGAAGTCAGCGACAATGAAAGTTTTGCGAATATGCTTGAGATCACGAATATAAGCCAGATGCTGAATGTACTGTGGAAGTGCGCTCTCACGATAACGGCGATGGTAAAAGCATCTGCTCAAATTAAACCCTTCTAAGCTTCAAAAGATAACGAAATGTGCTTTATTTCATTCTTCTGTAATTGTTCTTAAAATATCAAGAGAGTTTTTTTTTGCTATTGCAGCAGTTGGAGAATCATCAGTGCTTAATATATAGGTCCGGGTTGCTAAAGACCCGAATATGTAATAGTGATTGGCGAAACAGTCATGCATTTAAAGGGGTCATCGAATGCCCATTTCCCACAAGCTGATATAATTCTTTAGGGTCTTAATGAAAAGTCTATAACATGCTTTGGTTAAAATTTCTCAATGCTAGTGTAAATAATTTTTTTTACCTTGCCAAAATCACTGCTGCAAAAATCATCCTGTTCTGGTTGAGGTTGCTTTAAATGTTAATGAGCTCTGCTCGCCCCGCCCCTCTCTTCTCTCTGTGGAGTGACGAGCCTGTTTACTTTAGCCGCTAAACTTGCTAACTAGCATGTTATTAGGAAAGGCGATCACAAAGATTCATAAAAAAAACCTTATACTCACTTCTGCTGTAAGTGAAGCTGGATCACGAATGATTTGCATGAACACAGACGGATATATGTAGATCGGGAAGCGCATTCCCTTCACAAACAAACGTAATCCACTGCATCTTCAGCGGCTCAGATGTCGGGAGTAAATGACGACCACTATGTTCATTATTACATCCAGCAACACAACACCTCAATCAGAGATATTAATTAAAAAGCACTGCATGGATTTTTATCATTATGGGGTAGATGTGTACATGGACTGCCAACACACATTAATGTTCAAACAACTTGTAAAAGTGAACTTTGCATCCGTTGCCCCCTTTAAGGTTTAAAGCCCCAAGAAACCATGGTTTACAGCGAATTTGTAACAGCTAAGGAGCACTGTCATAGCTGTCATAAATTCACTGTAAACCATGGCTTCATGGGGCTTATTGCTTTTATAAAACGGTTATTCCATATACGTAGTAAGGTTTCACAAAAATAAAGTGTAATAAACTGAGCAATTCCAATAGGGTCCTCGCACTGCAGTGGTCGGGCACTAATGATATTAATAAAAATATTATTATAAAATGTAAAGTTCCGGTCCTTGATTCTGATTGGTTGAGCCGCGTTCAAAGCTGTTGTTAATTACTCTACAAACACACACCTTTGTTTACATCTGTGTGTTGCTCGGCAACCACTATGTTGCAACCACAACTGTTTGTTTCTGAGGAACTACATTGTTTGGCGGAAGAATGACGTTTGTATTAACATCATTAAACTTTATTTGCTCTGTTTTATCCACTTCACGTCATGCCTAATAATGCCCCTTAGCTGTTATAAATTCACTGTAAACCACGGCTTCTTGGGGCTTATTGCTTTATTCCTCTGCCAAACTCTAGTCGTTTCTCAATAACAGGTACACAAAGTTCGGACTTGCGTTCTTAGTGGTTCAGACTTCGCAAGCTTGCCTTGGCTACTGCAATTTTCCTAACTGTACTTATAATAACACGAAATATGAACTCAACCACCACGGCCTCTTTTCGTTTTCATTTAAACATATTAATAGATGCAAAAATGTAGTTCAGGGAACTACATGCATTACAGTGAAACGAAATATATTAAACAGCATTGCCTCTTTTTGGTTTTATTTAAACATACTGTAGCCTATTAATAGCCACAAAATGTGGTTCATGCAATGCGTACACGCATTACAATAAAACAATGATATCAAACACCACTGCCTCTTTTCATTTTCTTCAAAATATAAACCAGAACCCTCTTTTTGTTGTCATTTTACAAAAATATATAAAACATATTAATATGTGGTTTAGGCAATATGCACATATACTTGGATTATCTTCACTGTATGTATAATAAAATTAAAATTTGATAAGCACAACCTTAAATGTCAGTTTTAATGAACAATAATAGCCATTATAAAAGTATACGTATAAAGTATAAGAGACTACTTATACTACCTATACTTATACTACTTATAAGTAGGAAATAAAGACAAAAGTAAGCAAATCAGTCAAATGTATGCTACAAAGTCAGCCTTGTATTACGATTAATAAATAAATATTTTATGAAGCATAACTTTTTCCTCAGCCAAAACGATATGACCTGGAACAAATAATAGATTCACAAGACCAAAAATTAGCTGTTAGATTTACCCAAATCGAATTATACCTCATGTTTAACCACTACAGAGACATCAGAACCAGCGCCAAATGTCACAAGGACTAGCCGAGGTGAGGCAGCTCTCGGCAGGAAACATTAGTACTGAGCGCTCGGTGATCGCCTGAAACTCACATTTCCGAAATTGGCAAAAAACATTTTCAAATAGGCGCAGATTTGAGTTTTAAACAACTACATTCTCGCCTGAGATAACTACATTTAATGACACAATAACAGTAATATTTTGAAAATTATGCAGGTTTTCTCATCCGCCATTAACGCGAAATGCTTTCTGGGATGCCTCAAGTTCGCACAAGTTTCCTCTTGATGCATCCTTGATAAAAGGGGCAGAGCAAGAACACATCGCAGATTTGAACTGTACTTGGCTATACTAGCTGTACTGATGACGTTTCACAAGTCCACAAGAACACAAGTACAGACAAAAACGCATATTGAGAAACGGCTAATGTAGTTCCTCAGAAACAGTTGTGGCTGCAACACAGTGGTGGCCGAGCAACACACAGACGTAAACAAAGGTGTGTGTCTATAGAGTAATTTACAACAGCTTTGAACGCGACTCATCTAATCAGAATCAAGAATTATCCATTTTATAATGTCATATTGGTGTGTAGAAGTGAAAATTATTCAATTTCATTCTTGTGTTAGTCATAACATTTTCAAAAATGAAAACTGTATTATTTATTCAGCATTCATTCAAACCTGTATGAATTTCTTTCTTCCAAACTGTTTCTGGTCCCCACTGACTTCCATAATATTTTTTTTTTCTCCATACACTCTTAAAAATAAAGGTGTTTCACGATGCCATAGAAGAACCTTCTTGTCTAAATGGTTCCATAAAGAACCTTTAACATCTAAAGAACCTTTCTGTTTTACAAAAGGTTCTTTGTGGCAAATAAGGCTCTTCAGATTATAAAAAAGTAAGCAAGAAATGATTCTTTAAAGAACCTTTGACTGAATGGTTCTTTGTGGAACCAAAAATGGTTCTTCTATGCCATCACTTGAAGAACCTTTTGAAGCACCTTTATTTTTAAGAGTGTACTACTGAAGTCAATAAGGATAGGCAACTGTTTGGTTACCAACATTCTTCAAAATATCTTCATTTGTGTTCAACAGAAGAAAGAAACTCATACAGGAACAACGATGACGTTTAACTAGACTTCCTATATCTTAACATTTTGAATTCAACTGGCTCCATGATTGAAATGATAGCTCCTCTGATTGAGAGAAAAAACACCCTTTTGAATAAAGATATATCTTGAATATCATGAAAAGACTGGAACATATTGAAATCTTCCCATCGTCTAGCCCTTTATGCAGAGCGCAAGTTTATTAGAGAGAAGTTTCAGGTAATGACGTATAATGACAGATAACAGGATTGTGAAAGCGGCAGAAATCGCTCGGATAAGCCGGGCTAACCACAGCTAAGCTGTAAAAGGATCCCGTAATGATTTTTCAACAGTTCATTGCATCCGCCATCACATCAGTGTCAACATCCGTGAGAAATTCGTGAAAAATGCGCCATTGTCCCATTTGAGACAGCCTGCTCTTCATAATCCACTCTGAACGAAGACTACTTTTCCAAAGAAAAGTAATGAGGGCCTGAAAACTAAATGTTTATGAAAAAACGAGGCCGGCTCCATCTGGCTAAGCACGGCATGTATTCTGTTTTCGAACATTAAAGCGTCGGTATGTATGTGGCGTGGCGGATTCTAAACTCTGACATGTGTACAAAATTGCTGAGAGAGAATGAAGGAGCGGCTCAGTAAAAACGCTGCTTTTAAGTAAGCCTCCACTGATTCAGACACAGAGATGCATCGCTTGATACATCTTTAAAGCGCTCCGAGCTGCCCGCTTCTAGGGTAGATTGCACAAACGATGCATCAGAAACGGCGCAAAACAGCTTTGATATTCAATTTATCCTCGTTTGAAAAGAAACAAGGATTTTTTACAGCAAAACATTTTCATTAAAAGAATACATAATTAAATCTCTGAGCGTTCCAAATGGCTAATAATGTGCATGAATGCTTAAACGTTCCACATGAATCATTTGCTCATTGCTTGTTTAAGGAAAGCCCAGTAAATCATTAAATCATTAGAATCCAGCCGGGTCAACAAGGCAGCAAAAGCAAGACCCCGTGAAAGCCTGATTTCTATTCTGCAATTGATCAAAGCGAAGAAAAAGGCAAGCCAGCGAGCCCTCGTGTTTCCGTGGCGCGCTCCGAGGGTTCGGAGCATCTGTAATGAGCCCTAATGATGGACGGGGTGGGCTAAGAGCCAGGTAATCTTGGCAGCCCACTTTTCTGACATTTCACTTAATGTTAGCAGGGTGATATCTGCTCGCCCTCTCGTTGCCTCCGTCTTTGTCTCGATTTTCTCTCGCTAAGCCGTGGGTGATAAGCTTCAACCAGGTGTCAGTCGACTGAGGTCTTTCTTATCTCACATGCTGAGTTTCAGACATTGTTTTCACACCGTAAGGCTTAAGACACTATAGGTGAGAGCCCTATAACTGCTTGATATAATAGGCAAACTCTGAGAGAGTGAATACATCAGATTTGTGATTCTGGACCACAAAACCAGCCGCAAGTAGCACAGGTATATTTGTAGCAATAGCAAAAAATACATAGTATGGGTTTAAATGTTCTTTTATGCCAAAAATCATTGAGATATTAAGTAAGGATCATGTTCCATTAAGATATGTTGTAAATTTCCTACCGTAAATACATCAAAACTTAATTTTTGATTAGTAATATGCATTGCTAAGAACTTCATTTGGACACTTTCAAGGCAATTTTCTCAATACTTAGATTTTTCTGCTATCCTAACAAACCATACATCAATGGAAAGCTTATTTATTCAGATGACTTCAATTCAGCTTTCAGATGATCTCAAGATCTCAATTTCAAAAAAATTGACCCAGGGTCACATCTGTGCATATTCAGCACTGGAGGAACCGAATGTAATCTTTTAAAGATGAAGTGCGTTTTTAGATGTATACGCAATGTCAACTAGAAGTAAACAAATCCAAGTTCAGATTTAATTATGTGCTTTTGCACAAAACATATCGTTTCATAACAGCTTTACAGTAAATCATAATGTTAATGTTTAAAATATCACCACGCATTAATTGCATTTAGCAGATTAGAGTTTGGCGATAATATAGTTTACATTTTGCAACAATACAAGCAGTTGATATGCTATATACAGTGTAACAAATAATTTTCAAAGTTACATAAAAAAGTGCATGTTTCTTTGTAATTACACTCTTAAAAATAAAGGTTCCAAAGAGTGTTTTCGCATTGATGCCATTAAAGAACCAGTTTTGGTTCCCCAAAGAACCTTTTCAGTGAACAGTTCCTAAAAAAACATTTTGAAGAACATTTAAAAAATCTAAAGAACCTTTTTCGAGTATAAAGAACCTTTTCTACATTTGAAAGGTTCCATGGATGTTCAAGGTCCTTCATAGAACCATTGATGCCAATAAAGAACCTTTATCTTTAAGAGTGTAACTGTGAAATTTACTAGCAAATTTGAAGTGAAAATTGCCTTATGCAAGTATATTGCATGTATACATATAAAGCTGGACACACTTACATATCTAACTTAGTAGCAAGAACTAAGCAATAAGACACTCGAAGGTCAGTTCCCCTGAAAAGTGGCACTCATGAGCAATTTTTATAATTACACACTTCACCTTTAAGAATAGACCATTAAAATCCAGTTCAATTGAGCACTAATCTGAAAATGTGGTAGTTGCAGACCCGAATCTGATGATCCAAATGGGCAAAATCATGAATGGATGCAATGAAGTTCTGCAGTCTACAATCAGCACTGAATGAGCTAATCTTTGGATTCAAAAATTCATTTCACACTTTCGCTCAGTGTCTTTTTTAAAAAGACCAGCTCAGGCCGGCCGAAACTTCCTTTTAGTGCAAGTTTGGTGCTGGTCTACATGATGAGCCAGTATAGCCAAAGGAATGATCTGATATTAATATTTAATATCTTGATTCATGAACATTGATTTTATAATGCGATTTGGATGCAAACACAAAACAGACTCTGGCAAACAAGCACTAGCCACTGGATATTCAGATGCTGTTTGTTTCTTTTGTTTTATTTGGTCAACTACAATTAGTTTTCCTTTGCACTGCGACTAGGAAATTCTCAAAATGTGATCATAAAACATTGGTGGGAGAAGACGTAATGGCTGCCCTAGATTTGCCAAATAGCACGGTCTTTCTTGTTGACAAATGAAGCTTTACTGACCAATGAACTCATGCATTCAAAACACCCTGGTCTTTTCAGCAGGGACGTGCCTTGTGTGCAGTTTTAAGTTGTGTTACATGTGTGCATGCAAATGTGCGCCTGTGTTTTCTGCAAAAACTCAGTTGTTTCCTCAAGAGCAGCCGCAACCAACCCCAATAAACGGCACCAAGATCCAGCCAAGAATTTAAGCAGCTAAATGGCCTCTCAATCCCCCCAATAGAGTCTACAATGAAAGCCTTCAGTTTTCTGCATTAGCTGTCTGAAAATGGCTAGGGAGGGGAAAGAAATGAGGAAACACTCCTTCTTGGCAAGCTGCATGATTAGTCTGTTAGCTGGCACAGGCTGAGGTCTCCCCCCTTCAAGGCGGGAGGAAAGCGGGAAGAGAAAAAAAAAAAAGTGATTTCAACTTCTAGAGAATTCTGTCTGGGGGATGTTCCTCTTAAAAACAGCCCTCCTTCTTACCATCTTTCTCACTTTTTTTTTTTTTTTTTAACACAAACACATACACGCATATGCAATTTCTCTCCAGGTGGACCCACTGGGAACCAGTGCAATCTAGCCTCATTCACATGTAGAGTTTTGGGAGTCAAGGGTTTTTAAATTCCTCTTGCGTCAGCACAAGTCTCGCTTGCAATCCGCTGAGCTTTGTCATGGTGTGGCATTCGTGTCTGCATTCGTATTAGGCCCTGTTTACACCTGACTTAATGATATAATTGAAACACACAGCGCAGCAGAATACCAGCACAAATAGCGGATGGGTAAACTAGAAATTGCGAGTGTGTAGTGAATAAGTCACAGTTTTTCACACTGAATTATGTTCCCTGTCAATAAAACCCAGCTTGAATCATCCTTTTAGCTTTTCTGAGCTGGTTTCCCAGGCTGGACAGTTTTGATGGTTTCAAACACCATTTAGTCAGAACGGGAGACTGGCTAGACTAGTTTCAACCAAGTCATGGTTTAGCTATAGTCCCCCACCCTGACCAACTGTGAAAATAATAATAATAATAATCTGCAAAATCATAAAAACTGACCAACTTAACCACTTTTGGCCAAACTGGGAGATGTTAGACTGGTTTAAGCTGGTTTTTAGTACAGTTGTCTTGATTGCTGTCATGTCTAGGTACTCAACTACTTGGTGAATTTAGGCCTAGTTTAAGCTGGTTTAAGCATGACAACTCTACTAAAAACCATCTTAAAGCAATCTAACACCTCCCAGTTTGGCCAAGTTGGTTAAGCTGGTCAGTTTTTGGTCGGTTTTATGGGATTTGGACATATTTCAGCTAGACTGGCCACCTAAATGCTAGATTATCAGGCTGGAAAACTCACTAAAGCTTGGCTGGTTTGAACCAGTCTAGATGATCGCCAGAAGGTCAACCCTTCTAAAACCATCAGAACTGAACAGTCTCTACAAACATGGGGAAAAACAGCTTAAACAAAACCTAAATTCACCATGAATTTTGCAGATACTGGTAAGTTCTGATGGTTTTAGAGGGGGTTTAAGTTTCAGTGGAAGATCATTTAGACTGATCTGTGCAACACCAGCTTGACCATTCTGTTCGACCATTTAGACTGGTTTAAACTAGGGAAGGTTTAGAGAGTTTTCCAGCCTGATAATCTAACATTTAGGTGGTCATTCTAGCTGAAGTGTGTCCAAACCTCATAAAACCATATAAACTTAAACAACTGGGAAAAACCGGGAGGCCTTGCACTGCTTAAGGTTCTTGGTTTCAAGATTGCTGTAACAGCCAAGCAGAGGTCTGAGAATTTCTGCAAACGGGTTAGGCTGGTCGGTTTTGATGTTCTTAGAAGGGTTTGGGACACTTTTCAGCTGATAAGGTAGAGATCTGTTAGACCAACCAGCAAAACAACAGCTTGACCATTCTGGTCGACCATCTAGAGCAGTTTAAGCCAGCTGAGATTTAGCTAGTCCCCCAGCCCCATAAGCTATTGTTTAGCTGGTTGGTCTAGCTAACAACCTCCAACCCTGAATAGTTGAAGAGTTTTTTTTTTTTTTTTTCTTCCCAGTAGAGGTTTTAAGATTGCCTTCACATCCAATTTGTCATGTGCTTGAAAAATCAGCAGAGGTCTCCAAGTGTGTCCAAACTAGTTAGGCTGGTCAATTTCGTTGGTCTTATAGGGGTTTTGGACCCTTTGTTAGATCCTTTAGACTGATCTGTGAGACACCAGCTTGACCATTCTGGTCGACCATCTAGAGAGGTTTATTTAAGCCAAGGTTTAGTGAACCTTTCAAGTCTGATAATCTTGCGTTTAGCTAGTCGGTCTAGCTGAAATGTGTCCAAAACTCCTCTAAAACCATAAAAACTTTCCAACTTTAACAACTTGTACAGACTGGGAGACCTTGTGCTGCTTAAGGTTTTTTTTCAGTAAGCATTTCAAGAGTCCAGTCACGTCCAAGTTGTCATGTACTTGAAAAATCAGCAGAGGTCTGTGAATTTCTGCAAACCGGTTAGGCTGGTCAGTTTTGTTGGTCTTAAAGGGGTTCTGGACACTTTTCAGCAGAAGATGAGCTAGACCAACCAGTGAAACACCAGTTTTACCATTAAATCAAGCATTTAGCTGGTCGGTCTAGCTAAAATGTGTCCAAACTCCTCTAAACCCACAAAAACTGTCCAACTTATACCACTTGCCCAAACTAGGAGGTTTTGCGCTTGATAAGTTTTTTATTTCCGCAGGCGTTTCAAGATTGCGTCACGTCCAAGTTGTCAAGTACTTGGAAAAAAAAAAAAAAAAAGGTCTACGAATTTATGCAAACCAGTTAGGGTGGTCAGTTTTGTTGGTCTTATAGTGGTTTTGGACACTTTTCAGTGTCTATTATGGGAGATCATCTAGACCAGTTTAAACCAGCCAATGTTTAGCGAGTCTCCCGGCCTGATATTCAAGCATTCAACTGGTCAGTCTAACTGAAATGTGTCCAAAACTCCTCTAAAACCATTAAAACTCTCCAACTTTAACAACTTGTACAGACTGGGAGACCTTGCACTGTTTTTTTTTTTTTTTTTCAGTAGGCATTTCAAGATTCCCGTCATGTCCAAGTTGTCATGCACTTGAATAATCAGCAGATGTCTGTGAGTTTGTGCAGTATGATTAGGCTGGTCAGTTTTGTTGGTCTCATAGGGGTTTTGGACACTTTTCAGTGGAAGATCAGATAAACAGACCATTTAAACCCCAGCTTGACCACTTTGGGAGACCATCTAGACTGGTTTAAACCAGCCAAGATTTAGTGAGTCTCCCAGCCTGATATTCAAGCATTTAGCTGGTCTGTCTAGCTGAAATGTGTCCAAAACCCCACTAAAACCATAAAAACTCTCCAACTTTTACAGCCTGTACAAACTGGGAGGCAGTGTGCTGCTGAAGTTTTTTTTTTTTTTTTTCAGCTGGGGTTTTAAGATTGCTGTCTGGTCCAAGTTCCCAAGTACTTGAAGAGGAGGAAAAAATAAAAATAAATAATAGAAGTGGAATGTGAATTTGTGCAAACTGGTTAGGCTGTTAGTCAGTGGTTAGTCAGTTCTGATGGTCTTATAGGGCTTTTGGACACTTTCCAGTGGAAGATCATCTAGACCAACAAGTGAAACACCAGCTTAACTATTATGGGAGACCATCTAAACCAGCCAATGTTTAGTGAGTCTCCCAGCCTGATAATCTAGCTGGTCAGTCTAGCTGAAATGTTCTCAAAACCCCTCTAAAACCATACAAACATACTAACTTTCAGTAGGCGTATAAAGATTGGTGTCATGTACTAGAAAAATCAGCAAGTTTGTGCAAACTGGTTAGGTTGGTCAGTTTTGTTTAACCTACAGTTGTTTTGGACACTTTTTAGTGGAAAATCAGCTAGACCAACCAGTGAAACACCAGCTTGACCATTCTGGGAGACCATCTTGACTGGTTTAAACCAGCAAAGGTTTAGTGAGTCTCCCAGCCTGAAAATCTAATGTTTAGCTGGTCAGTCTAGCTGAAATGTTCCCCAAACCCCTCAAAAAGCATAACAACTCTCCAACATAAACAACTTGTCCAAACTGCAAATTTGTGCAAACCAGTTAGGCTGGTTTGTTTTGTTTATCTTATAAGGGTTTTGGACACTTTTCCGGGGAAAATTAGCTAGTTCAACCAGTAAAACACCAGCTTGACCACTTTGGGAGACCATCTAAACCAGTCAATGTTTAGCGATTATCCCAACCTGATAATCTAGCGTTTAGCTGGTCAGTCTAGCTGAAATGTTCCCAAAACCCTTTTAAAACCATAAAAACTGTCCAACCTAAGCAGCTTGTCCAAACTGTGAGGCCTTGGGCCGCTTAAGTTTCAAGATTTCAGTCACGTCCAAGTAGTCAGGTACTTGAAAAAAACAGCCAAGGTCTGTGAATTTGTCCAAACCAGTTAGGCTGGTTAGTTTCGTTGGTCTTATAGGGGTTTTGGACACTTTTCAGTGGAAGATCATATAGACCAACCAGTGAAACACCAGCTTGACCACTCTGGGAGACCATCTAGTCTCCCAGCCTGATAATCTAGCGTTTAGCTGGTCAGTCTGGCTGAAATGTTCTCAAAACCCCTCTAAAACCATAAAAAATGTCCAACCTAAAAAACTTGGGAGACCTTGTGCTGCTTAATGTTTTTTTTTTTCAGTAGGTGTTTCAAGATTGCAGTCACGTCCAAGTTGTCATGTATTTGAAAAGTCAGGTCTGCGAGTTTCTGCCAACTAGTCAGGCTGGACAGTTTTTTTGGTCTTAGAAGGGTTTTGGACACTTTTCAATGGAAGATCTTTTAGACTGATCTGTGAAACACCAGCTTTACCATTCTGGTCGACCATCTAGACAATTTTAAACCAACCAAAGTTTAGCAAGTCTCCCAGCCTGATAATCTAGTGTGTTAACTAGTCAGTCTAGCTGAAATGTTCCAAAAACCCCTTTAAAACCATAAAAACTGTCCAACTTAAACAACTTGTCTGAACTGGGAGGCCTTGCGCTGCTCAAGCTTTTTAATCAGCAGACATTTCAAGATTGCTGTCATGTCCAAGTTGTCATATACTTGAAAAATCAGCAGAGGTCTGCGAATTCAGGCTGGTCAGTTTTGTTGGTCTTAGACAGGTTTTGGACACTTTTCAGTGGAGGATCAGCTAGACCAATCAGTGAAACACCAGCCTGACCATAGATGAGTTTAAACCAACCAGCTAATTAGGCAAGACTGGTTGAGTTTGTCAATTCTGATGATTTTTAAAATTGGTTGTTCACACTGATTGAAAAAACACCAGCTAGACCATCTTAAACAAGTCCGTACTTTAGGCTTGTTTAAGTAGCTTGTCTTTCAGCAGGGTTTGCATGATTGATCATCGCTGTCTCAAGTACTAAATTACTTTGTGCATTAAAGAAATATATCAAAGATTACACATACTGATGAGTAATTCCCCACCACAGGCATATTTCACTCAAATTCAATAATGATAAAATTCAGTCACACACAGCAAAACGGTTCTGCTGAAAAGACCTGCTAGACCAGTACTAACCAGCAAAAACCAACCTCTACCAGCATGGAAATCGCCAACCATTTAAGCAGGGATAAAAGGGCTGTGCAAAACACATTACACAAACAACCAGATCATTGACAATGCAGTCTCAATCCACTTTTATGTTCGTCAGCGTTGAATGTATCACGAAGTGTTAATGTTTTTGTAAGGACCAGGCATCCTTACAACTGTGATAAAACTCTCCCCTATAATACTGTTTTGAAAAGAAGGGAAAAAAAGCATTAGAACAACATCCCACACTTTCTTGCTACAGAGCGCCTACAAAGAGCCTTTGTTCTCCCACAAGACAATTGAAATTTCCAAAAGGATTCCCACGGATTCTAAATGCGGCTCTTGCGCTTGCCTTGGCATGAGAAAGTGCCAAAAGCACAGCGGCTCGCGGGCCTACACGCGTCCATTTAGCCGTGCAGCCCCTCCGTAGCTGATCGACGACGGGTAACGTTTCAAGAAATGGACCATCAAGACAGTCTTGTGCATCGCTGATTACACAAAATGTGTGTGTGAGAGCACAACAAAGCTGTAGAAATAGAAAGAAACCCATGCACAGAGAGGAAAAGAACAATAGCGATCCGTTTTCTGTTAAAAGAGGTTAAAAAGACAGAACAGAACTGTGCTGTTAGGTAGGGTGAGGAGGGAAAAGAAAACAACAAGTGAAAAGAAGAAATCAAAAGCAACCCGGCAAACTGGCTCACACCAAGTGACTCCGCATAGAACAAAGAGTTCTGGAGAAAATCCCACAAAATTGGGTAAGGCAGGCCAACTAGAAATCCAACCACCAAATAAGAGTCTGCCTTCTGAAGCCCACCCACATTAGAGAAGTGTACATAAATCTGTAGTAGTAAGAAACCCTTGTCCCATGTTGTGTGTGTGTCTTTCTAAGTGCGAGGGAAGTGGTGTGCAACACCGTGTCCTAACCAGGCTTTAGCTCACTTAATAGCATGTCCGGTTAGGATGCCGTACTTGAGCTGAGAAGTGTATTGACTGTTTGCATCAGTAGTGCATGTGTCATTCCTGTATTGCTGTACTCACCGATGACCGTGGCAGCTAGCTCTTTCTTGCCAGAGCCCAGACTGTTCTTCACCTCGCACACGAAAGTGGTGTTCACCGTTTCGTCCACCTTCCTCACCAGCAGACGGTTTTGATCCACTCGTACCGAAGGCGGCAGCTGACCCGACATGCTAAAAAACCATTGACAGAGAAAACAGCATTTCTGGTAAATCTTTGAAACCATGTTGGCTGTTAATAGTTGACAATCGATCTTTAATATTATATACACTACCATTCAAAAGTTTGGGATCAGAATAATTTTTCATGCTTTTTAAAGAAGTCTCTAATGCTCATCAAAGTTGCATTTATTTGATCCAAAACACAGAAAAAAAAATTATATTATGAAATATTATTGCAAGTTAAAATAATAGTTTACTATTTTAATATACTTTAAAACATAATTTATTTCTGTGATGCAAAGAATTTTCAGCATCATTACTCCAGTCTTCAGTGTCACATGATGCTTCAGAAATCATTCTAATATGCTGATTATATATATATATATATATATATATATATATATATATATATATATATATATATATATATATATATATATATACACACAGTATTGTGCAAAAGTCTTAGGCCACTAGTATTTTCACCAACAAAAAAAATGGTTTTAAGTCAGTTATTTCTATCTTTTGCTGTAGTGTGTCAGTAGGAAATATCAGTTTACATTTCTAAACATTCATTTTGCCATTAATTGTAATAATCCAGTGAGATTTTTGTTTGCACAAGGAGTCTGACAACAGCCAGTGCTCCACACAGAGATCTGATCTCACCATCATCCAGTCTGTCTCTGGAATGACATGAAGAAACAGAACAAACTGAGACAGACTAAATCCAGAAGAACTGTGGCAACATCTCCAAGATGCTCAAGAAACCTACATGCAAAGTACTGTTAAATGTTTTAGGCACTTGTGTAAAAATGCTGTAAAATGAGGATGCTTTCAAAAATAATGCCATAAATAGATTTTATTTATCAATTAACTTCTATTAACTAAATTAAATCAACATTTGGTAAACCATATTTGCGTTTAAAACAGCTTTTGCCCTAGGTACATTTGCGCATAAGTTTTCAGGTAGCTTTGCATGTAGGTTTCTTAAAGCAACTTGGAGATGTTGCCACAGTTCTTCTGGATTTAGTCTGTCTCAGTTTGTTCTGTTTCTTCATGTCATTCCAGACAGACTGGATGATGGTGAGATCAGATCTCTGTGTGGAGCACTGGCTGTTGTCAGACTCCTTGTGCAAACAAAAATCTCACTGGATTATTACAATTAATGGCAAAATGAATGTTTAGAAATGTAAACTGATATTTCCTACTGACACACTACAGCAAAAGATAGAAATAACTGACTTAAAACCATTTTTTTGTTGGTGAAAATACTAGTGGCCTAAGACTTTTGCACAATACTGTATATATATATCTTTTTTTTTTTCTTTTAATGTTGAAAACTGTTTTTGCTGCTTAATTTATTTATTTATTTATTTTTTGGAACCTCTAATGCTTTTTTTAGGATTGATGAATAAAAAAATAAAATAGAACAGCATTTACTAAAAAATGTAAAAAAATAATATATATATATATATATATATATATATATATATTATATATATATATATATATATATATATATATATATATATATATATATACAGTACCATTCAATTGTTTCGGGTCCAAATGTTTTGGTTTTTGAAAGAAAGCAATTAATATTTTTCTTCAGCAAGGATGTGGTAAATGAATAAAAATGTGATGGTTAAGACTTCTATTGTTAGAAAATATTTCTTCTTTGAATGAATGCTGTGCTTTTTAACTTTTTATTCAAAGAATTCTGAAAATGTATCACAGGTTTAAAAAAAAAAAAATCATCATCCATTACAGGATGTGTTAAATTAATAAATATTTATAATATAAAAATAAATAAAAAAGAACAGCATTTATTTAAAAAACAAATATTTTGTAATAATATACAGTACCATTCAAAGTTTGGGGTCTGTATTTTTTTTCTCTTCATTTTTTTTTATGAAAGAAATGTTGTTTTTTTTTAGCAAGGATATGTTAAATTAATATAAAGTGATGGCAAAGACTTGCATTGTTAGAAAATATTTCCATTTGAAATAAATGCTGCTCTTTTTAACTTTTTATTTATCAAAGAATCCTGAAAAAAGTATCACAGGTTTCCAAACAAATATTAGGCAGCAAAAACTGTTTCCAACATTGATAATAAATCAAAATGATTTCTGAAGGATCATGTGACACTGAAGACTGGAGTAATGGATAATGAAAATTCACCTTTACATCACATCAATAAATTATATTTTACAGTATATTAACATAGAAAACAGTTATTTTAAATTGCAATAATTCAGAAATCATTCTAATATGCTGATTGTTTTCATCAATGTTGGAAACTTTTTAATTTTTATTTTTTTGGAACCTGTGATACTTTAAGATTCTTTGATGAATAAAAAGTGAACAAGAACAGGTTTTTTTTTTTCATTCAAAAAAACCCCCAAACATTCATTCAAATGTTTGAGGTCCGTAATTTTTTCTTTCCCATTTTGAGAAATGTTGGTTATTTGACATTATTATTTAAGACATCAACAGTCAAGTTCATTCACAATTTTTGTACATTAAACTATTACTTGAGCTCAGTGAAGGCCAGGGACACAATATTTTTCAAATCCAGGATATTTTTTACTTAATTTTATGTCCATAAATAGTTCATAAATAAGTCAAAAACCATGCCCAAATGCAACATATTTATCTTAACATTGTCAAACATCTTAAATTGGTTAAAAAAAACAATACATCATAAATATATGGAATAGTATATACAAAGATTGATTAATAATAATAAGATTCCGAGTTAGTTTTGACCAGAACATACACAACATAACATAACTTTTTTTTGTTTTTTTTTTTGCAAAACGCTATAAACGTAGCCTACGTAGCCAATCAGAATTTCCATTAGACAAATTTTTACGTGGTGAAAATAAGAGATTATGAATGCCACTGAATGAAAATTTGATCATTTTATTAACAGTGCATGAAAAACGCACAAAAAGTGCACTGTCTTCAACGGGAACCGTCTTAGCGGTTTTTATTTGAAGGCTCTCCTGGTGACTTCGAGCTTTCTCGTGGTCCTTTACTGCCTCGATTTTAAAATTACTGGTCCCCACCACGAAACTGTTAGTTTTATTTTTTTCTTTCGTGTACTCACGGCAAATCTGACAAAACATGACCGCATTTTTACTATCAAACACTAGCCAATGACAACCTGTCTGCCATTTACAATTAAACTTCCTTCTCTTTGTTTCGCACGCTCTGTCAACATTTTCATCTTCTGCCTCCTTCCTCTTCTCACCTCTTCCTGATCCTGACGTCTGTCCTAACCACCGCAGCATTTTGATTTTAGCTTATTTCGCTGTCCAGCTCAGTCCTCTTTGCTCATCCGATATTTCCTATTTCTTGTTTGTATTTTCGCGCTCTTGTCGTCGTTGATTGGACCCGCAAACCGAAGCGTACAGTATCTGCGCGCTGCTGCCAATAGGTATCTAAAACGTCACCCGTAGTGTAGTGTTCATGTGAAATGTAGGACGGAGGGGACAAACGACCCAGAGCGTCTCTGACATGATTTGCATGATTGGCTCATGCATCACCGGCCAAACTGGCTGGTAAGTTTTTATCAATACACGCCAAAATGATTTTTAACCCGCATTTGGCGGGTTGGCGGGTGTTAATTTCGAACCCTGGTTATATCGCACTTTGTAAAGAAACTGGTCTGGCGGATATCGCGTTTTGTGAAAAAATACATTTTATAGTAGGCCTAAAATGTACATTCTTAAATTTTATTAATGGCAGCAATTCACACATAGATTAAGGTACATCTGAACAGTGATTTCCAATAATAAAATCCAAATGTCAAAAAATGGCGTTTATCGCGTTTTGCAATGAAACTCTTCATATATATATATATATATATATATATATATATATATTTTTTTTTTTTTTTTTTTTTTTTTTTTTTTCCCAGCAAGGATGTGTTAAATTAATAAAAAGTGATGGTAAAGACTTATATTTTTAGAAAATATTTCTATTTTGAATAAATGCTGTTCTTTTTAACTTTTTATTCATCAAAAAATTCTGAAAAAAGTATCACAGGTTTCAAAATATATATTTTAGGCAGCAAAAACATTGAGATTTCCAACATTGATAATAAATCAGCATACTTTAATTAAAATTTTTTAATTAATTCTGAAGGATCATATGACACTCAAGACTGGAGTAATGGATGATGAAAACTCAGCTTTGCATCACATCAATAATTTATATTTTACTGTATATTAACTTAGAAAACATTTATTTTTAATTGTAATAATATTTTAGAATATTATTTTTTTTCTTCTGTATTTTTGATCAAATAAATGCAGCCTTGATAAACAGAAGAAACGTTTTTAAAAAACATCAAAAATCTTACTGATCCCAAACTTTTGAACGGCAGTGTATATAATATAATAATCGCTTTCTTTATGTCTGATGATGTAATAATTACACGCAAGGCTTAGCTCAGGGATTAATCTTTTAACTTTTAACTTTTAAATTTTGTTTTGATTTAATTTTTATTTTCTGTTTGCTTTCCGGTCAAAATTAAACAAACAGTTAATAAAGTATACAGCTGTAAGAGCTTTGCTGCAGTACAACGGCATTAAATGAAAATAAATCATTACTGCAATCACTAGCTGTTCAATATATATTTACAGAATAATAAAATACTTATATAAAATATTTCTTCTGCTTCTAGGCAGAACTTTGCCTTATTTACTAAAAATAACCCATATATCTCTAAATATATTGTTAAACATGTTTTGAGACATTAGTTTGTGTTATACATGGTGGAAAATAATGACTGCTTGTTATTTTTTTATGCCGCTTTAATACACACCATTATAATTAGGCTTAGTCCATTTGAAAAAGTGCCAGCGAAAACCGTAATTTTGTTGCATATTTGTCAACTAACTTAAAACCCTGCAATCAAACTGCTACATCCAAGTGTCTCTCACCCAATAAGTCTTGCTAATAAATGTTGTTTCTCGATCTGTATCGATTCATGTTCTTCTTTGTTTTGGTGAGAAAATGAAGTTGAACCAGTGAAGCGTTAATAGGATGCTGTTGCTTTATACCGCAGGCAGAGATGCTTCCTCAATTCACAGCCAATTAGCCCGTGGCAGCGAAAAACTGCCATATTTGACTTTGTTTCAGTCATATCGGAGATGGAGCAACAGCACATAAATATAAATATGAAATATGGATTCTCCTCAGACTAAAATGAACAGTAATGCTAATGAAATCAGGATGAAAAATGTTTCTATTATTATTATTTCCTTCCCGTTTTGAGTAAATTCTGTCATCATTTACTCACGCTCATGTTGTTCCAAAATAAATGTTTTTTCTCTTTTGTAGGAGATATTTAGCAGAATGTATAAGCAGCTACTTCATACACTCCCATTCAGAAGAAGTTTCTTATGCTCATCAAGGCTGTGTTTATTTGATCAAAAATACACACAAAACAGTAATATTGTGAAATATTATTTTGATGTAAAATAACAGTTTTCTATTTTAATATAATCATTCTAATATGCTGATTTTTTAATCAATGTTGAAAACAGTTGTGCTGCTTAATTTTTTTTTGGAAATTGTTTCAGGATTCTTTGATAAAAAGTTCAAAAGAACAGCATTTATTCAAAATAGATTTTCTTTTTCTAACAATATATACTACCGTTCAATAGTTTAGGGTTAGTAATTTTTTATTCTTTCTTTTTTTGAAAGAAATGAATACCTTTATTTAGCAAGGATGTGTTAAACTGATAAAAACGTGAGAGCAAAGACCTATATTGTTAGAAGAGATTTATATTTTTAATAAACAATGTTCTTTTTAACTTTTTATTCATCAAAGAATCTTGAAAATCACAGGTTCCAAAAAAATATTTGGAAGTTTGAATTGAAAATGGAAAATATAAAAATGAAATCTAATTCAAAATACTGATTAAAAACTAACATTAACTGAAATAAAACATTAAAAAGAAAAACTGTATTTTATTAGCATTAAATTTATATGTAACTTGACATGGTGCAATGACTAAAATTAAAAATACAAATGACTTAAAAAAAAACTTTAAATGTCAATGAAAACTGAATACAAAATTGAAATTCAAAATATTAACAAAAAACTGTAACAGTAAATGTTAACTGAAATAAAATAAAACATTAAAAAAGAAAAAACTCAAATGTATTTTCTTAACTTTAAATTTGTATTAACATCAGTTCAACTTGACATACTACAATATATAAAAAATTACTAAATAACTAAAATAAAAATGAATTTTAAAAAACGTAGACATATAAGAGAATCTAAAAATAAAATGACAAAAATAACTTAAAACCAACACTTATCAACTTTAAATTTAATTTGAAAATGGAAAATATAAAAATTAAAACTATTTTTTTCTAAAAAAAAAAAAAAAGAAAAATTAATAAAATAGCATGATTAGCAAGGTACTAACATGTTGCTAACGTGATTAACATTATTAACATGTTGTAAGCATCATTACCATGTTACTAGCATGTTGTTAACATGTTACCATGATTAACATGTTACTACTGTTTTTAGCATGACTAGCATGTTACTAACATGTTGTCTACATGATTAAAAATTACTACCATGTTTCAGCATGATTAACATTTTACTAGTATGTTGCTAGCATGTTTCTAGCATGTTACTAGTATGTTGCTTGTATATTAGCAAGTTACTAACATGTTGCTAGCATGATTAGCATGTTACTAGCATGTTGCTTGTATGATTAGCATGTTATTAACATGTTTTACATGATTAGCATTTTACTAGCATGTTGCTAACATGAGTAGCATCTTGCTATCATGTTTCTAATATGGTTAGCATGTTGCTACATGTTTCTAGCATGTTACTAGTATGTTGCTTGTATGATTAGCAAGGTACTAGCATTTTGCTTGTATAATTAGCATGTTACTAACATGTTGTTAGCATGATTAACGTTACTAGCATGTTGCTATTATGTTTTTAACATGATTAGCATGTTACTAGCATGTTGCTTGTATGATTAGCAAGTTACTAGCATGCTGCTAGCATGATTAGAACATTACTAGCATGATCAAACATTTTCATTAACATGAAAAAAAAGCTAAAACCAGCTGATTCAATAATAAAACCACTAGAAACCAGTTAAGACCAGCTAAATTAGCAAAAAAAACAAGCTATAAAACATCTAAAACCAGCTAAAACCACCTGATTTAACAAAAAAACAGCTAAAACCAATTTAAACCTATTAAACCAGCTAAAATCAGCTAATACCAGCCTAGTCTAGTTGTCCTTGCTGGTTTAAACTGAAAGTATTTGGTTTAAGCTTGATTGGTGTTTTAGCAGGTCTCCTAGCTTGACCAGTTAAGACCAGCCCGATCAGCTAAAAAGGTGCCAAAACCACTTTAAAACCAGCCTGGAAGCAGCTGACCAGCTAGATAGATAGATTAGAAATATTAGATAGAATGGAAGCTTGAATGAGTTTGAATGGATTAGAAATAGTACATAGAAGAAAAGCTTGAAAGAGGCAAGGGCTGCGTCCGAAAGCCTAGTCAGCTGACTTGCTGCCTCGCTGCCCTATCAGGCAGTGACTTCGAAGGCTGCGAAGGCAACTCAGAAAAACAACTCTAGAAACAGTTTCAGACAGACTTCAGAGGCAGCATAATGTGCAGTCGTTGCTAAGTTACCGTTGTACATTTGGAAGAAAAACAATCTTAAACAGTTATGTATAAATGATTTAATAATACATAAAGACCTCAATGTCACTGTCATTGAAGATCTGTGCGTCAGAAAAGACGGCAGAGAATGGCATTTTTTGTTCAAAAAATAAAAGCACTGTTGCAAGTATTATTGCAGAACAGGTCATTGTTATTATAGAGGCTGTTTCATTATTATTGGTAGTATATTGTAAATATCATTCTTATTTACTACTCATTTGAACCCTTTTACCATTTTTGTAAAATACTATTATTACAAGCAGTATTATTTATTACTCCTCATAAAGTATATCGTGGTCAAGATCTCATCTGTTATAAAAAAAAGTAACAAATTTAATTTCACCAGAATACCTTTATTCATGGGCGTCGCTAGGCCATTTTTTGGGGGCCCATCTACTGTAGCCTACGTTTTTGCTGTGTTCACTCCTCATCACACCACAGCTGTTTCTAGCATGATTAACAACTTGTTAGCATGTTGCTAACATGTTTCTAACATGATTAACATGTTACTAACAAGTTGCTAGCATGATTAACAAGTTGTTAGCATGATTAACATGTTACTAGTATGTTTCTAGCATGATTAGCAAGTTACTAGCATGTTGCTAGTCTGTTTCTAACATGATTGGCAAGTTGTTAACATCTTGCTAGCATGTTTCTAGCATGATTAGCTAGTTGTTAACATGTTGCTGGTATGATTAGCAAGTTGTTAGCACGTTGCTAGCATGTTTCTAACATTATTAGCAAGTTGCTAGCATGTTTCTAGCATGATTAGCAAGTCACTAACATGTTGCTAGTCTGTTTCTAACATGATTGGCAAGTTGTTAACATCTAGCTAGCATGTTTCTAGCATGATTAGCTAGTTGTTAACATGTTGTTAGTATGATTAGCAAGTTGTTAGCATGCTGCTAACATGTTTCTAGCATGATTAACAAGTTACTAGCATGTTGCTAGTCTGTTTCTAACATGATTAACAAGTTGTTAACATTTTGTTAACATGTTGCTAGCTTGTTTTAACATGATTAACAACTTGTTAGCATGTTTCTAGCATGATTAACAAGTTGCTAGTCTGTTTTAGCATTAACATGTTACTAGCATGTTGCTACCATGTTCTAACATGATTAGCAAGTTACTAGCATGATTAGCAAGTTGCTAGCATGTTGTTAGTATGATTAGCAAGTTGTTAGCATGCTGCTAACATGTTTCTAGCATGATTAGCAAGTTACTAGCATGTTGCTAGTCTGTTTCTAACATGATTAGCAAGTTGTTAACTTTTTGTTAACATGTTGCTAGCTTGTTTTAGCATGATTAACAACTTGTTAGCATGTTTCTAGCATGATTAACATGTTGCTAGTCTGTTTTAGCATTAACATGTTACTAGCATGTTGCTACCATGTTCTAACATGATTAGCATGTTACTAGCATGATTAGCAAGTTGCTAGCATTTTTCTAACATGATTAGCAAGTTGCTAGCATGTTTCTAGTTGCTAGGGATAGATTTTAAGAATCTAAGGATAGAATTTTAGTCTCAGAAGAATAATAATAATATTAAGTTTCAATAGCATTTCTCAAGCCAACTTAACAAGACGAAAAAGCTGAAATAGAATATCAGTAAATTGGCTTTGTCAAGGTAATTTGATGATGACAGAACTTTGAGTTTATTATAGAGGAACTCACACTTTCCAGGTAACCTCAGTAGGTGCTGGATTGGCATCAGCTTGGCAGGTCAAAACGGCATCAGTCCGACCCATATACCAGTTATAGTCATAGCCTTCTATTGTCACAGTGGGTGGATCTAGAAAGAATGAGAGATGGAGAGAGAGAGGGACATTCATCTGTAAATCCTGCATTGAAAGCTCAGTTCAAAGGCTGGTTATCTGCATTCAGGGGTGGGGAGCGAAGATACGGGTTTGCTGAAGGTGGCACTGCCCTATAGACTCTCAAAGTGCTTTGACACGCCGCAGAAACGCAAGAGAATGAAAGTGCAGGAGGTGAGGATGTTCCAACAGGGGCGTTTATAAAAGGAAATGGTGAAGTTGCAAATCTCTGACATCCTCAAACATCCCAGCTCAGCTATGCAAACACAGACACCTCAAACACTCTGTAAATAGCTTTCATGGAAAAAAAAATGTGAACAATGTGTCAGGGCTGACATGTGAGGCAGAGAAGATGCTTAAATGCATTTTTTGATGAAAACGGAGGTGGGTGAGGGGGAAAGGTGTTATGAGCGAATGATACGGGAGGGATTATGAGTTCACGTGTGTGGCGCTGAGAACAAACGCACTTCTTTAAAGGATTAGTTCGGCCAGAAATGAAAACTCTGTCCTCGTTTATTGACGTACGTGTCAAAACCACATGACGTTCGTTCTTCCGTGAAACACTAGAAGTTTTGAATGATCTGCCAGTCGGCTTTTCTTTTCAATTACGACGAGCGGGAACTGAAGCTTTCAAGATTCAAAAAGAACACAGAAGCATCACGAAAGTCAAGCTTTGTGAGTAATGGAGCAAAATGTAAGTCAATTATTGATTGATAATCTTCCCCTCCAGTGAACTACTAGCTGGTAGGACAAGATCATTGAGCGAGTGAAAAACGAATCACAAATTAATCATTTAAACCAGGTTTGTGCTCCCTAAAAGAATTGCAAGTAGACTGCAAAAATCACTGGAAACAGGTTTATTATAGTTGACTAAAATTAAATATTTTTACTTAAAATGCATGTACATTAAATACAAACTACATAAATTTCTATATAAAAAAAAGACAAACTTGAATTTATTTTCAGTGCTTAGAATAGACATTAAAAAATTATTAAAACTTTGAAAACAGAGAACATAAAATAAAAATAAAAACTGTAGCTATTAATAAACACAATTATCAACTATAAATTGAAATTTAAAATGGAAAAAAATTAATTAAAACTAATTCATAAATTAAATTAACATAATTAAAATGTTTACTGTTGCAATTTTTGTTTTTTATTTAAAAAGAAAAGCTTAAATTTATTTTCATTACTTTAAATTTGTATTAACATCAGTTTGACTTGACACTACAATAACCAAAGCTAAAATCATTAAAACTATAGTCATTAAAAAACTAATAAAAATTATAATTATTAAAATGTATTAAAAAAATATGATAACACTAACAATGATCAACTTTAAATTTAAATTGAAAATATAAAACTTAAAACTAAATTAAAATATTAATAAAAACTTTAACAGTAAATGCTAAATGAAATTAAATAAAACATTACAAAAAGAAAATCATAAATGTATTTTCTTTACATTAAATTTGTATTATTAACATCAGTTGAACTTGACATACTACAATAACTAAAAAAAAACTAACTATAGACAACTAACTAAAAAACTATACACATAAAAAATTAAAACTGAAAACAGAATATAAAAATTATAAAAAACTAACAATAATCAACTTTAAATTTAAATTGAAAATGGAAAATATAACAATTAAAACTAATTCAAAATATTGATAAACATTAATCAAAATAAAACATTTAATTTTAATTTTAAATTTAAAACTTACATTTATTTTCCTTATTTTAAATTTGTATTGTATAAAATAATACTGTAACAGTTATTAATAAAAACAATGATCAAAACTAAAATATAACAATTAATAATAATTCAAAATATTAATGTAGAAATAAAACATTTAAAAAAATAATTTAATTTATTTTCTTTACTTTAAATTTGTATTTTTAACATCAGCTGAAATTGAGATACTACAATAACTAAAACTAAAAAAAAATAGTTAAAACTATTGAAATTATAAAAAACCTAATAAATTACAAAAAAATAAAACTTTGAAAAAAGAATATAAAATAAATATAAAATATAAAAAGAACAATTATCAACGTTAAATATAATTTGAAAATGAAAAATATAAAAATTAAAACTATAGACATTATAAAAAACCTGATAAATTACAAAAAATAAAACTTTGAAAACAGAGACTATAAAACAAATATAAAAAAATAACAATTATCAACTTTAAATATAATTTGAAAATGAAAAATATAAAAAATAAAACTGTTAAATATTAACTGAAATAAAATAAAACATTACAAAAGAAAAACTTCAACATCAGTTTAATATCAGCTGAATTTGACATATATACACTAACTAAAACTAAAATAAAAATTCAAAAACCATAGACTATATATATATATATATATATTATAATGTATATTTTTTATGTATAATATATATTGAAAAAACAAACTTTGAGACAGAAACAGAATATAAAAATAAAAAATTAAAAAGAAAATGGAAAATATGAAAATATGAACAATTAAAACTAATTCAAAATACTGATAAAAACTGCAACATAAAAGTTAACAAATAAAAATGTAAAAATCTATTTTGTGTTAAATTTATATTAACATCAGTTTAACTTGATGTACTACAATAACTAAAATTAAAAAGACAAATTCATAAAAAAATTATAGGCATTTAAAAAAAAATAAAAAAAATAAAAAATTACATTTCAAAGAAAACAGTTATTAAAGGTATTCAAAGGTAACAGTTATTAACAGAAAAAAATATACACAATTATTAAAACTTTATATTAAAAATGAAAACAGAAATATAAAAAAAATAAATAAATAAATAAATTAAAAAAAAGAATTTACACTTAATAAAAAGTCATCTCAATGGTACTAAAATAAGACTGGCACCAATGGTCTCAACAATCTACTTGCTTGCAAAGTTTTTTGCTTGCAAAGATCTAATTTAAAAAACATTATTCATTGCTACGTGTCTTTATTTTGTTATTTTAGAGCTTGACAGTCCTCAAAGCCCATATTTTCAATATACTGAAAAGGCCAACCAGGGTTTTCTTGAGAAAGTTACTCTGTGTTCCACAGAAGCACGCCATATGGATTTAAACTGACTTTCTTTAATAACTACTCCTTGCAGTGTGTGTGTGTGTGTGTGTGTGTGTGTGTGTGAATCTTACACTCCACCACCAGCTTCAGTGGGAAGGCTCTGGGTTCAGGCTGTGTCCTCTGATTCACCACGCAGGTGATTTCTTTCCCATTTTCAGCAGGCGTCGGGATCATCCGATACTCGCTCTTCACGGTCACAGTCCCGTCCCTCTCGGGCACCGAGGTGTGGTTATAGCGGCCTGCGATGGTTGTAATCCAGGAGATTGTTGCCTCCGGTTTTCCTTGGGCCGCTTCGCAACTGGCCACGACCACCTCAGAAGAGCCGGCTCGCACCGGGATGGCGCTAGCAGAGTTTTTAGGTTTAGCTGATGGAGGAACAAAAAAGATTCAAGAGTTTACAACCTGACTTTGCTTCTCCACAGCTTTTTCTTTAATCAGTCAAGAGGAGATTGAGCTGAAAGACACGCAGCACTACTCAGACCTGTTATTGACTTCTGTTAATGGGATAATGCAGAGTCAGGTCATCATCAAAAAAAAAACAACGTCAAACGGATGTTTCAAACATTCAATAGAGCCACTTATTACACAGCTACTTGCTTACTAAATAAAAAAATAAACGGACATGAAATATTGATCGATTACTGGAGAACAAAGAGCGCAGAGCGATACGAGAGACATGAAACTAGCACACTTACGTAGGAAACCAGATGCCTGGGACAATCTGGGACGGTCAATTATAGAGGTCATTATACGGAAATATTTTAATCACACAACTAGAGTCATGTACGTCAGAGAGCTGTGTAATAATGTCCGATAGGGGCTTTTCAGTGTGTCGTACTGACATCTACAAACCTAATGAGATCAGAAATTAAGGATAAATGCAACCATATGTACAAGTTTAAAAATCTGTCATTGTTTATGACTTTATTTGTTTCATTTATGTCACATTTAATGAAAGCAAATGAGACTATTGCTGAAATCAAATTAAACTCGCTTTACACAATTTTGTCTTAATTCACTACAATTAAAGTATAATGAAAACAACTGAAAATTGATCTGACATTTAATCAAAGCAAAGGAGGCAACTGACGACACAATTAAAACTTGATTTATTTAGCTAAAATTAATATAAAATTTCATGAAAACCAATGAAACAAAAAACTGCAGAAATTAAATTAAAATTTAATTTTTCTTTTTACAGAAGTTAATTTAATAATAATAAAAAAAAACCTAAAAAAACCTGCTAAAACATAATTAAATAGTTGCTCTGTCTGACATTTTACAGGTATTTATTTATTTATTTATTTAATTATTTTTATTTTTTATCTAACATTTAATGAAAGCAAAGAAAAAACTTCAGAAATTAAATTTAATTTACACAATATTTTCTTAATTAAATTAAGAATTTAATTAAAAAAACTCAAAAAAAAATCTGAAACAATTAAATAGTTGCTCTATGTGGCATTTTACAGATATTCCAATATTTGTTTTATTTATTTCTGTAACATTTAATGAAAGCAAAGGAGGATTGTTGAAATGAAATTAATACTTGCTTTATACAAATTTTCCTTAATTCACTACAAAACTAAAATATAATGAAAACAACTGAAAATGTATTTAACATTTAAAAATAGCAAAGGATGCAACTGCTGAAATAAATAAATTGATTTACTCAATTTTTTCTTAATTTGCTAAAATAGAAAATTTCATGAAAACCGAAACAAAAGAAAAAAATCAGAAATTAAATTTACATTTAATTTACACAATATTTTCTTAATTCAATAAAAACAAAAAACTCAAACTCAAAAAAATCCTGAAACAATTAAATAATTACTATATATGGCATTTTACAGATATACAGATTATATACTTTTTTATTTATTAATCTAACATTTAATGAAAGCAAATGAAATAACTGCTGAAATCTTCTAAATGTCTAAATGTAAATGCAAATCAAATTAAAACTTGCTTTACATGATTTTGTTTTAATTCACTACAATTAAAGTATAATGAAAACCACTGAAAATGTATCTAACATTTAATAAAAGCAAAGGAGGCAATGGCAGAAATAACTCTTTCTCTCTCTTTCGGCTTGCTCCCTTTTTATCAGGGGTCACAACAGCGGAGTGATCCGCACAGCCGATTTGGCACGTTTTACGCCAGATGCCCTTCCTGTCAACGCCAGAAATAACTAAAACCTGATTTACTCAATTTTGTCTCACAAAAACTGCAGAAATCAAATTAACATTTAATTTACACATTTTCTTAATTCAGTGAAATTAATTAAATAACAACCAAAAAGCATTTTACACATACAGATATTTATTTATTTTATTTATGTAACATTTAATGAAAGCACAGGAGAAAAATTAGAAAGAATTAAACCTTGCTTTACACGATTTTTCCTTAATTCACTACAATTAAAATATAATGAAAACAACTGAAAATTTATTTAACATATAATAATAGCGAAGGAGGCAACTGCAGAAATAAATACAACTTGATTTACTCAATTTGGTAATTGTCTAAATGGTCTTAATTTGGTACAGTTAATATAAAATTTCATAAAAACTACTGAAAAACAAAAAAACAAAATTTAATTTATACAATGCTTTCTTAACTCAGTAAAATCAATACAAAATAAAAACTCTAAAAATGCTGAAATATAATGAAAAACTTGCTCTATGTGGCATATTTATTTATTTTCTTTATTTATTTATCTAACATTTAATGAAAGCAAAGGATACGATTTCTGTAATGAAATTAAAACTTGCTTTACACGATTTTGTCTTAATTTGCTAAAATTTACATAAAATTTCATGAAAACAACAAAAAAAAAAACACTTAAAAAAAATTCAAATAAAATGTAATTTATACAATGCTTTCTTAATTCAGTAAAATTAATACAAAAAAACTCAACAACTGCTGAAATATAATGAAAAACTCGCTCTATGTGGCATATTTATTTATTTCATCTAACATTTAATGAAAGCAAAAGAGACAATTGCAGAAATGAAATTAAAATTTGATTTACTTTTTTCGTCTTAATACACTAAAATTAATATATTTTATGAAGACAACTTACACACAAAAAAAACTGCTAAAATGAAACAAAAAATGAACAATTAAAACTTGCTTTACATGATTTTGTCTTAATTTGCTAAAATTTACATAAAATTTCATGAAAACAACCAAAAAAAAAAAAAACTTAAAATGTAAATTTATACAATGCTTTCTTAATTCAGTAAAATTAATACAAAAAAACTCAACAACTGCTGAAATATAATGAAAAACTCGCTCTATGTGGCATATTTATTTATTTAATTTATTTATTTATCTAACATTTAATGAAAGCAAAGGAGACAATTGCTGAAATGAAATTAAAATTTGATTTACTTTTTTTTGTCTTAATACACTAAAATTAATATATTTTATGAAAACAACTTACACAAAAAAAACCTGCTAAAATGAAACTAAAAATTAACAATTAAAACTTGCTTTACATGATTTTGTCTTAATTTGCTAAAATTTACATAAAATTTCATGAAAACAACCAAAAAAAAAAAAAAAACCTAAAATGTATACAATTTATACAATGCTTTATAATTCAGTAAAATTAATACAAAGAAACTCAAAAACTGCTAAAATATAATGAAAAACTCGCACTATGTGGCATATTTATTTATTTATCTAACATTTAATGAAAGCAAAAGAGACAATTGCAGAAATGAAATTAAAATTTGATTTACTTTTTTCGTCTTAACACACTAAAATTAATATATTTTATGAAAACAACTTACACCAAAAAAAAAAAAAAAAAAAAACTGCTGAAATAAAACTAAAATGAACAATTTTGTCTTAACTACAATCAACATAAAATCATTAAAACAACTGAAAACAACACACACATAAAGAAGCATGGCCAAACAAATTTAAAAGCAAGAGTTAACAATAAAGCTAAAGAGAGATAACACCGACAGAAGAGCACTGAGTTAATGTGTTACTTTGTGTATTCGGGCTAAACAGTGAACGACAAAGCGAGCGAGACGCTTGAACACAGCCAACATGGATAAACAGGCAGTGCTGATTCATAGCATCTCTCTGTCTCTGATGATAGCATTAGCTTAGTCATTCAAATGATGAATCAGGTTAATGGGCGACATTAGTGTTAAAGCAGACAGCAGGAAAGCTACAGTGAGCAAAGCTAATGTAGTTTAGCACGACTCCACGTCTGCGTTTTCCTAAGATTTCAGTCCGACCGTCGACCTTGAGCTTTGTTGTCTGTTTGATAGAATTCAGCTGGCAACACAAAAATAGGAAACGCTGTAAATATTGCTCCGATTTTAATGCGCTAATTATTTGGCCATTAAGTTTCCTAAAGACTGTGCCAGTAGGCTCATTTCACGCTCTCTGCTCATGTCAGGACTCGCGAGTGTGAGAGCAGAGCTATTTTAAGAGCATCTCTGATTTTAACCTCAGTGGCATAAATAGTAATTGTAAAGTTTGATTCTTTTCCACAAATCAGTTCTTTTTTAATAACTGGTTTAAAACACTGATTCAGTGATTTGTTTGCTTTCATGTTTTCATATCATTATTGTTATTACAGTGAACGCTTTTTTCTCAAGGCTGTCTTGTTTGTAGGAAGCACTGTGGTGAGTAGGGATGTGCAATGAATTATAATTTAATCGTAATCATGATTTCTGCTTCTCTCGTTTTATTAAGTATAATCACTTGCAATATTTGCCTGCTGGTTAATTATCCTGAAAACTTTTTATTGCATGTTGCATTGGTAACAAGCATCCATAAGCTTTCATCGTTGTGGTTGCCAGACTTTAAGAGTTTGAAATCCCCCAATCAGAGGGATTTATTTCATAAATCGATTAGTCAGGGATGAGACATCATATTTTAGTGTCTGCATTAGCGCTATCAATCGATTAAAAAAAAATAACTAACTAATCGCACATTTTTTTTTTCTGAAATTAATCGTGATTAATCCCACCTAACATTAAAATGTTTAAATACACTACCAGTCAAGAGCTTTTGAACAGTTAGATTTTAATATGTTTTTAAAGAAGTCTCTTCTGCTTACTAAGCCTATATTTATTTGACCCAAAGTACAGCAAAAAAAAAAATTCAATATTTTTACTATTTAAAAAAACTGTTTTCTATTTGAATATATTTTAAAATGTAATTTATTCCTGTGATTTCAAAGCTGAATTTTTAGCATCATTACTCCAGTCACATGATCCTTCAGAAATCATAATAATCTGATTTGCTGCTCAAAAAACATTTATTATTATTATTATTATGTTGAAATCAGCTGAGTAGAATTTTTTTCAGGTTTCTTTGATGAATAGAAAGTTCAGAAGAACAGCATTTATCTGAAACAGAAATAAAATGTCTTTATCATCACTTTTGATCAATTTAAAGCATCCTTGCTGAATAAAAGTATTAATAAAAAAATTAATTATATTGATTCCAAACTTTTGAATGGTATAGTGTGTAATGTTACAAAAGCTTTTTATTTTAGATAAATGCTGATCTTTGGGTCTTTCTATTCAGCAAAGAATCCTGAAAAAAAATACTCAACTGTTAAATATTTTATTACATTTTAAATGATTAAAAACTTCTCGCTGACAAATAGGTAAAACCTAGTAGTTTAAAGCATAGTGGTAAAGATTGAATTACAATTAATTAGTTTTTGGTGGCTACCATGTGATCGCTAAATAGAGTCTTTTAATGTCTTCTTCTTGTTCTACATATTCCTTATAACACTTTTTGGTATATTAACTATTGTTAGTTTTAGTAGGTGTTTACATTTTAGTAGGTGTTTTCTGTAAAATGTTTGATAGTAATTATTTTTTGCTCATTAAAAAAAAAACATAGACAGACTAACACATTCTAATACACCACAAAAAAGGAAAACTGATATTTTATTAACTTTTATTGTATTTTTGCCCAGTGGTTTACTTAAACTTTCCAACCTGGAAACCATGCACAAACGTTCTCTTTACATTACAAAAAAAAGCTCTGATGAGCTAAAACACCGGCAGACATGTACGGTTGAGGTCAAATGTTTATATCCTCTTTGCAAAATCTGCAAAATGTTAATTATTTTATCAAAATAAGAGGGATCATACAAAATGCATGCTATTTTTTATTTAGTACTGACCTGAATAAGATATTTCACATGAAAGATGTTCGCATATAGTCCACAAGAGAAAATAATAGTTGAATTTATAAAAATGACCCTGTTTAAAAGTTTACATACACTTGATTATTAACACTGTTTTGTTACCTGAATGATCCACAGCTGTTTTTTTTTTTTAGTTTAGTGACAGTTGTTCATGAGTTCCTTGTTTGTCCTGAACAGTTAAACTGCCCGCTGTTCCTTAGAAAAATCCTTCAGATCCCACTAAATCTTTGGTTTTTCCAGCATTTTTGTGTATTTGAACCCTTTCCAACAATGACTGTATGATTTTGAGATCCATCTTTTCACACTGAGGACAACTGAGGGACTCATATGCAACTATTACAGAAGGTTCAAACGCTCACTGATGCTTCAGAAGGAAAAACAGTGGATTAAGAGCAGGGGGTGAAAATTTTTTGAATTTAAAGATCAGGGTAAATTTAACTTATTGTGTCTTCTACAAAACATGTAAATCTCTTCTGTAGCTTCTGAAGGGCAGTACTAAATAAAAAAAAATTATATTTATATTAAGGAAAAAAAAAAAAAAAGTACACATCTTTATTCTGTTCAAAAGTTTTCATGCTCGACTCTTAATGCATTGTTTTTTTTTCTGTCTGGAGCATCAGTGAGCATTTGAACCTTCTGTAATAGTTGCATATGAGTCCCTCAGTCGTCCTCAGAGTGAAAAGATGGATCTCAAAATCATACAGTCATTGTTGGAAAGGGTTCAAATACACAAAAAATGCTCAAAAACCAAAGAATTTGTGGGATTTTTCTGAGGAACAGTGGGCAGTTTAACTATTCAGGACAAACAAGGGACTCATAAACAACTATCACTAAATAAAAAATAGCTGTAGATCATTCAGGTAACAACACAGTATTAAAAATCAAGTGTATGTAAACTTTTGAACGAGGTCATTTTTATATATTCAACTATAATTTTTTCTTGTGGACTATATGTAAACGTCTTTCATGTGAATAATATCTTATTCAGGTCAATACTAAACAAAAAATAACATGCATTTTGTATGATCCCTCTTATTTTGGTAAAATAATTAAATATCTGCAGATTCTGCAAGGTGTATGTAAACTTTTGACCTCAACTGTAAGTTTGAGTTTAGTGATCACTGTTGAGATGTGCTGCTCAAATAAAAGTGTAACACAGCAAGTTGGTTTTCTTTCTCATGGTTATTTGTGCTGACTAAATCTGCAAGCAGACCATGCAAGTTGATTATGTGAAAGTGAAATAATTCTGATGAAATGTCAACAAAAACACAAAGTAAAATGGCAATAGTTGTGATTGTACTGTTGAGTAAAAACAACTACGGTCAAGCTTTTAACCATTACCGTGCAGCCCTAGTAGGGGGTCTATAAATAAACACTTACCCAGCATGATAAGAGTGGTCAATCCCTGCTCGTTTCCGCTGGGGTAAGTGGCGTACTCGCAGATGTACCTGCCAGCATCATCCATCCTCAGTTTGTCGATCTTAATGGAGGGGTTCTCCAGGGAGCTCCGAGTGAACGATACTCGCCCTTCAAAGTCTTTATTAGGGAAACTGGCTCCATATGTAGGGTGGAACACAGCAATGTTGTGCCTATCACCCTCCATGCGCTCAAACATCCACGAAACCTGCGAACCGGAGAGAAAGCGGGAATCAATCCTCGCACCGCATTGCTTTTACATGCAGCATACTGCCAGCCACCTGCCTGCTTGGACTAAACCATAAGGATGGAGGAAACACAACACAAGTATTGGGCCTTACATTTACAGCTTACATTCGTTCAACACCTACAGATGTTTTATGAATTGCAAATATTTTGTTTTTATGTAAGCAATGAATATGGTTGCTGTGAACTCTGCCACCCAAGTATCTTCATCAAGCAGGCAGACAGATTATACTGAAAACTGTGATCGTTAAAAACTTCTGAACCTTGAAAACATTAGTTTAGAATAAACTGAAAAGCATTAAATTCACTAATGTTTTGTGCTACAGTATGTGCCATCATTTTTTCCAGCTATTTTGTATACATTTAAAATGAAAAGTCTAATAAATAGTGTAAATTATAAATCTATCTATATGTCTATCCATCAATCTCTCTCTCTCTCTCTATATATGAGTGTGTGTGTGCATAGAGAGAGAATTTATACAACAATTTGAATAAGAATTTGTAAAATTATTATTTTAGAAATTAAGAATATAATTATACAACAATAATAATAATAATAATAATGATAATAAAAATAATATATAATATGATAATTGATGATAATTTATAAATATATATATATATATATATATATATATATATATATATATATATAATAATACAATAAATATTTAATAAGAATTTTATCATTTAATAATATATATTATAACATAACAATAAGATATAACATAATATATAGAATAATAAATAAATTATAGAATTTATAAATAGACAGAAAGAGAGAGAGAGAGAATTTATACAATAATTTTAATAAGAATTTTTCCATTAATTCTTTAAGAAATTAAGAATTTAATTATAATTAAGATATAACATAATAATAATAATAATAATAATAATGTGTGTGTGTATAGAGAGAGAATTTATACAACAATTTTAAGATGTTTTTAATAATTTAATAATTATATAATAATATAACAATAAGATCTAATATAATATAATAATAAATAAATTATATAATTTATAAATAAATAAATAAATAGAAAGGGAGAGAATTTATACAATTTTAATAAGAATTTTTACAATTGCTCTTTTAGAAATTAAGAATATAATTATAATTAAGATATAATAATAATAATAATAATTTTGTGTGTTTTTTTTAAATAATTGACTTTAATAATTCATTAAATACATGTATTCTTAAAGTATTTATTAATATATTTACTCAAAAGTTTGGGGTCAGTAAGATTTACTTAATTTTACCTAATTTCTAATGTTTAATAACATTTATAAATAAAAATGGTTAACAACATTTATATAAAAACGAATCTATTTATCTATATAATGTTTTTTTAAATACTTACTTTTAATAATTTATTAAATTATTTAACAATTTATTCTTAAGGAATTTAAGAATATATACACTCAAAAGTTTGGGGTCAGTAAGATTCACTTATTTTTATGTTTGACAACATTTATATATATTTTATAAAAAAGATTAAAAGAAAAAACACTGAAAAAAAAAAAACATTTCATCATTTCACAAAAAAATATGAAGCAGCACAACTGTTTTCAACATAACAGTGATTTCTGAAGGACCATGTGACACTGAAGACTGGAGTAATGATGCTGAAAATTCAGCTGTGCACCACAGGAATACATTACATTTCAAAATATATTTAAATAGAATACAGTTATTTTAAATTTGAACATTCCACAACAGCATTTTGTCAAATAAACGCAGCCTTGATGAGTATACGATACTTAAGATTCAAAAATCGTACAACCCAAAAGTTCTGAATACATATACAGTAAAGGGCAAGCAAAAAAGTATTCATGTACTGAAAAAAACTAATCTAACTTGGAACTAATCAAGAAAATTTCATCTCACCTGTGTGAGTTTGGTGCTTCCGCTGTTGATGAACTCACAGCGCAGATTGACAGATCCATTTGGATACGCAGTGACCTCAGGTTCCACTCGAACACGCTGACTCCAGACCGCTGCAAAAGAGCAAAGAGGGAAACATTAGAACGGCCCTGTATCGCAGCCTACATCAAAATTTCCTAAATGAAATCCAGACATCAGGCTAATAAGAAACACACCAAAGTGACTCGTGTTATATTCCTGGGCTTGAGCTTCCTCTGGGAAAAAGAGCAGCCTCAGACTGATTAGAGCGCAGTGGCTTCATATCTATCGACTGAATGTGCAGACTGTCTCAGCATGAGACTTATCCTGCTTTGATTGCCCATAATTAAAGAAAAAAAAAAACACAACTTTGAGCTCTCATCATCACAGCATCAATCTACAGTACATGATCACGGATATGGATCAGAGTCGGGTTGAACAAATGCATCTGGATGAGAAGCATTATTAAAGTCAATCTGAAACACTGACAGTGTTTTACTCTCATAATGGAAGACATTCCCATGTGAAACGACATATTCAATGAAGTAGCGTTGCACTTGATTTTTATAAATAACTGATTGGATTTTTTATTTGGAATAATGTCTGCTGACGAATTGATCATAATAAAACCTGTGTTATATATAACATATATTAATCTTTTAAAGCCTAACATACATGAAGTCAGAAAATATTTATTTATTTATTTGTTTTTTATGGACAGGTTTGTCAAACCTTCACACAAAATACACACAACCAGTCAAAAGTTTTTGAACAGTAACATTTTTAATGTTTTTTATAGAACTCTCTTCTGCTCACCAAGCCTGAATTTTTTTGATCCACAAACAGTAAAAGTGTGAAATATTTTTACTATTTAAAATAACTGTTTTCTATTTGAATATATTTTAAAATTAAATTTTTTCCTGGGATTTCAAAACTGAATTTTTAGCATCATTACTTCAGTCACACAATCCTGCTGCTCAAAAAACATTTATTATTATTATTATTATTATTATTATTATTATGTTGAAAACAGCTGAGTAGATTATTGTTAGGTTTCTTTGATGAATAGAAAGTTCAGAAGAGCAGCATTTATCTGAAATGGAAATCTTTTGTAACATTATAAATGTCTTTATCATCACTTTTGATCAATTTAAAGCATCCCTGATAAATAAAAGTATTATATTTTATAATATATATATATATATATATATATATATATATATATATATATTTTTTTTTTTTTTATTTTTTTTTATAATTTCTTTCCCCAAAAATAAATAAATAAATATGATGAATATTTATATTAATATTTTATTTCAGATAAATGCTGATCTTTGTGGCTTTTTCTATTCAACAAATAATCCTGAAAAAAATGTAATTGTAACTCTATTAAATATTGACTGGTAGTGTCTATTTGATACATCAGGCTTTTATGGCTCTTAGTTTTTATTTGGTGAATTTGCTAATATTTATTGGCCCAAAGATAATAGATTCTAACAGCTTGTAGTGTAAATTACATCTTTACAGAAAACTTTATTAATAGCAGACTACTTGCATTGAATGCATAAAAATATCAGTTTTCACTATATATCTACCAATAAAATGTTAGTAAGATGCATTTAAATGCTTAGTTTATCATCCAGACATGCAATGCAATACAATGATCATTGAGAGACGAACACATAAAGCCTGAAGATCACATTTATAACAAACATTTTCACATTTAAAAAAAAATTTCTAAAACATTATGTATGGATAATCATTAAACTTAGTTGCATCAGTTCATTAATTGCTTGTCTTGAAATATTACTAACAATACAAAAGTTATTATGTTTACCTCATAACAATCAGTGAAGATTTAACAGGTAAAAAAAAAAAAAATTAAATAAATAAGAAGAAGATTTTCCTACATATACCTTCTTTGGGAGGATTTTTTTTTTTTTTAAATTAACGTGATTTTTCTGAAAAATGATCTATGAATAATCGTTAAACGAAGTTGCATCAGTCCAAGAAGTGCTTGTCTTGAAATATTACTAACAATATAAAAGTTATTATGTTTACCTCATAACAATCAGTGAAGATTTAACAGGTAAAAAATAAAAAAATAAGATTTTACTACATATAACTTTTTTGGGGGGAATTAAAAAAAATTTAACATGATTTTTCTGAAAAATTATCTATGAATAATCGTTAAACTTAAATGCAACAGTCCAAGAAGTGCTTGTCTTGAAATATTACTAACAATATAAAAGTTATTATGTTTACCTCATTAAAATCAGTAAATATTTCACAGCTAAATACACATACCCATTACTACCTTTCTCATTTTGGGGGCATAAAAGTGTCATTTATATCTCTATTATGTGTTCAAGGCCTCATATCAGCATGAAAAGAATTTTAATTGTTTTTTGCTTGCGTGCGATATAATTAGCCTTAACTTTCTCAGCATCACCGCCTAAAACATCTCTCAGCAAATAACAGATGGAATCTGCAAACTGAAAATTACATTACACACTTCACTTGTACGTAATTAAGTGCATAAATAATTAAAAATCATCAAAATATTGTTTATGCTGCTTTTAAAACGATATCTCATCCTTGAACAAAACAGTCGAGCGACCACTATATTATATCAGGAGGTTAAAGGCTATAAAAGAAAATAGCTGCACATTTATCAGTGCTACAAAATCAAACATGCGATTCCATAATGCGCTTTCAGTCGCTCTGCAGTATCTGCCTCACGCTGCATTGCGGTGCCATTCACGACGCTTTCAAAGAAATACTTCCGCTTTTGAAAATCCTGACCCAGTGGCCGTGATCCCAGACGGTGATCTTTGTGTCGGCGCAGCATTCACTTATGGAAGACCGCAAAGTTCAAGTTTTTCAAAACTCACTGGCTTTCTCTCTACCGTATACAAAGGCAGGGTAAAATAAACAAGCCGTGTTTTGGCTCAACGGACTCCGGCGAGCTCCTGCGGAGACAGAAGCGAGAGACCTCCAGCTCAGAGCTCCAGGAGTCAAAGGCCAGCGAGCAGCATGAGAGCTGCTCCATATATACTGATGGAATAAGGAATGGCTCAGTGCTCTCTCACACACACTCACAAGCACCAAACAGCTGCTTTCAACAATCCACAGATACATCAGCCTGCTCAAATGCTCCAAACACAGACCTCAAATTGCATGCACCCCGGAGAGGATTAAATCCATCAAATGCAGGGTTGCGACCACATAAAATGATACATCAACAGAGCTTGATTCGGTTATAAAAGCGCGTACCCTCGAATGCAAACGCATTCTACTCTCACGCGACGCCCCTTCACGATCCAACTCGGTTTATGTTCCACGAAGGCATTAAATCGATTTGACCTCAGGATCGCAAAGCTCCTATAAATCAGATCTGTTAGCTAACGCCGACTGAAAAGTATACGACATACTTTAGAGGATGCCAAATACTTGTGCTGTACTGTAATGTGTCTATATCAGGGTTTAACGAGGGCTTGTGGCAAAAATACACCATAAAGTCAAGAGAAAGGGGCAAAAAATGCCCCTGCACAATTAAACAATGTATTATGGCTGTGGAAATGAATGAAAAGTGTCAAATCGTGGAATTACATTTAGATTCGCTCACACTGCATCAGATTGCTTTTGCACGCTGTTTTGTGCAGCGTTGAGCATTATAACCAATCAAAAGCATTTCTGTTGAACTTAGGAATGCACTGGCCAATCAGAGGCACTTTGATTAGTCAGCGCTTGCAAATTCGTCATAAACAATACATTGCACATATAATGTAAATAAAAGATTAATAGCTTCAGTGATTATAATGGGTGTTTTTGCATAACTTGTGCTAGACTTGACTAACGTCATGGACTGACATGTTTGTCTGTGAAGCCAGAATGTGACAAGGCCAAAATGCAGACACAAAACAAAAATGTTTTTACATTGTTTTCTATATTGATGTTAATAATCATTATTACAATATAAACAGCAATAATCTAAAATAATGGTTTTTGGCATGATATTGCAGCCCTGTGAGCTGTAGATACAGTTTTAAACAGTCTATTGTTATTAAAGGAGAGCTCCACTTCCAGAACAACAATTTACAAATAATTTACTCACCCCCTTGTCATCCAAGATGTTCATGTCTTTCTGTCTTCAGTCGTAAAGAAATTACAGTTTTTGAAGAAAACATTTCAGGATTTTTCTCCATATAAGGGACTTCATTGGTGCCCCAATTTTGAACTTCCAAAATGTAGTTTAAATGCAGCTTCAAAGGGCTCTAAACGATCCCAGCCGAGTAAGAAGGGACTTATCTAGCGAAACGATTGTCACTTTTTTAGAAAAATAAAATTTTGTATACTTTTTAAGCACAAAAGCTTGTGTAGCACAGGCTCTGGGATGCTCGTTCACGATGCTACGAATTAGTAATGTGTCGTTCTTGAACGATTCGTTCATTCTGTATGAATCTTTAATCTCGTGGAGTGACTCGTTCAGTCGCACATTAGCAACATCCTATTAAGTTCTGTACTGGAATTAGTTCACCTGTTTCGAGTCGTTTGTTCATCTTGTCAGATAAGAGATGAGGTGAGCTAATCATAGACTAAAGACTAAAGGTAAACAATGAATTAATCTTTTCTGTTTCTTACAGCATTATAGTTTTGTCTTGTTTGTAGTGTGATCCACATTTGTGTAAGTGGTAGATGTGTTAGGGAAGTAACACGTAACATTTTTATAATATTGTGATAAAAATTAACGAAATGAACGTTATCTTAATCTTAAAAAGATTCGTTCATTTTGCTGAACGAGACTCAAAGGTCCGAGTCGGTAAAATGATCTGAACTTCCCATCACTACTATGAATCACGTCTAAGTTCATTGTCTGTGTACTCAGGCTAAAAAAGGTAGAGTATGGCGAAAAACTCCATCTTATTTTCTCCTACAACTTCAGAATCGTCCGATATCGTTCTACCTTTTTGTTTGTAAACAGCGTTCGACTTACTTGCACTTTCTTAGTCTTTTCACGTTCGCTTTTTTAAACACTGGGTCTGTAGTTCCGCGTGACCTTTCAACGTGATTCAATAGTACGTAGCGTCGTGGACGCGCATCCCAGAGCCTGTGCTACACCAGCTTTTGTGCTTTAAAAAGTATACAAATTTTTATTTTTTGAAAAAAATGGCCGATCGTTTCGCTAGATAAGACCCTTCTTCCTCAGCTGGGATCGTTTAGAGCCCTTTGAAGCCGCATTTAAACTACATTTTCGAAGTTCAAAATCGGGGCACCAATGAAGTCTCTTATATGAAGAAAAATCCTGAAATGTTTTCCTCAAAAACCATAATTTCTTCACGACTGAAGACAGAAAGACATGAACATCTTGGATGACAAGGAGGTGAGTAAATTTCTTGCGAATTGTTGTTCTGGAAGTGGAGTTCTCCTTTAACAACAGTTTAAAAAAAATTATTTAAACTAATTGGGTAAATTTAGGTATTTGACATTAAAGACAACATAGTATGGTTATAATAAAATTGCCCTCAGAAATTGAATTAATTGATTTCCAGGAGGCAAATATTGCCCCTTAAATGGGTCATTGGATGCCCATTTTTCTACAAGTTGACATGATTCTTTAGGGTCTTAATGAAAAGTCTATAACATGCTTTGGTTGAAACTTCTCAAATGGTAGTGGGGATATTATTAGGGGATATTATTTTTACAGATTAATTAAAAAGCACTGCATGGATTTTTATCATTATAGGGTAGGTGTGTACATACACTGCTAACACACATTAATGTTCAAACAACATGTAAAAGTGAACTTTGCATCCGATGACCCCTTTAAGGTGAGACACTGCAGGTGAATAAGGTAAAAAGAAATTAACTAATAGTTATTGCCTTACTATACCAATTGATTGATTACATGGATAGTTGCAAATATTTTTTGTATTGCAAGTTTTCTAAAATGTTAGGTTTAAATATTATTTATTATTTATTAAAATATGAGCTAATTTGCATACATTTATAGTACAAAAATCTAAACACTGGATAAAGTCAGTTACAAAATTCTTGTTTATTTATTTATTTTTTTCTGACATATTAGAGTCAAATGTCTTTACAGAGGGAATATCGGGTATCTAATTTCTGTCATTTCATAATTCAGAAAATACTTAGAAAACAATATATTTTCAAACTTTTTTGGGGAATAAAATGTATATAATCAAGCAAATTATTTATGAACAAATCCCTCTGTAAAAACCTTCAGGATATAGACAGAAATAAAAATATAATGTTTGGTGTGTAAGTGCTACTGAAGTGGAGCTTTATGGCTCAATGTAGGAGAAAAAACTCATTTTGAGAAAGCGGCCTTTAAAAATATGTGTTGTAATTGAAATCTATTGACACAAATAAAGTGCTATAAAAGAAACACTGTTTTCTTTCCACTAGTCTGAGAAAAAAAAAAAAAAAACACTTTATGAAAAACCACAAAGCCCAAAATCTCAAACAGTGTTTTTGCCTGCAGTGTCTCCACTTAATGGAAAAGTTCATTTCTGCCCCTGGTCTGTATTAAAAATCCCTGAGGCTCTATGACACAAGCTTGATTTCATGCATAATTGTGTAAAATGCAATTCATATCCAGGGTTCGTACGGATACTGTAAAATGAAATCCAGGACTTTCAAGGACTTTCAAGCAGTACTTTTTATAAAAAAAAAAAAAAAAAAAAAAAAAAAAAAAAAGATAAATAGCTAATTAAAAATACATTAAAAAAATTATCTGCAAAGTTACAATCTAAATCAAATGATTTTCCCTCCGAAGTTCTGATCTGAAGCAAAAGATTCACAAACCCACTTCCGATCTAAACCAAAAAAAATCATTCCGTGAATAAATGATCCGCGCTCTTAAGTCCAGATCTGAATATAGCTCATGAACAATCATCTAGATCAGAACTCAGAGCACGGTTTATGATTTATGAACCCGCTCTGATGTCACAATCTGAATCAAATTATTCACGATATGCAGTTCAATTGGAGTGCTTCGAAACAGTGAATCATTTTGCGATGCTAAGGTTTAACTGATTCTAGTGAACCCACTGAAATGAACAATCGAAGTCACGAGTTTGAATCAATCGGAGCTGTTCCAGAGTACTGCTGGCTTAGCTCACTAGTTTTATGACATTAACTGACATAAGCAGAAAAAATACTTTTTATTTTCTTAATTTTGTATAAAAAGATATGTGCTTACTGAAAAAAAACATGAATCGCGATGCAACAATTTATTGTCACAGCCCTAGTTTATTTACCTGTACATGACAACAGCATTTCGGGTGCCTTTTTTTCAAACATACATTAAATACATAAATAAATAAATAAATAAATAAATAAATAAATCGACCCACGAATCGTGATGCATCAATTTATCATCACAGCCCTAGTTCATCTGCATGACAACAGCATTAAATATGCAAAAAGTGCAAGTTTTTGCAAAAATTTTAATTTGCACATGCATTATGTGTTCTGTCTATAGGAATTTCTTTGCAAAGTGACATCGCCAACTAGTGGTCTGTCATGCATAATACTGAGGTTTTGCGTATCCATGTGAACAGGAATCGTTTTGACAACATTGTTGGATGCATGTGAAATGCAAAAGGAAAAACTCAGTTTTTAGTAGATCACTTTCATGCAAAAATACCCTTAGTCAAGCAGCATATTTAACGTTTGCCAGTAATGAAAACAAGGCTACATCATCCATGATCAGTTTTTTCTTTCAGGTCAAGAACTGTCTAAACAGTGCAACAGTTTGAAGAAAATCTTGCCGAGCATCTTTCAGTTAGCTAAATTGACATGTTTATACAGTAGCTAGCTCAATTACCTGAATAACACCACATGTGGTTTAACGGCACAGATACGTCTATACACGCCCCATTAAGCATTCCAATGATGTTTATATCTGTCATAATAATCCAAGAACACACAACAGACCAGAAACAAATGTTACACAAGACAAACACGAGAAAAAACAGCTTCAGAAGCAACATTTATGCTAATGTCTACTACGGCACCCCTTGTGACACAGTGTCACACATTTGCTCAAAATCAAGCTTACCCAGCTAAAAAAAAAAAAAAAAAAAAAAGTTGCATTCATGTATTTCTGTAGGCTGTTTCAGGAAATAATATGTACAACACCAAAAATGCCACAAAAGATTTTGAATAATCGCTGTTTCTACTAACTTTGTTCATCAAAGAATCAAAGTTTCTTGAGTGTGATCTTCTGAAGGATCATGTGACACTGAAGACTGGAGTAATGATGCTGAAAATCCAGCTTTGCATCACAGGAATAAACTACATTTTAAAATATATTCAGTTAGAAAATAGCTATTTGAAATTCTAATCATATTTTACAATATTGCCATTTTTACTGTATTTTTGATCAAATAAATGCAGCTTTGGTGAACTTTTTTCAAAAACATACATTAAATACATTAAAAATCAACCCACGAATCATGATGCATCTATTTCAAAAACAGGTTTTACAGTGCAAGTTTTTGCAAAATGCGAATATGCACATGTGCATTATGTGTTCTGTCTATAGGAATTTCTTTACAAAGTGACATCGCCAACTAGTGGCATGTCATGCATAATACAGAGCTTTTGCACATCAATGTGAACAGGAATCATTTTGATAACATTGTCAGATGTTTGTGAAACTTTTCCAGCATGCAAAAGTTTTTAATAATGATGCTAAAAAATCCAGCTTTGCATGACAGGAATAAACTACATTTTAAAATATATTCAGTTAGAAAACAGCTATTTGAAATTATAATAATATTTCACAATATTGCAGTTTTTACTGTATTTTTGATCAAATAAATGCAGCTTCAGTGGACTTTTTTCAAAAACAAGCATACATTAATTTCCACGTAAAGCTTCTAAATAGTATTTCTGTCAACAAGTACTGCTGCTGCTATATCATTATTTGTATTTGACAAATATATTTGACTAATGCATCCGTTTTGGGTATGTACTTTTAAGCTCCGATTCATGTGTCAATCACTTAAGGACGGAGGTATGCAAATGCAAACGCACACGCACATCGCCGTGTACTCAGTGCATGCCCGTGTCCAGGGCTCCAATGTCAGGAAGTGTGTGTTTTCATTATGCGAGGAACTGCGTGTGACTCAATGTAGCAGAATTCCCCCTGAAGGTACACAATGGCCTGTCAGACCAGCTCGGCGGAATAAGAAACAGAAACACAAAGCATTTATTCACTCACCTCGCTCTCTTTACCTCCCTCTCTCGCTCGACTTCGCTCCTCTTTTGTTTCCTTCTATCTTAGGCTCATAACTCTATTTCCCTCTCCCTCTTCCTCCATACACATCAACAAATGAGTCACAGGGTGGAATGTAGTTGTACGATGTTTTAGTCATTCGTTTTTCATGGGGTCAATGAAAGAACGCCACGGATTTCAAAAAGAAAGCAAGCAAAATGGAGAGCAGCACAATGAAGAACGAACATGGATCAACTCCTGTCTAATTTGCATGCATACCCAGCATGCTCTACAGCCTCCCTTTGTGTTCAAGTGTTTCTGTTCATATTCCTGTACTGATCTACTATTTGCACAGGTTTTAATACCTCTGAAACAGTCGGGTGTCTGCGTGCTGCTGATACGCTTTACTTAAGGATGACAAATGAACCAAAGCAGGCCCGCAACAGGCTCTTAAATAAAACACAAACACATTTAAGGGGCACAAGCAATTTACAGAAAGCACATAAGCTTGCTTTATGCACTTGATGCAAAGCTCATTGGTGCTTATGTTGCATAACGTGTGATATTCACCTCAGAGTCATTAATATATTCACGTATATGCACTGCAGGGATGATTCTGCCGTGGGGCGTCACCTATTTGCACACTAACTAGCATAAATGTTTAATGTTAGATATACATTTAGGTGTAACTTTAAAGGATTAGTTCCACTAGCAATTAAAAATCTGTCTTTATGTCAGCATTTACACAACCTCAAGCCATTGTGTACAACTTTCTTTCCTCCATGGGGGTTTTGAACAATTTCAAAAAAAAAAAAAAAAACGGGAAAGAAACCAACGAGGACTAAAACGCCATATGATTTGCATTATATGGACCCTCTTTAGACTGCGATGATGCATTTCCACAGTTATTAACATCGTAAATCTACTACATCGATGTAAGCTTTAAAAATTTTCGTGTACACTACCAGGTCAAAAGTTTTTGAACAGTAAGATTTTTAATGCTTGTATATATGTAAAGAAATCTCTTCTGCTCACCAAGACTGCATTTATTTGAAAATACAGCAAAAGCAGTAATATTGTGAAATATTTTTACTATTTAGAATAACTGCTTTCTATATGAATATATTTTAAAATGTAATTTATTCCTGTGATCAAAGCTACATTTTCAGCATCATTGCTCTGGTCTTCAGTGTCACATGACCCTTCAGTAATCATTCTAATATGCTGATCTGCTGTTCAAGAAATGTATTATTATTATTATATAATTATATTATTATTATTATTATTATTATTACTATTATTATTATCAAAATTTAAACTGATCACATTTATTTCAGGATTCTTTGATTAATAGAAAGATCCAAAGATCAGCATTTATCTGAAATAAAAAGCTTTTGCAACATTATACACTATTCTACACCATTCAAAAGCTTGCAGTCATATTTTTATCTATCTTTTTTTTTTGGGAAAGAAATCAAAGAAATTAATACTTTTATTTAACAAGGATGCTTTAAATTGAGTAAAGTAATTATAAAGATATTTATAATGTTACAAAAGATTTTTATCAAATTAGAATACTGGAATGATTTCTGAAGGATCATGTGTCGAGATCGACCGATATATCGATTTACCGATATTTTTCCCGATATTTAAGCATTTTACCATATTCGGTTATCAGTTTTGTAATATCGGGTTCATCGATAAACGCCACCATCTTGTGGGTGTTTTGAGAATGAGCGCATGTTGAAAATAAAAGCACTGAATTTAATTCTCTCTCTGTTGTCTATGCTCATCATCGTCCCGTGAAGTCGCTTTCATTTTGCCATTCACTTACCGGGTTGATGCGCTGATGCCCACCGCATGTAACTTTTAACAAGATTCACTTGTTTAAAACACCCTCAATTATATTAACATTTACTATATAACCATTATTTTCCACTTCTTAATATATACAACTCTATGGAAATTATTCATTATCTTTTCCAGCGATCACAGTTTGAGTATACTTCTATGTAAATGCATAGATAAACCGCGCTGTCGGCAGGTATTTCAGAACAGAACGACGAAAACAATATTAGTAATTCTGATATAACACACCAGTTGAGAAATACAATAAAATATGATGTTTTGTTTGTTATATTCCAATATTCCAAAGAATATTATTCAGTGAATTAACATTATTCAGTGAATTCTCTATTTGAAAACATTCTACATTTATTTTGCTTATTAGTGTTGCAGCTGATGCGTTTTATAAATAAAATGTTTTTATTGTTGTAATATGAAGATAAAATTTAACATGAAAGACTGTTAATTTTCAACACTTTTTAAGATGACTGAAAGGAGGAAAAACCAAAGTGAAGTATGGACTTACTTCACTCAGTCACTGATTTACTTTACAACAGCAAATAAATATCGGTTCTGCATATCGGTTATCGGGCACAAAATTATGCAAATAGTCGGTATCGGTTATAAAAAAATCAATATCGGTCGATCACTAATAATGTGACTGGAGTAATGATGCTAAAAATTTAGCTTTGAAATCACAGGAATAAATTACATTTTAAAATATATTCAAATAAAAAACAGTTACTTTAAATAGTAAAATTATTATTTTATACTTTTACTGTACTTTGGATCAAATAAATGCAGGCTTGGTGAGCAGAAGAGACTTTTTATTGTTTAAAAAACATTAAAAGTTATATTTTTGACTGGTAGTGTAGATTTACAACTCTTTGTGTTCTCTTACTTTGGCCTTAAATTTAGATCAAATTAGTTAAAACTGCTGTTTGAGTGTTTCTAAGGGCCTTGATATACTTTAAGCGAAATCAAAGAACAAATTAGTGTGATTTCGAAGAAAACAGATTGGCAAAGCAAAAAACCTACTAGTAAACAATCAAACTACTATTGATCGGTGGTGATTACATAATACTCTGAGTATTATTAAAGTATTATCCACCTTCTTTGAGAAATCTTCTCAGTTTCTTTTTTATTCTGTTCAGGTCAGATGTCCAGGAGTAAAAACAAACTGATTTAGAGCTGATTCATTCAGTGTAATTCTAACTGAAGCAACACTGGCACAGTTTTTCATGTTTAATAAATATAATAAATAACTGTAAAGCTGTTTACTTTCAAGGACCCTATTGCATAAAATGCTATAAATAAATGTGGCGTGACTTTACTAGAGTGCCGAACTGCTGAGCTTGTGCAAACATGCACATCTCTATAATCAGACGATTTCTTAAAAGGATAGTTCACTCAAAAATGAAAATTATGTTATTTACTTTCATTGCTACTGTTTTTCTGGTAACCCTGGTAACCAAACAGCTGACGGTAGCCATTGACTTCCATAGTATTTTATTCCATATTATAAAAGTCAATGGCTGCCGTCAACTTTTTGGTTACTAACGTTGATCAAAATGTTCTTTTGTGTTCAACAAAAGAAATAAACTCATAGATGTTTGGAACAATTTGAGGGTGAGGAAATAATGACATTTTTCATTTTTGAAAAAAATACACATCTGTTGTAGTTTCTGTTCCCCACTATAGAAATTTATAGAACTATGACGACTTCTGCTTCTGAGAACCTTGGAAATGTGAAAAAGGTCCATTCAGTCTTCTGAAGCCACACAGTAGCTCCACAATTGTGAGAAACAGACTGTTCATGAGTTCACGAAAGAGGCAGCAATGTCCGGTTAGTAAACAAGTCTTTCTTTTAACTCTGGTCTTTTCAATGGATTGGATCATTTTTTTCCCCCCACTGTGAAAGATTTGTTCATGAATCAGCCTAATCCACTTCTCGAGTTCACTGATTGAATGATCCAGTCACAGAAGTTAATGGCTCACTGGATGGGAAGATTGTCAGTGATTACTCACATACATTTCTATCCATTCCTCTTACAAAGCCACTGTATCACTTGGATGATTTGGAAAATAGTGCCATTGGAGTGACTGCTACGGTCTTCAAAATTTCTCTTTTTCACATAAGGAAGTCAAATGTTCAGTTTTAACATTTAGAAAAACACACCTTTACTGGAGGTTTGAGCTAAATAGACAATAACTGGATTGTCCTTTTCAGCATACTGTATTTCACATCACTTTTTGTGCACAGAGCAATATTACCTTGAAAAAAAAAAGTGTTTTTCATTGACAACAGAAGTAATTTAACTGACAAGGACAAAACACATTCAAGAATGTGTCTGTTCAGCCTGTTTTCAAATGCTTCTTTCATTATCAACATTTTTATCTACTCTCAGTCAGCCTCAGCTTTTTGCTCTCCCAGTCATCCTTCTCTCACTAAATGAGTCATGTGATGCACATGTCTGGTGCTTTACTAACCACATTTGACAAACTAGCCACATATAACAGGAAGAAGCTGTTTACCACCATAAGCCTGCTATATACTCTAAAAAAGCTCTGAGATGTTATTTGTAAAAAAAAAAGTAAGATTTTTAATGTTTTTTTTAAAGAATTCTCTTCTGCTCACCAAGCCTGCATTTATTTAAAGCAAAATACAGCAAAAGCAGTAATATTGTGAAATATTTTTACTATTTAAAATAACTGTTTTCTATTTCAATAGATTTTAAATTTCAATTTATTTCTGTGATCAAAGTTCAATTTATCATCATCATTACTCCAGTCTTCAGTGCCACAAGGTCGTCAGAAATCATTCCAATATGCTGATTTGCTGTTCAAGAAACATTTATTATTATTAGAAATTAAAGAAATACTTTTATTTAGTAAGGATGCTGATAAATAAAAACATTTGCTGATGATAAAGACATTTATAATGTTACAAAAGATATATATTTCAGATAAATGTTGTTCTTCTGAACTTACTATTAAATCAAAGAAACCTGAAAAAAATTCTACTCAGCTGTTTTCAACATTTTTTTTTTTTTCTTTTTTTTGAGCAGTATATCATAATTGATATATTATAATGATTTCTGAAAGATCATGAGACTGGAGTAAAGATGCTGAAAGTTCAGCTTTGAAATCAAAGAAATAAATTATTATTATTATTTATTATTTTTTTATTATATTTATAATAATAATAAATATTATTATATTTTTTATAATTATTATTTAAAATATCATTTTAAAATACATTCAAATAGAAAACAGTTCTTTTGAATAGTAAAAATAATTCAAATGTCAAATACTTTGGATCAAATAAATGCAGGCTTGGTGAGCAAAAGAGACTTTCAAAAATCATCAAAAATCTTACTGTTCAAAAACTTTTGACTGGTAGTGTATTCATATGTACATAATGTATATATGAATATGTTATGACTAAAGATTAATTGTATGACTCTATCCTGCAATGTTGCCTTTTTGCACATTAAAAAACTGTTTGAAATGTCTAATTCAATTAATGTTGTTTTGCTTTTACATTTAGGCACACCATTAAGTACATGCACTGCATTTCTTTATTTTAAAAAATAAATAAAATTTTAATAATGAACTGGAATATGTATATGCACACACACACAAACACAAATAAACTGCAGCAACCATATAATCTTGCTTGGTTTATTACAAAAAAAAAAAAAAAAAAAAAAAAAAAAGGAGAGAAAGCTATCTTTATCTTTTGTTGATGTCAAAAGGACTGATTTACCAGACATCTTAACAACAAATACCATTCAAGGGCTTGACTTTTCAGTCGGCTGTGTAACAAAATATCCTCACATTATCATCAACTTCATCCACTTTTCTTCTCAGCAAGCCTCAACATTTCTACCAGACGTCCTTCTCTTTATCTAAGCAACTCACGTCATGCCGTGCGCGAGACAGGGACGCACCGCAGACTTGAACTTCTGAGGGTCGAGCCAGCGGCTTTCCTAAGGTCGCTCGTTGCAGAGAAGTATTTGTAGAACTCGTCAGCCCTTGAGCGCGTTCCTCGCGCGCATGTGTGAAAGCCTCAAAGACGCTAACGGAGGCGTCGGACCGCGGCGACCGACTAGAAAGTAATTAGCGAGAGCGCGGTAGAAGGGCACCCCGCGCGCGCGTTTAGAATTTCACAGAGATGTGTTCTTCCCGCTGCCCGAGTGACCGTTACGAGTTTGAATCTCTAACGAAGTCTCTCAGTCCGGTACGTAAAGCGGTAAGCAATAATCTTCTCCTCATTAAAAGTTTTACACAAAGTACTTTTGAAAAACATGATTAATGACTAATACACAAGTTCTACACAAATAACCCCCTGATACTGGCCTTTTTTCGCTTGTGGAATAAATAAATAGTGGCTTATAGAAAATAAATAATCTACAACGAACATTTCCGTTCACAGTTTCGGGGTTGGTATGATCTAAATATTATTTAAAGAACTCGTTTATGATCACCAGGGCTCAGAAAATACATTTCTTCACAGTAAAACTGTTAAATATTACGATTTAACACAACCGTTTCATTCTAATATGCTGATTTGTTTTTATCAATGTCGAATATTTTTGTGGAAACCGTGATAGCCTACATTTTTTTCATAATACTGTGATGAACACAACCTTTTATGACATTTACAAGCAGATCCCCGTCACTTCGACCAGTTTAATGCGTCCTTGCTGAGCAGAAGTGAATAGAAATGATTAATTTCTTAAAAAATACTACTACTGACCTAGTGTGAAGCAACATTTATGATGCAGTTACCATTATACTTCTAAAACTGCAACATAAACATGCAGTAACACAATATAAACACAAACACTGCATGCATCTCAAATAATTAACCTTTAAGAACATTTCTATTCTAATATTCAGATCGCATTTGAGCCAAAATGCAAGAACAGAGAACAAAACAACAACATAACACATAAAACCAGCTCTAAACAATTTTAAAAGCCTCCACATTCAGAACGTTCTCATTTAAAATAATTTTATGCAATCAAATAGCATTTAAACACATTAAAAATGCATTTACTTGCAGTGTATAAAATAAACACTAAGTGTACAAAAGCTAAAGGCTAAATGAAAACATACTTACAGTACACAAACAGTCTTGCATTAAGCAAAAACCATCAATGAGCTGTGACAATGTAGTTAAAAATTATGTATTCTGATTCTGATTCGTTTAAAAGGTTCCCATCAATGTTTAAACTAAACCTATGGCATTTATGGGAATACAAGTACAGTGCTTTAGGAAGGAAATGAAAAATAATGACTGAAACCTATACTGTCAGTCACCTACATGTACAGTATGTGAGGCGAGCTACTTTCCAACGGTTCTGAGGTTAGTCATAAGCTTTAATCTCCGGACAGCCCGGAGGTGGAAAAGGTCACTGTGAAAGCAGAGGGGAAGAGGGCACGAGGTGAAGAAAGGGAGGCACTAACTTATACCACTCAAGTTTGAAGGCAGGCCGTGATGGGAAAGTAGTGTGCAGAGCTTGTTATAATCCGAGTGTGAAAACGCACCGCGTACCCACTCGTGAACCAAATGACCTCGCCGTTCCCTGCAGGCGCGACGATGCTATCTATGCCATAATAAAGAAGACCTTGAATGTGTGTGTGCCAATCACCACGCACACACCTCCACCTCTCTGAATCCATTAGCCGCACCGGTTGTGTGATCGGAGCAAAATGGCCACAGAGAGGAATTATGTAAAGGCGGCCCGGCTCACCTCTTTCTCTATACGTCTACGTTCCTCATTTCTCCCAAGCTAGTGCTATTCTTCTTATTCTCTTTATTTCGGCCCATCCTTCACAGCTCTGAAGTTCTCACTCTGTTGAATGTGAAACGGTGAAACAAATTCCTTCTAACGCCACTTCATGCCCTCGCCGACTCTCTTTCCCTCGGCTGTCTCTCACTACCTAGTAATCTTCTATCCTTTATAAACCCACTCTGTTTCTGCGTCTCTCACTCACACACCCCCTGTCAAGCGTACGCCAGGGGACACACCCTCATCCAGACATAAAACACTAGCTCGGAGTGTGCACACAGCCTAAAGCTGTTCGCCTCACCCCGTTCCCTCTCAGACATCAAGCAGATCTTTTCTCCCTCTTGATCACATCTCCTGCATCTTTATTTTCCTCCCTCCCGTCCCTTTTTCTTTTTCAAGGTCACCTTGTGTCTTCCTCTCAAGCATCCCTCCATATTTCTCCGTCTTTCATCTCTATCGTTTCCTCTATTCATGCCTGTCTACCTGCATCTCTGCGCTGCATCTCAATTTCTCGATTCTTTTCACTTTCACTTCACTTTCATTTCACTTTAGGGTTCATTCTTTTATCTTTTGTTAGCTTTGCTCCTTTCATCCTCAGCCTGGCTAGCCTCTCCCTCTCTAAAACAGGAAGTGTGCCATTAGGCTTCCATATGGATAAGTGGCCCATGGTTCTCCCGGCCACACTCATCTCCGCCTCCCTTGAAATCCAGCTTTTCTACGCTTCAGCTCGGTTCCAAAACCAAGTTAGCCGCCTATCCATCTACTGTGTGCTTAGGAAACTACTTTCGTAAGTGACTACCTTCGTAAACCACAAGAGCGCAGGAGACTCGACTCACAATTGATTCCAACATATTTTTTTAAATAATCATATTTACATTGGAATTAAGTGAGAAACTACATTACCCATGAATCTGCAAGAAACTTCATTTGAAAATCAGACAAATGACCCTTCGCAAAGACCCGCCCCCTTCATTACTGTTGCTATGTTCAACAAGCTATCGCACGTTCACACCACACCGCACATCATATTCTCACACAGCGAAAAATACACTGCGGTGCAAAGAAGAAACAAAGTCTAAGCTTTTAAATTTTGTCATTTTTTAAGAAATTCAAACAATAAATACCGTTTTGTGGGTCTTTAATGTGTCGTGACATTACTGTAGCGCCTCAGTTCAAGCGTCACATAAACTGATCATCACTTACTACTAGTTATAGCATGAAGTAAACATGAATGAACATCAGAAGGTATCTTGTTTGAACTACGGAAAAGACGAAAATCTAAGTACAAAATCTTGTAACTTTGTGCTTTATCTGATTTCATAATGTTTGTAATGTTGTGATTGACCTCATAGCTAGTTGGTTTGGTTCATGGCCTATAACTCTTTAACAAATGACTTTTAAAAAATATATATGGGAAAAATTAAAAATAATTCTGGAATTAATGCTGCTGAAAAAGTGGATGGGCGTGGTTGCATTTTATAGAGTTTGATGATAACATGTTGCTAAAACTTCAATACTCTAATATGTGAATAAAAACAAACAAACAAACAAAAAATGTAAAACATCACCCCACATATAAATATATGCTAAAATAGTGAACTGTTAATTTATTGAGCTTTTAATAAATACTTTTTGGTATTGAATAACATGAGTCACTAACTCATATTGGCTGTCACTAGTGATTATTTTGGTAATCAAATAATCTGTCGATTATTCTGATGATTAATCAAGTAATTGGATAATTATTATACTTTTTTCTGAGGTAATAAAAAGAACTAAGCAAACAATAGCTTTCAGAATTACTTCAAATACATATATAGTAGCAAAAAGGCAATAATATTTGGTTCAAATAAAGTCTCAAAAGCATGTAATCATATGGTTTTATTCAAAACTTATTCAAAGCTTTTAATTTGAAATCACGATGAACAGTTTGCATATTGAGAAAGATGACTTATTCGTACAAATCTGATGAAATGGAGCATATTGCATTCCCAGATGAACGTTATAATAAACCCAAACTCACAGCAATATGCAAAAATGGAGTCTGAGAAGCTCCACACATGTAAATGATACTGTTTGTGTGGCACAGCATTTAATGCAAACAGAGCTGCTTTGAGATGCACATAACCTACACGCATGTATACAATTATAACGCATATATTAAACCTGCATTGCATATATTGATTTAATTGAATCGCAGCGTTATACTTTATTATTTTTAAATGGTTTTAATATATCATGCTGCCCAGGAAAACTGTCTAATTATGCATTTTAATGGAGTCTCATCCATGGAATACGCCATTTCCAGTACTTTGCCAGTAACTCGAAACAGACAAAATGCAATCAAGGAATTTTTATAATCAAGTACTCAAATTAAATCGAGGAATCTTGACAGCCCTACAAGAGTATAATCAGCATTTCTCTCAAGTTTTCCACCATCTTCTTTTTTACTTAGCTAGTTGCAAGATATATCAGGATTTCTTTATCTGTGAAGGCCTTAAACTTAAACCAGTCTCCTGGTTTGAGTTGGTCTCCTAGCCAGTCCAAAATGTTTAGCTCAGATATGGGCAAAGTCAGTCCTGGAGGGATGGTGTTCCTGCAGAGTTTAGCTCCAACCCTGATAATTCTCACCTGCCTGTAGCCTTCTAGTAATTCTGAAAACACCGATTAGTGTGTTCAGGTGTGTTTGATCAGGGTTGGAGCTAAACTCTGCAGGGACACCGACCCTTCCAGGATCCAGTTTGCCCATGCCTGGTTTAACTGAAAAACCAGCTGCTCTCTTGGCTGAAAAGTGCCCAAAAGCCTTTTAAACCAAGCCAACAGACCAGTTTGACCAGGGTGAGAGACCAACTAAGACCGATAAAGACCGATTTAATTTGTTTTTCACCAGGGACGTGCAATACTGATTTCAGTTTTGACCAAAAGACGTGTGTCCCAGAAGGCAATGCAACTGCCTCAATGACTGAAGCGTATCTATGACGCCTTCAAATGCTCAGCTCCCTGGGCTTTCCCTCTTGTATTCAGACTGGAATATCAACAAGCAATCAAATGCATGCAATACTTAAAATCAGATTTATTTTCTATAAACTGTTATGTGCAAATGTTTTTGTCTTCTTGCCAACTCTCTTCCCGCAGTGCATTTGTGTGAATAATCAAAAGTGCATGTTTTGTTATGAGAGGTTATGTGTATGTCTGCTGGAAGTGTCTGGGCTGCGCTAGATTATGGCTGTTTTTGTGCGCGTATGCGTGATAGGCACTGCGTTTCGACATCCTCCCCGAGGACCGCCAAACAGCAGCAACAGCAGTCGCGGCCCCATCTTTTTTCCCCAGGAGATGGTTCATATGCATGTGTGTGTGAGTCTGTGCACATGTGTAGCAGGGGCCCATTTCTTCATCCCCAAGTGAGAGCTCCTGAAATGGAGACAAAAAGCCCTCCTGCCTTTATTGCAACATGATATATGTCCCTCTCATATAAGAGACGTATATATACTCATGCCGCACACACAAACACTGTCACACACACACACGCACATGTATATACACAAACCCTGGATGGGGTCTTTACACTCACGCCACATGAATTATTTCCCATAACCCTCATGCAACGATTTCTTTCCGCGAGCCTGCATGCATTCATCCACTTATTTTACACATTCTCACGGCTGTTTTCAACTCCAGAAGGGAGGGCTGGCCGAGCAACCCTATTCTACATGTGAGCCATGTATTATTGATATGACTGTTTGAAAGAGGGGGAGGCTCTCCTCTCTTATTAAATTATTGACAGGCAACATTTATGCTGCCAGCACCTGACCCGAGGAGGAGAAAGTGATGAGCAGGGAAGGGAAGAGGAGGAGAGATTGTAAAGTAGACTTAGAGAAGACAACAACGCCTGTTTTAACCATTAAGATTCTTTATGCACAATATAATTTATTTTTTTTAATAAACAGGGTCCAAAATGAACAAATGCCAAGTACCCACTGAGAGTAAAAACTGGCTTTGCCAAATAAAATGTAGTTGCCAGCTGGCTGGTGTAACTTTATTTGGAACTGCAAGATGCTACATGGTTTAAATAGAATTGTAAAAAAAAAAAAAAAAAAATTGTAATGACTGTCTCTGATGTACAAGATGTGCACAACGCCAAAATCAGTCAACAAAATCCATGCCAACTATAAAAAAGCTGTAGTTTATCACAAATATATATATATATATATATATATATATATATATATATATATACACACACACACACATGAAAATAATATATAATAATATAAATATATAAAATAATTAAAATATATATATATATATATATATATATATATATATATATATATATATATATATAAACTGCTTTAAATTACAATTTTTCCCCCTCACACCAACCTATCATTTTAGTTTATTTTTAATAATTTTGCAAAGTTGTTACAAACCTGTTTTAGCTTTGTCATTATGGTGCACAGAGTGTAGATTGATGTGAAAATAATTAATTTAAAGCAGTTTAACATAAGGCAGCAACATAAAACATGAAAAAAAAAAAATGAAGGTGTACGAATACTTCCACAAAAGGCGCTGTATATGATAACAACAAGAACTGTTTCCTGAGTACAAAATCAGCATATTATATAATGCATTCAATGATTATATAATGATTTCTGAAGGATCACGTGATTTTAAACAATAGAGAAATGGCTGCTGAAAATTAAGCTTTGCATTACAAAAATAGAAAAAAAAACAACATTATTTTAAATTGTAATTGTAAATTGTGTGTGTGTATGTGTATGTATACATACATATTACATATGTACATCACAAAAGTAAATATTACTAGTACTAATGCTAAATATGTATGAGATCTGTAAAATATACCAGCCATGAAATGTTTTGCATTATCGTTATAATAAATTATTATATAAATAAATATTTGCAGCATTTTAACAAGTAAATAATGAAATAACCAATAAGTGAATTGGTAGGTGTGGCAAAACATTCATTTTGGACTCTGCACAGACATATGCATCTACCCATACAAATCACCCATTGGCACTGGGGCCAAGAAAGCAAGAGAGTTGTAAACGTGCAACTGAGAAGAGCAAAGAAATTGGAAAGATGCAATGACAGGAATGAAAAAACCCAAAAGACAGATAAGAAAGAGTTGGTAATAAAATGAGGATGTACTGTAGAATGTAGGGTTGGAAGAGAAAGAACATACTGAAAAGAAAGAGAGAGAGGAGCAGCAGGAGATGGCAGGGGAGCTAAAGAACGAGGTGAGAGGGGTGGAACAGAGAGAGATTTCAGAGCTGAGGTGGAGGAATTGCAGGCCATGAGAGCAGAAGGGAAAGATAATAAAAGAATAAAGATGCAGGTGAAATGAGAAAAGGGGGAGGGAGTGAGAGAAAACGGATGCAGAGGTGAGGGGGAGAGCCAATCTGCAAAAGGTGAACAGGTGGAGGAGAGAAAACTGAGAATGAGTGGAGAAGAGCATGCCAGGGGAGAAGAGAAGAAAGAAAAGAGCTTGGAGACAGAAAGAAGAGATGATGACCAGGTTTTCAGAACCATTAGAAATGTACTCATATATATATTTCTGCCACACCTATCAATTCATTTATTAGTTATTTCTTTTCTTGCTTTGATATTTAATACTTTTAATACTTATTTGTTACATGATTGCTCAATATTTACAAAATGCCAGTACATTTTTTAAAGCGAGAGATTTAAAAAGAAAAAAAAATTAAAATGACACTACCAGTCAAAAGATTTTTAATGGTTTTTCTTTTTTTTTTTTTTTAAAGAAGTCTCTTCTGCTCACCAAGCCTGCATTTATTTGATCCAACATACAGCAAAAGCTGTAATATTGTGAAATATTTTTACTATTTAAAATTACCGCCTTTTTGAATATATATTAAAATGTAATTTATTCCTGTGATCAAAGCTAAATTTTCAGCATCATTACTCCAGTCTTCAGTGTCACATGATCCTTCAGAAATCATTCCTTTTTCATGATTTGCTGTTCAAGAAACTATTATTATTATTATTATTATTTATCAATACTTAAAAGATCCAAAAATCAGCATTTATCTGAAATAAAAAGCTTTTGTAACATTATTTTGAAACTTTGGAAACCTTTGGAAAGACATTATAGAAATTAATACTTGATTAAGATTAAGAGTGATGTTAAAGACATTTATAATGTTACAAAAGATTTCTATTTCAGATAAATGCTGTTCTTCAGAACAATTTTCAATATAATCTTAATAATAAAAAATGTATTTTGACCAGCAAATCAGAATATTAGAATGATTTCTGGAGTGACTGGAGTCATGATGCTAAAAATTCAGCTCTGAAATCCCAGGAATAAATTACATTTTAAAATATATTTAAATAGAAAACAGTTATTTTAAACAGTAAAAATATTTCAAAATGCTTTTGCTGTACTTTGGATCAAATAAATGCAGGCTTGGTGAGCAGATGAGACTTAAAAAAAAAAAAAAAAAAAAATTATTAAACATTAAAAATCTCACAAACACACACATATATATATATTATACATATGCAAAATGCTTTTTATTTTATATATAATATATTACATTAATATTAAAATAAATGACTAAATGATTTGAAACGATGTTGGTAACAATCTATCGCTAAGTCACTGGAGCAGTGGAGAAGAGACGTTCTGATTGGACAAAAGCCTGTGTAGTACAGGATGAGTCATCACTAATTTCATTCTATGGCTACACATTTTAAAACGCATTAAACATTAATTTACTCAACTTTTAGGAAACCACTGGCATACAGATGACTTTGATGCTAACAGACATGGACAAAAAGTCAGAAAAACTCAAAATTAGATTTCACAGAGTCTTTAACCCTTTAAGAGCACTGTCCATAGAAACAGGACGCACTGAAGAGCTCTTTCCCCTTAAGAGCGCATGTTAGATCCAAGTGGCTGTAAGCACATAACGACAGAGGACCCCGAGCGGTGTGCGTTCATGCATAAAAATGAGCCGCAAAAGTACATTACTTGAAAACAAGTTTGAACAACTTTTACAAATGCTACTTTGCAATGCATAATAAACTAACTAGGCTTGATATCACCATCCTTCATATCGAACGTGATACTGAACTTCACTTGTAGCATCATAAATTACAGATTCATGTAGCGTAGGTTTATATTCTTGCTACTGGTGCATCTCTTAAAATGGAGGTTTGATTGTAGAGATGAGTGAAGGAGCAAGAGCTCATCTGCATGACAAAGACGAAAATAAGAACAAAGACGGGAGGGAAAGAGAGATAAACAGTCTGCAGGTGGGCACACGTACGTGAACGCTGCACTTCCTCCATTATCCCGCCAGCTGGATGCTGCGTTGCCAGGGGCCTCGAGGCGCTGGACGCCGAGGCTCATTTGAGTGCCATTAGAGGCAGTTTTCTATCCTCCGGTCGTGCGCTTACACTAACATTGAACACGGAGAATGAGGGTGGAAGCGGAGGGAAGGAGAGAGCACTTAAAGAAATGGAATGAGACGGGAATTGTTACAGAATATTTACTCGCCGTCATCAATTCTCTCTCCTCATTAGCCCGGCACTGGTCTGATCACTTTGTTAGAATTGATTCAGGACGAGTGAAGTTGTTTGCCCGCCGCTCTGTCTAAAAGGGACGACAATGTACAATTACCTTACAAGCATGTAAACAAGCCACAGGGGCGCAGCGAGGGAGAATGCGAGGCGGCGCGCTTTTGTGGGGCTCGACTGTGTCTAATACGTGCGTGTGCGAGCGCGTGTTTGGACAAATGTATTCCCTCAGCAGCGGGAGCGAGGCATTGATTTTCCCATATTACCACACGTCAGGGCCACAAAGCCACCGCCACCGTAATTACAGCATGCCAACTGCAAATTCCCCAGACCAGTGCATTCGCTTCCAAATCGCCTTCACGAAGACTGCATTTCCCAGAATTCCCTAGTAGATTCAGGCTATAGAGGACTGAGAAGTAATTAGCTTAGAAGGATTAACACTGCCAAAAATGGATAAACAGTCATTATTTCATCACCTTCTTCATATGGAACCTATTTGACGCTCTGTGAAACGGAATGAGAAATAAAAAAAAGAATAAAGACTGAGGCTTTAAAGCTTCAAAAAGGATATATATTAAAGGAACACTCTACTTTAAAAAAAAATAGGCTCATTGTCCAACTCCCCTAGAGTTGAACAGTCGAGTTTTACCGTTTTCGAATCCATTCAGCCGATCTCCGGGTCTGGCGGTAGCACGTTTAGCATAGCTTAGCATAGATCATTGAATCTGATTAGACCATTAGCATCTCGCTCAAAAATCACCAAAGAGTTTAAATATTTTTCCTATTTAAAACTTGACTCTTCTGTAGTTACATCGTGTACAAAGACGGACGAAAAATGAAAAGTTGCGATTTTCTAGGTCGATATGGCTAGGAACTATACTCTCATTCCGGCGTAATAATCAAGGAACTTTGCTGCTTTTCTGAAATCATTCAGTAGCTTTGTGAGATGAACAGACAAAAATTTAAGGTGTTATTCACTCTTCTTGTGTGAGCTGTGTGAATCACTCATTGAGTCAGTGAGTTGAATTCAGCAGAATGAATTATTTCAGAGAAGTGATGTGCTTAAATGTTTATCAGTGCTTTACTGTACAACCTTTATTCATTCACTGACCAGACCTGTGACTGGGTCAAGTTAGTGAGTTGAACACTAAATGAATCATTCAGATCAGTTCTCCAAACTTGATCAAATGATTCTTTAAAAACACTTCAGAAGAGCTTGAAAAAAATCATATGAACCACTTTTGTGATTAGGCTGAATTTGTTATTCACTGATAATCTTTACATCCTGTGAAACTCCTGCGACTGGTTCATTAAGTCAGTGTATTGAACTTGAGAACCAAATCAGCTTGATTCACTAAATGAATCATTCAGATCAGTTCTCTGAACTGGATCAAATGATTCTTTAAAAACATATAAAAAAAAAACCTTTTTTTCTTCACAAGTGTGGCTTTAACGGACACTTGCACTTAACATTTTATGAAAATAAAGCTTAAATGGAGTTAACAATGTACTTGACCACTGTATGATGGAGATCTATGTTTTGTCTGTCATTAGAACAGCTGTAAGTGCATCGTGTTATACGCTTTCATCAACTTAAAGGAGAAGTCCACTTTCAGAACAACAATTTACAGATAATGTACTCACCGCCTTGTTCATGTCTTTCTTTTTTCAGTCGTAAAGAAATTATGTTTTTTGAGGAAAACATTTCAGGATTTTTCTCCATATAATGGACTAATATGGTGCCCTGAGTTTGAACTTGAAAATAAGCGATCTTTTCGCTAGATAAGACTCTTCTTCCTTGGCTGGGATCATTTACAACCACATTTGGGATCATTTGAAGCCGGATTTGAACTGCATTTTTGAAGTTCAAACTCGGGGCACCATATCAGTCCATTATATGGAGAAAAATCCTGAAATGTTTTCCTCAGAAAACACAATTTCTTTACAACTGAAGAAAGAAAGACATGAACATCTTGGATGACAAGGGGGTGAGTGCATCATCAGTAAATTGTTGTTCTAGAAGTGGAGTTCTCCTTTAAAGACTACAACTTTTGTTGCTATATGGGCACTTAGTTTTTCTTGTCGTTTCATACACTTGGCCAAAATCTCATGATATAAACGATGAAGAGCTATATGCACAGGATATTTGAAACGTACAATCTAAAAAATGCTGGGTTCAGCCCATTGGGTCATTTTATTGGCTTATTTTTAAATATTTTTAGCCAAGTGCTGGGTTATTTTTTTTAACCCAAATGCTCAGTTCAACTTGTTGGGTCATTTTATTGGGTTATTTTTAATATTTTTACCCAGCTGCTGGGTAGTTTTTTCTGTAACTAAGCTGCTGGGTCATTTTTAACACTGGGTTATTTTTTTTTTACCCAACCGCTGGGTTAAGCCTGTCTCTGACAAAACAACCCAGCTGCTGAGTTACAGTCAGAGCACAGCTTTTTGAGTACTTCTAACAGGAGAGAGCGGCTCTCAGTGCCACCAATTTGGTGCACTTCTTCAACGAAAAAAGGTCTGTATGTGTTTTATTTCATTTAGAACGTCTTTTCTGTGCTTTAAATTATATCATTTTACACAACACAACATAAGGATTAGAATGTCAGTCAGCTGTGGTTGTTTTGCAGAATGGAAATGCCTTTTGCCTTGCATAAAATACTGAGTTTACTCAGTTTAATTTAATCTCATGTTAAAATATGTTCTCTAATGTCAGTATTGTTTGTTTATAGGCAGGTTTTGGAGTCAGTCACGGAATCTTTCAGCTACGAGTGAAACACGAGGCCACGGTCTGAAGTTTGCAGTTAACCTGGCGAACAGCAGCCCTTCACCGGCTCAGATTTCGGCGACACACCGGCATGAGAATTAGCGCTATTTCGGAAAACAGTGATTACAGAGAATGGTTGAATATACTAAAATTAAAATGCTACTTTTAAAATATTTTTTTTTTATGTCTAAAATGCTTGTTAAACACATTTAAATGTATGTAATATTGTAAACTATGCTGTATTCAACCAAATAAGTTCAATTTGTATTCAATTTCAATGAATGTTCATCTTTTGATTATTGCTGTTGCCTCTAATACTTCTGTGTATGTGGTTTTTATAAGTTCCAGTCCATTTTAAGCCAGCAATACAATAATTTTTAAACAATAGTTGACTTAAAAAACTTGAATAAAATAACCCAGCATGTTTGGTAAAAACATTTAACCTAACCAGCTGGGTCAAAATAACCCAGCATGTGTTCTGTCCAATATTTACCCAGCGCTGGGTTGCCAAATTACCCACATTGGGTTGTTTTTCACCCAGCATTTTTTAGTGTACACAAAAGTATATTGGCTACAAATAGACGGCAAATGCTAAGACTCTTCACCGCTCTTTAAACACACAAAGAACATTAGCCTTTACAGACATAGTGTTTGAGTAAAGAAAACGCTGCACTTATTCAAACATCAGTTATGTATTCGCACTCCAATGGCGTTACGGGGTTAGGTGACCAGCTCTGTTCAATGCTTTTCATTGGTTAAATATTTGTAAAACCCCCAAACAGACATAAGAAAGACCAATAGCACTGATTTAAAATAATAATAAGAAAATATAATAGAGATAGTTCGTATAATTTTCCACAGCACACCTGACTGGGACTGTTTGGTACGACATCCACAATTCAATACGCACTTGTGAATTTTGTTTTTTCGGTTCTGCATTTAAATAACTTCCTTGTTTTATTTCTCTAGGAATTTGCTGTATTTGCGCCCATGATTTTACATGCTGAAATGAGGAAACACTTTGCTTATATTTAAAAAAGCAACACACGCAGAGCATCTTCCCTTCTAATGACATGCAATGATAAGCCTTTCTAAACCTGTTGTCCAACAAAAGAGTTATAAAAACAAAAGTTATAAAAAACATAACTTGTTTTTAATTCACAACATCAGTCGAGTGTTTTTCAAAAGAAAAATTAAGCAGACATGTGCTAAACCACGCTTTTTCCGGTGTACAGAGGTTTACGGGAGTATTTTGTTAATTTGTTGCCAAAAAAAAACACACTGAAGTGGCAAGATATCAGAACCGAAACCATGGTTAAAAACCGAGGTACGGCTAGACCAATTTTGAGTAGACGTCACAGTGACGTCACTTGCAGCTGCGTGCACAGTTGTTGCAGAAAAACACTGGTAACCAGTGGAGGTAAATGGGTAAAATCCATGGAATAGGAGGAAAAAAAATATTTTTGTGCCTTTTGATGTCAAAATCGGAATGCAAATAATTTTTATAGAATACTGTAGTCAAAGACACCATTTGAAGCTAAACGCAGATGTTTAAACGGACATACTATGGATGAAAACTGCTATGGTTACTCTACTTTTAAAGAATAAATTTGCTTTAAACAATAGGTCTACATAATATTCACATATGCTGTTCATAGGGGATGTCATGTATTACCCCTACAGTTACAGCATGAAATATTATTTAAACCTATTACTATTAACATTTTTACATAACATTTTTTTTTTATTTTATCTCACAATTCTGACTTTTTTTTTCTCACAAATGCAAGTTTATATCTTCTAATTTGGACTTTAAAGCTCGATTTAACAAAACTAGTGAGAAAAATGGAAAAAGAGAGAATGACGAGTTGTTTTTCCTCTAGAATTGTGGGATATAATCTCGTAATTGCGAAAATAAAGTCAGAATTTTGAAATATAAAATCAAATTTACCTTTTTTTATTCTTTTATTCCATGGCTCCATAGACTGCCACTTGAACCGCCCACAAAAAAAACGTCATCCCTGTTTCGGATCTGTAAGACTATCCCACTATCTAACGTCAATTTCGTTGAATAACAGTGCTTATCGCTGGGTGACAAGCTTTTGTAATATGCAAATAACATTTTGAAAATGACATCTAATCAATATAATCCATGCTCTTTTTAAATCTAAGTATTTTGTACCGTATCCATGTAATTCTCTAGCCTTAAAGGCTATCTCTCCCAGGTTTTGTGCAACCATGCTGCGCGCACATCCCAAATGTTTACAAACAGATAATTGGACTATTGAACTGTGGACTAACTGTATTGTTGCATCCCCAATTGCCATACAGAAACGCCACCCCTGCCTCTAGTAAAAATCCAGGGAGTTTAACTTGAGAACAAATCAGTTCAATTCAGCTAATGAATCATTCAGATCAGTTTTATGACCTGGCCCAAATGAATCTTTTAAAACATACAAAAAAAAATAAAATAAAATCGTAGGACTCACAAATGTCTGTTGCTCACAAATGCATCATATGACTTCAGAAGATCCAGGGGAAAAAAAAAAAAAAATCATGTGAAGCACTTTTATGGTTCTTTTTAGTCATTTTGAGGCATGGCAGCCTTTGTTCTCTTTCACTTTCATTATATTGACAAAAGAGAGCAGAATATGCTTTAAATATTCAGTTTTTTTGTTCCACACCAAAGTAAGTCATGAGAGTGAGAAAATGCTTTTAATGTGAAGTTTTCTTTTAAACAGGGAGAATGAAATCGGGGGAGGAGGAAGCCAAACTCATATGTTAAGGATTAGCAGTGCGGTCTTCTGGGACTTTCTCCCGCTGAATCAAAGGTTAATCGCATTACGGGAAAACTGCATAATAGAAAACCTCTCCACAGCGAATACGAGAGGGTCACAGGATGTAAACGGGACTGAATCGGGATGTTTAAAAGGACGTGGGCGCAACGGGGGCGAGCGAGTTATGCATGCGCGCAGATTATTCAAGGCGCGAGGCTGAAGTGCGATCATCTGCGCGTGACTCAAGTGGCTGCGCGCCGGCCGGCCGTGCGCGGGAATCAATTAACGGACACCTGTATGTGCTACAGTAAGGCGCGCTCTCACGAGAGCGGCACTGAATCGTAAAGATCTCTCAGTAATGGAGCCCCGGCGAGCCACTTGCACAAATTTAGACGCGAGCACACATTCCCCAGAGCGCTGCTGTCGACATGTAACAGCGTTCGTCACATTACCGAAAAGCCCTAAATCACATTATAGCCGGAGTGTAGCCTCAGAGCTAACCGTTAGCGCTGATCTCTGGCAGGAGACAGGCTGGCAAAAACCAACTTTGAGAGACGATGGCAGCTGGCAGCTCCTGTCGGTGTTCATATTTATAGGAAATTCCCACTGTAGCTTTATGAGCTCGCACTGTGGTAAAACTCCCGGGTGATTAGCCCCCTAAATGAGAGCGGGTTGTTGCTAAGCACACTTCACTGAGTGCGCGCCCGAGAATAATGGAGGTTAACAAGTGAGCAGAAGAAGCGGGGGGGATTACAATAGACACTAGTGTAAGTAATCAGGACGCTCTGACGTTACGAGAGTCACGTTCGTGCTTTCCGTTCAATAACCGTGGAAGAGGCGAAGCGTGTTTTCAACACTCAATGAAGAATTGACGCCGTAGCAAAGGCTTTTGACTTCAAGTCTGGTCCTCATTGCTGCTTATTAAGGCAGAAAGCAACCACTTAGGCAAGGACGTAAAAAACATAAAAAAAAAAAAAAAACACCAAACGCATTTCAATTAACCAGACGGAGCGCAAATAAGCCACAAGTGATCTAAAATCATAGGGATTCAGATTACCTTTGGGGTAATTTAGCTAAAAGTTCTAGTTTTAAACACTATCCACCTTATTTTTTTTCATAAGAGTGGGCGTGGCCATTTGTACATTTTATGGGTGTGGCTTCTGGCAGGGGCGTTTCTAGGATTTGAAAACATCCAGGGCTGGTGCCAAAATATCAGGGGCTAGTCATACTTGCGTAAAATTTTGTTAGACACAGGTGGGTGAACCTGGATCCTTCTAGGGAAGTTATGTTTAGGGCCCTTTGAAATTGTTACCAGATTTGTTTCGGCATGTCTATTTATTTGAATGCAAAACAAAAAAACTTTTATTTATTTCTATAACAGCCTTATGAAATTCTGTGTTGTGTATTTAAAATATTCTGGTTATCAGGCATAAAGTATTAATTTATCTTTTAATTAATGAAAATTATTTTTGACAAATAAAGGGGATGTACTATTAAAATTTAAAAGATGGAAGAAATATTGTGCAACAAAGTTTTATTAATTTTTCAACAGTAGTAGTAGTAGTAGTAGTAGTAGTACGGTACGTACATTCTACTGAATGATAGTAATATATTTCTGGCACAATGTCTACAAGTTAAATCGAACTTTTATTTTGACGGGTTGCCGTTAATACCCTTAAATTTCTGTGAGTATATGACCCTGGTTTTACTCAAATGAAACAGTGAAATGCTCACAAAGTACTCTCAGAGCAGTTCTGGAGATGTTGTTCATACATTTTTAAGGCAGACGCTGAAATCACTGCGAGCGTTACGTGTGTGTAGTAAAGGAAACCGCACGTACGTCTGCACCATTCATTCATAAAGAGACAACATACAAGATTCATATTTAAATGGTATTTTGCGGCCGAATATTTACAGATACTAGTCCATATCGCGATTTGATTTAAGTGTAATAACCGGCTTTTAATTAATTTATTAAAACTTTGACAAATTCCGTAAAAACATTCGGGGCTAGAGAAAAATCTTTCGGGGCTCGAGCCCTGAATGATTAGCCCTAGCGACGCCCCTGGCTTCTGGTTTCATCTGCATCCAGCTATTTTTAGCTGTACAAAACCGTTCGTTTTGTGGTTTGATATTGCAAATTGGTGTCTTAACATATTATTTTAACGTATTATGTTAATTATGAACACACTGGTTAGTAGTGCAAACAGTTTTACCGTTAACTGCACGTTGTTATTCTTATCGTTATTTCCATATAGCGGCTAATGAACAGGAAGTCTTGCCCAAAAGCTTACTTGCGCATTAAAGAATAATAAAATGTAATCTTGAGCGCATCTATGTATTTTAAGTTACTCAACAACAAAATAGTAATTGAAGAACTAAACATTTTTGTTTTACACGCAAGCGTTTAATTTTTGATTTATGTATGCGTTAATAAATTGTGTATTATTATTATTATATCAGCTAATACACAAAAATAATCATCTAATTTGGTCAATCAATATTATTCATCAATATTTCTTTCTCAGCAGCATATTTTACAAATACATTAAGTTAATCAGTATTCATTATTTCAAATAAAAAAAATTAACATGTTTTGTTTTGCATTTATTTATTTGGGTTAAAGATTATATACAGGTTGGTTCATAATGTTGAATCTAAAAAAGTAGTGTAATTTTAGCATTATGTATAATCTAATATAATATTTATTTATTTTTATTAATGTTTTTAATTTAATAATATTATATTCAATAATTTTTTCCAGTGTACATATTTTTATATCATTTTTAGCACTGTCAAACAATTAATCACATCCAAAATAAAAGTTTGTGTACATAATATATGTGTGTAGTGTGTATACTTATGTATATATAAATACACACAAATGCATGTATATATTTAAGAAAAAAATGTCATGTTTATATCTTAGATATAATATCAGTTATATGAATATAAATATGTAAATATTTTCTAAATATATACTGTGCATTATGTGTGCATTTATATACATAATAAATACATATATTTTAGTTTTCATTTTAATTGATTTTAATCACATGTTCCTTTTGACATTTTTATTATATATATTTTTATTTTGTTTTAGTAAACGTATTCAAACAAAGTTTTATTTTGGGATTAATCGTTTGACAGCACTAATAATTTTTCAATAATTCATGTTATTTTAGCATTATGTATAATTTATCTATTAATGCTTATTATAATAAAAATAATAAATAAATAAAAAATAAAATAAATTTTTATAACATTTTAAAACAATTTTATTTTAGCATTATTCATATTCTATTGTAGTACCCATTTTTTTTATATATATATTTTTAGTTTTATTTTACTTGATTTTAACGTGAACGTATTTAAACAAAAACTTATTTTGGATGTGATTAATTGCGATCATTTGACAGCACTAAAATTTTTCATTAAATCATGTCATTTTAGCATTATGTATAATTTATCTATTAATGCTTATTATAATAAAAATGAGAAATAAATAAAAATAAAACATTTTTAAAATAATTTTATTTTAGTATTATTTATATTCTATTGTAGTATTCATTAATTTTATTTTTAGATTTTTATTTTCATTTTAATTGATTTTAATCAGTGTTCTTTTGACATTTTTATTAGTTTATACATATTTTTATTGTTTTAGTTAACTTATTTAATTCTGGTTAGTTGGGAAGGCAAAGTTTAACTAATATTTATATTTTATTTCAGCTTTATTTAAAAAAATAAACAAATGGCTGTTCATTTTTAGCTCCAATGCCTTCACTAATATGAATAAATGTCACTTTATTATAAACGCTTACCAAAGTGCTTTTTATATCAACCTTGTACCTTCTTAACACTACTACCAAACATGCCATCTGAAACACGCATACATTAAAAATGACCACTCTGAACCCAGCAAGACACTTTCCATTCTCTATTCCCTTTCTAAGCTCCCCGTTCTCCAAAAAAAAATTCAGACAAGGCTGAGGCGCACCTGCGGACAAACAGATCATAGCATCCATGGCCTTCGCGGAAGGCGAGTTTCCTTTGATTCATTTCAGAGGGAGAAGCTCACACTCAGCAAGGCTGCGGATTTCTATATCAAGCCTTTTAATCATAACACGGTATTTGGAATTGAACGAAGCAGAACAACCACCCTGCACCAGCTTATCTGGACTAAACGTCAGGTGTTTTCATTCGCTGGTGTTAGTATCCATGCATAGGCAAACCCACACACACACACACACACACACACACACACACACACACACACTGATGGCTTTGGGATTTGGAGCTCTAAATTAGGTTGCTTGTCGCATTTTCCCCATAGCGAGCTGTGCTCTGATTAAAAGCGCCCAATCTCTGGTTTGGTTGTCGAGCGTGGTATTGGTCTCTCTCTCTCTCTCTCGTGTGCGCTTAACTCCATGTCTACCGCCACACTGATCCTGGGATTTCAAGGATCTACCGCTCAATTTATGCATAATAATATATATAAAACAAGAACCGTGGAAACCAATTATATAACGTCGGCTTCACCTTGAGTGAGTGCTCGAACATCATGTAGCATGAAGGACGGTACCTCCATCTAATAAGATTACCCTATTGGTTTATCGGGCTGTCAATCATGTCATCCGTGCACGTCCTTCAGCAAAAGCAATACCCAATAATTTGATCCTGGGCCATGAACACCATCTGGGTTAACCTGAGACATATTAGAAAGAGATGTGCCAAGCCACAAAACGTCCTGAGGGGTCAAGGTCTAGCTGGCCACACTGCTTCTGGAGGAGAAACATCCTGGGCTGTTTCTGAAAGATGACAGACGGAGACAGGAAGACAAAACGTCTCGTCTGAAGCTGCCGTTCCTGTGAGATACCTTCAGGGTTCCCGGTCGTTCTGATGAATTATTTCCATCATGTTTCTTTCAAGACTTCTAAGAAATAAGGGTTCTATAGAGATCGCGCTCATAAACGATCATTTCCGACTGAAGAAAACACTTAAGAACTAGAAAAAAAAAAACATGGTGCGTATATAGAAATTCTCATGACCTTTTAGGATTTTATTCATCTCTGTGACTTCTAAAGGGCTGGAAATAACACTTTTGAAATTCTCTGATATTGTCAGGGTTTTTAGGAGGCTCATACGCTCCTCCGGTCGATTTCCTGAAGGCAGCATAAGATGTATTCTTCACTATGATGATCCAATAATCACACAGGTGCATCATTTGGTGGAGAAAAAAAGGCATCTGAAGTACCCATGTGAACAAGTTAATTAATCCATAATGTTTTTTTCCCCCCATTTATTGCAACTTATGAGTTTAATGTCTACCATGGTTATGTGCCATTCGGAATTTAATTAAAAATGGCTTTTGAATTCCAATTCACTTCCTGAATTTCGACTGCCCTATAAATAGAAAAATTAAAAAGCCACTTTAGATTCTGGTGAAATGCACTTCTGAATTTTACTGTGTAAACATCAAAATATTTCTTCATTTGAAAGCCTTGTAAACATTTTACAAAAATATTTAGTTTGTTAGCATTATATATATATTCACATTAGATATTGCATATTAAAAACAAACAACTTTTACAGTATGTATTTATTTGGATTAAAGATTATAAAATAAAACATTATATTTTACTAATATTAAAAAGATAATAAAATACTACTTTTTTACATTAAGTAGTACATGTTTTTAGTATTATTTATAATCTGTTATAGTATTTATTGTTTTTTTTTTCCCATTTACATATAATTTTAAATACACTCAAATATATGTAAAAAAAAAAAAAAAAAAAAAAAGGAAAATAATCTGCAAACTTCAGTCAATATTCGTCAATATATTTCTACATTTAAAAGCTCTGTAATTATTTTACAAAAACATCTAATTTGTTAATATTATACATTCACATTAGACATTGCGTATTAAAAATATATATTTTTACAGTATTTCTTTGTTTGGATTAAAGATTATAAAATAAAATATTTTTTACTAATTACATTATAAAGATAAGAAAATACTTTTTTTTACATTAAGTAGCATGTTTTTAGTATTACTTACAATCTTTTATAGTATTTATTGTTTATTAATATTTTTCTTTTTTTACATTTACATACAATTTTAAATAAAATGACTCAAATATGTGTAAAAAAAAATGGAGGAAAATCTTCTGCAAACTTCAGTCAATATTCATCAAGATATTTCAATTTGAAAGACCTGTAAACATTTTACAAAAACATTATATGTTAACATTATACATTCACATTAAATATTGCATATTAAAAATATACATTTTTATAGTGTTTTTTTGTTTGGATTAAAGATTATAAAAAAAAAAATGATGTTATACTAATTATATTATAAAGACAATAAAATTAAATACACACATATATATATATATATATATATATATATATACATACATATACATACATATACATACATATACATATATATATATATATATTTTTTTTGTGAAGTAGCATCATTTTAGTATTACTTATACTTTAGTATTACGTGTTTATATATATATATATATATATATATATATATATATATATATATATATATATATATATATATATATATATATATATATATATATATATATATAAACATTTTACATGTAGCATCATTTTTAAGATTTAAGATTATAAAACAATTATATTTTACTAATTGTATTATAAAGACAATAAAATTAAATATTAAAAAAATTCTAAAATTAAAAAATAGATATTTTATATATATATATATATATAATATATATATTATATAATATATATATATATTAATATTTTTTTTTTTTTTTTTTTTTTGTGAAGTAGCATCATTTTAGTATTACTTATGATCTATTATAGTATTTATTGTTTATTAATGTTTTCTAGTTTTTCCATTTACACACAATTTTAAATAAAATGACTCAAATGCATGTAACGTTAACCAGTTTTACTTACAAATGAATGCAATATAATATAATGGTGAAGCAGGGTGAAAAAACAGCTCGTTTCCCACAACACATTACCTTGGTTTCATTTATTAAAATTCCACTTCCTGTCATTCCAAATTTAATTCAAATTAACACTTTCAAACTACAAGGGGGCGAATTTCTAATGAGAAATAACCATCCTAGTCACTTCAGATTTGCTCAGCTGTGTGTAAAGCTCACTTAAATTCATATACTGATCATTAGTGGTACCTTCATACAAAAAACACAAACACATCCCTGCATTCTCAAACACAGATAGTCGTCACATCACACCTGATTTCTCTGTGTGTGTGTGTGTGTGTGTGTATGTGTGTGTAAACCCTTCATTCATCTTTTCAGCCGCTAATCCTCTCCACACACATCTCTCACCCAGATGTTACACCCCTCAATCACAATACATCTAACCGTCCTAAGCCAAGATTACTCCGCACCGCCACCTCTCAAATCCGCCGTTTTCCATGACCTCAGTGAAGAACGGCAGCCTTTAGCATTCAACATTCACGCGTTTTGGAGTCAGAGGCCTGTATGTAGATGATTCTCGCTCATTAGGCCACTTTTACTTTGATCAGACGGGGCAGATGCGGCTCTGATCCGGGATCGGCGACCCGACGCAATGCCCTCTGTGCCGTCTATTGCAACCCTATTGCAAACGCATCTCCATGCGAGCACGTCCCCGTCCTGATTGGCTTCTAACAAGCTCGCCTGGGTTTGTTAGTACAGGGCTTTAACAATATCCCGCCGATACGCGCACGTCCTCATAAGAAAGGTCGGCCCTTCTTCGCTTTGAAAAAATACCACTGGAGATCTGATCAAAGGCCAACGCAAACAACAGCGTCGACACATCAAGAGAAGAGGCTGGCGAGGGGATACGGGGGGAAAAAAGCCGCAATCTCGGTCACACCCCTTGTTTTCCAGGAACATTTGTTGTGGTGATAAGAGTCACTGTCGTCAAGGCGACGGCGAGGAGAGAGGCAGCTGGGTTACAGAGCAACAGCTGCTCATTCACAGTCACATCTGGCGACAAGAGCGTTCATCTCCGTGCCAACAGAGCAGAGAGAGTCAGCGGAGAGATGGAGAAACACGCAAGGAGAGGGAAAGAGTAGCGATGTGCAAAACAGGGTGTTTTTAAAAATCAGCGAATCAGTTGGGTACCTGAACAACTAGCTGACGGGCCTTAACGAAGTCCTGTAGAATTAGACTGGTTTCTCAGGGCCTTTACATAAGATGTGTTCTTATCGCATAAAAAAAAAAAAAAAGTCAAAAACAGCATGCAAGATTAATGTATTAATATAATAATTAATATATGAAGTATATAATAATAATAATAATAATAATAATAATAATAATAATAATAATAATATATGCATGCATATAATAAATATTAATTATATAGACACAATTAATTGTTAAAAATATTTGTATATAATTTTCTATCATATATTACAAAATATAAAATGATGTATGTTTTTTAATAATGTTATAAATACATTTTTATATATATATATAAAAATTCTATATATATATATAAAATGTATTATAATAGTGTTTATTATATATATATATATATATATATATATATATATATATATATATATAATATTATATATAACTGCTATTGCATAATAATAATAACAAATATTTTAGGAAATACACACATTTAAATGTAATTGTTTATTATTTAATATTTATAAATAATATATAAATTATATTATAATAATGTATACACATGCATATGAAAAATAAATATACACATTTTATAGTTACAAATACTTTTATATATTAATTTTATACCATATGCAACTGATATATACATATCAGTTGTATACAACGATATACAACTATCATATACAAATGATATGTGTATATTTATTCTTATTATTAATATAATAATAATATACCCATGGTGTGTGTGTGTATATATATATATATATATATATATATATATATATATATATATATATATATATATATATATATATATATATATATACACACACATACATACAATGTTTGTTAATGTTAATATATATATGTATATATATATATATATATATATATATATATATATATATAACACAAAATACAGTGAAGTAATATATATGTATTATATATATATATTATATATAATAATATAATAATAAAAACAGTGCAGTATATATGTTTTTAGAATATCATGTATATAATAATAATAATAATAACAACAACAGTACAATAAAATAATATACACATATGCTAAATATAATGTTACATATATGAAATGCATATACACACACACACACACACACACATACATACATACATACATACATACATATACACATATATATATATATATATATATATATATATATATATATATATATATATATATATATACATACATATACACATATACACATATATATATATATATATATATATATATATATATATATATATCTCCATAAGGAAGCAATGCATAAAAGTTCTGGAGAACCGAGTCCAACTGTTGCAGTACATAAAATACAAAGAATGCACCGTTTTTCTGTATCCTTATGTAGGGCTGGGCGATATGGGCTAAAAAATAATCATGATAATTTGTAAAAATTGTAGCAACCTCAGCAAAAGTTTATTCTGACCCAGTTTTTTTTTTTTTTAATTAAGCATTGGTCTCCCATAGTAGCAAGTACACATTTAAATCATGATAAACAGTTAAAACCAAACATAATGGTACCTCAATACCATGGCAAAAATATAAATATAAATATAAATGGTTTTATAGGTAGCTTATTTGTATGAAAAACGGTAGTCTAAAAACATCCAGTATAAATCAACACATGCTATAGCTTAATCACAAATACACACATACTATAATTATATACCATTATTCCTGTTATAAAATTCAATGTGAATATCCCACATTGCTGCCACAATACCATGGTGCAGTGAGTGTTACTGCAGTAAATCCATGGTAAATGATGGCGATGTGTAGATTGAAAAGCCTTCTGACTGTCTCGTTGCACACAGCTTTAAATTAGTTTGAATCACAGAGTCATTTGTGTTCATCGCTGAATTCAAGTGTTTCACACTTATAAAAATGATAGCTGCAGGATCTTTTAATATATTACATATTAAATGTATTTTAAAAGTCCTGCTGCATTTTTTCGTGAGGACACAGAGAAACGCTACATAAAAGGTCTGGCAAATGAGTCCAACTGTTGCATTTTTTTATTTTTTGGATTCCTCATGTTCTGTCAATAGTTATTTTGCTTTGCCTCCAAGCATTGTCTGTTCTACCTCAGAAAGTGACATCTGTTCTCTTTCTCCATCTGTTTTTTCCCCTCTTCCACTGTCTCTGTCTATTCATCAACACCCATCTCAAAAAGCAGCAGTGAGTGTGTTAAGCAGAAGAGCTTCAGAAGCACGTCTCTACCCCACTTCTCCTGCGGCGCAGCACGCCGATCACCGCAAAGGGTCAATTTACTGGGAGAATTTCACAAAAACTTGTCAAAAATATCTCCAGGTGATATTTCACCTCAAATCTCAAAGAAAAGAAATAAGAAACCATATTTCACTTTAGGAAAATAAAGCCTTTTTGAAGTGTGAAACTGCCTTCATTTAAATTAAGCACAATTCCAATTACTGTAAAAACTTTAATAATAATAATAATAATTCACAACATAATTTAATAATTTACAAAACAATTGCTCTATTAATGAATTGAGAATCACTACTGAGAATAATAAAAATGTTAATAAATCCTGAGCACATTACAGTAAAAAAAAAAAAATAAAAATTTAATACGTTTTTAAATGCATTTTTTAGTTTGATTATTTTGATTATTTTAAAAGTATATATTTTAACAATAATAATACTGTTTATTTTTGCTTAACACACTCAGTGTATATTATTAATATTATTATTATTATTATTATTATTATTATTATTATTAAGTCATGAAAATTAATCACAACTGTCACAATATTTACCTATATGATAAAATAGCCCTAAATATATTTAATAATATATTTACATTTTTAACATTTTTTTTAAATAATAATGTCACAATATCTATATCATTTTTAGATTTTGTCACAATATCTATATCATAAAATAGACCTTAATATTTTAATATTATAATTATACTTTAAACATTATTATTATTATTAAATTCTCAAAATGATCACACTATTGTCATAATTGAAATCAACAATTAATCATAAAAGTAGCTCTAAATAATTTGAATATTATTTTAATAAAAATATATTTTAAATATTTTTTATTATTATTATTAACAATTAACAATAACTATTATTATTATCATCATTATTATTATTGTTGTTTAATTATCATAGAGATGATTACAAAATTGTTACAATATTTAATTATTAAATCATAAAAGTAACCAGAAATATTTTAAATGTTATTTTAATATATATTAAATATTTGTATAATAATAATAATAATAATAATAATAAAAAATGATGATGATTATTATTATTTAATTATCATGAAAATAATGACACAGCTGTCACAATATTTAACTATTAACCATAAAAGTATCCCTAAATATTTTGATTACTTTAATAAAAATATATTTTTAAATATTTATTTTTAATAATATTATTATTTATTAGTATTTTTACTGTTTAATGATCATGAAAATAATTACACAATTGTCATAATATTTAATAATACAAATATTTTGAATAGTATTTTAATTAAAAAATATTTATAAACATTTATTTTCTAAATAATAATAATAATAATAATAACTATTATTATTATTATTATTATTATTATTATTATTATTATTATTATTATTATATTTTAACCTTTAAAAGACTTTTTATTTGTGTGTGACATTTTTTTGTGTGTGTTTTAGTGAAATGTGACCCATGATTCACTCAAAAGTCTATAACTGAACCCAAATAAACATATTATTAAATTTTAATATGATAAAACCCCATCCACACTGGGCTACCAACAAATTATTAATCGCCTGTTCACCGAAAGTGCGTAAACAAGCCGAAAGATTTCCTTACAAGCAGAAATTCTTTCTTGACAGTTACGGCTCTCCTGTGCTCTCCCTCCTGCGTCTACATTATTATTTAATAACGCTTACATCCATTTGTCACACTAAAAGCAGAACACACCGGTCACAATAAAGATGGACTGCTCGCATTAAAAAACCTCCGAGACCCGCGCGCTTCCTCGAACTCGAATCGGCGAGTCTCTCTTCTGGGCTGGCCGGCACACCAGCTTTAACACAATATACAAAAATCTGCACATCAATCTTCAGCGGGGCTCACAGGAAAAGCCTACTTCTGCACTTTAAAGGGCTTCTGTGATTTGGCAATCCCCTAGCAGGAGTCTGCGGCGTCTCCAAATGGCAGACGCTCACCACAACCTCCGCTGTGCTCATTTCTCACCTATCAAGAGAAAACAGGGCGGCTGTGGCAGGAAAGCCCGGCCTGGCTCGGCTAAAGAAGCTCTGCTTTGCTGGGTGGTCATGCAAATCCATCGGGGGCTAATCACAAAACAAATGGCCTAGAATTGCTCGAAAGGCGCTGGGCGAAAAAGCCCAGTCATGAGACTCGTCGATGTTATCGGACACTGTTTGCATGTCCTACTTCCTTTTTTTGAACCCCGTCTAAACAAGTACACCACACAGCACAAGCCATTCAACTCAAGTTTCCATTCCATTTCCTCTTTTGGCTGCACATCTCCACATCTTTCATTTGCATTAAGTAGGCCCAGACAGTTTTTTGCTGGATTTTTAGGTGAAGATCTGTGGAACGAATTTGAATATGGTAAAACGATGCTGGAGGATGACACTTTCATTTGAGCTAAAAGCATCATCAGATTAGATCTACTGGAAATCTTCAACTGTTTTCAGCCTACAAAGCCTTTGGTGGAAAGAATGAGTGAGTGGGGAGATTGTGGTTTGTATTTTAAGCATGACCTATGACAGCATGAGCACTGACTTCAAAAGCATGAAAATAATGAATGTACAGGGTCATATTCATGTACATAACACATTCATCTTAGGTGTATATCTTTCAGAAGAATACAATCGGAGTTACACTACTAGTCAAAAGTTTTTGAACAGTACTATTTTTAACGTTTTTTTTTTTTTTTTTTAACTAATCTCTACTGCTCACCAAGCCTACATTCATCATCACATGATATAAAGTACAACAAAAACAGTAAATTTTTGAAATATTTTTACCATTTAAAATGGTAAATGGTAAAAAATGGTTTTATATTTGAATATCTTTTAAAATGTAATTTATTCTTGTGGTTTTAAAGCTGAATTTTTAGCATCATTACTCCAGTCACATGATCCTTCAGAAATCATTCTAATATTGTGATTTGCTGCTCAAAAAAATTATTTAATAATAAATATTTATTATTATTATCGAAAACAGCTGAGTAGAAAAACAGCATTTATCTGAAATAGAAATGCTTTGTAACATTATAAATGTCTTTATTGTCACTTTCAATTTAAAGCATCCTTGCTAAAATAAAAATGTTTTATTTTTTTTATGAATTTGCATCATTCATTTGCATCAAAAAAAAAACAATTATATATATATATATATATATATATAAAGTCATGTGAAAAGTTAGGACACCCTATTGAATTCCATGGCTTTCTGTATCAGGACATAATAAAATAATATCTGGTCCTTGGCAGGTCTTAAAATTTGGAAAATAAAACCTTAGATGAACAACAACATGTGACATATCACACTGCGTCATTATTTATTTAACAAAAATAAAGCCGAGATGGAAAAGCCATATGTGACAAAGTTAGGACACCCTATAATTCAATTGCCTGTAGATCCACTTTTAGGAGCAAATACTGAAGTAATCATTTTCGGTATGACCTTTATCAGTCTCTCACATGATTCTGGAGGAATTCTGCCTCACTTTTCTTTACAGCATTGCTGTAGTTTATTGAGGTTTGTGGCATTTGTTCATGCACCGCTCTCACCACAGCATTTCAGTCAGGATGAAGTCTGGACTTTGGCTGGGCTATTGCAACACCCTTGACTCTTTTCTTTTCAGCAGTTCTGTTGTAGATTTTCTGGTCTGCTTGAGATTATTGACCTGTTGCATGACCTGATTTTGGCCCAACTATAGACGTCCTCACATTTGACTCCAGAATACTTTGGTATACAGAGGACTTCATCGCCAACTCATGATTGTGAGGTGCCCAGGTCCTGTGACTACAAAACAAGCCCAAAATTGTCAACCGTCCACCAGCATGTGTGACTTTTGGTATGTGGTGTTTTCACTGACAAGCTCTTTAGGTTTTCACCAAACTTGGCACTGTGCATTACGGCCAAACATCTCCACTTTGGTCTCGTCTGTTCAAAGGACATGCTTCTGGAAGCATTATGGTTCGTTTACATGCAACTTAGCAAACCTAAACCGTGCTGCATGTTTTTGTTTTTTGTTTTTTTTTTAGATAGAAGAGGTTTTCTTCTGGCAAACCTTCCAAACATGCCATACTTGTCCCATATTTTTCTAATTATACTGCCATGAATGTTATCATTTAACATGTTAACCGGATGCCTGTAGAGTCTGCTATGAAGTTCTTAGGTTGTCTGCTATTTCTCTGAGCAATATACAGTCTGATCTGGGGGTGAATTTGCTGGAACATCCACTCCTGGGAGGACTAGTGTCTGCTTTGAATGTCTTCCACTCGTGAATAAACTTCCTCACTGTAGAATGATGGGACTACAAATTGTTTGGAAATGACTGCATTACCCTTCCCAGATTGATGGCAGCAACATTTGTGTCTCTAAGATCATTGCTGTTGTCTTTCCTCCTTGGCATTGTGTTAAAGGAACACTCCACTTTTTTTGAAAATAGGCTCATTTTCCAACTCCCCTGGAGTTAAACAGTTGAGTTTTACCGTTTTTGAATCAATTCAGTCGATCTCCGGGTCTGGCGGTAGCACTTTTAGCATAGCTTAGCATAGATCATTGAATCTGATTAGACCGTTAGTATCTCACTCAAAAATGACTAAAGAGTTTCAATATTTTTCCTACTTAAAACTTGACTCTTCTGTAGTTACATCGTGTACAAAGACGAAAAATGAAAAGTTGCGATTTTCTAGGTCGATATGGCTAGGAACTATACTCTCATTCCGGCATAATAATCAAGGAACTTTGCTGTCGTACCATGGGTGCAGCAGGCGCGATGATATTATGCAGTCGTCAACTCTGCCGGCTACAAAATATCATCATTACATATGGTCATTTTTGAGCAAGATGCTATCGGTCTAATCAGATTCAATGATCTATGCTAAGCTATGCTAAAAGTGCTACCACCAGACCCGGAGATTGGCTGAATGGATTCAAAAACGGTAAAACTCAACTGTTTAACTCTAGGGGAGTCGGGAAAAAAAGTGGAGTGTTCCTTTAACACACACCTGAAGGCTCCTGACCAACAAACTGCCAAAATCTCTGTTTTTATAGAGGCGCTCAGACTTGCTGATGATCAGTTAATCAAACGCATTTGATTAGCAGTGCCTGACCATTACTTACACTCTTAATTCCTATGTCAACAGTAAGGGTGTCCTAACTTTGTCACATAGGGCTTTTCCATTTTGCCTTTATTTTTGTTAAATAAATAATGACATGGTGCAATATGTCATGTGTTGTTGTTCATCTGAGGTTTTATTTTCCAAATTTTAAGACCTGCCAAGGACCAGCGAGAAGAGCGAGGACAAAGAGCAAGGACATTTTTAATATAACTCTGATTGTATTGTCTGAAAGAAGAAAGTCATATACACCTAGGATGGCTTGAGGGTGGATAAATCATTGGCAAAATTTTATTTGAATACTTTTATTCAGCTAGAATATATTAAAAAGGTCATGAATTGAGAAAATCAAATCTTCCATGATCTTTTGACATACGAAAGGTCATTGTACTATAAAAACATATTGTAAGTTCTAGAACTCAAGCTTTTACTGAAACCAAGCTTGTTTCAAGCTGAAACCAAATGGCTCGTTTCAGATTTAGTTTTTAGGAGGCGTTTAAATGATCCTGTTTTCAAATAAAAACAGAAAATGTTTCATGCAGTTTGGCTGTACATTTGTCGCACACAACAGCAGCGTTTTGGGGGCCTGAAAACGTTAACTTCAGAAAAGGTTTCAAAAAGCTAGTTTTTGAAAGCGATACTATTATTGTCTTCAAAAATGCGAATTTGTGAAAGCAGTGATGTCATGTGCATATGTATTACATGTTCAGTCTAAAAACAGAAAGTTTCATGCAATTTGGTTGTATTTTTGTCAAAAAACAACAGCAGCATTTTGAGGGCCTGAAAACACTAACTGTAGAAAAGCTTCCAAGGTGCTAGTAAACGATACCATTATCATCTTTATGTAAACTGCAAAAAATGAATTAGTGAAAATTGGGGTCTACAGACATATGCAAGTTGCTTTACAAAGTGACATCGCCAACTACTGGCCTGGCATGCATAATACAGCATTTTTAGACATTTTCGTACATCTCTGTGAACGTGCAACAAAAACTAAAAATGTCATTTTTTAATACATTGTTGTCATGTAAATGTGCTGATATCAGAGAACTAAAATTAAGGTAGAAAATGACCATTTACCTCTACATTATGATGTTTTTAATAAAAAAAAAAAAAACACTAAGATTATGAGTTTACCTCGGGAATCAAAATAAAATACATTAATAATGTTACAAAAGGTTTCGATTACAAATAAATGCTGATTCTATTAATCAAAGAAACTTTGAAAAACATTTCCACAAAAATATGAAGCAGCACAACCGTTTCCAACATTAATAACACTCAGAAATGTTTCTTGAGTGGCAAATCAGCATATTAGAATGATTAGAAGGATCATGTGAAACTGAAGACTGGAGTAATGATGCTGAAAATTCAGCTTTGCATCACAGGAATAAATTATATCTTAAAATATATTCAAATAGAAAACAATTATTTAAAACTGTAAAAATATTTCACAATATTGCTGCTTTTACTGTATTTTTAAAGGAGAAGTCCACTTCCAAAACAAAGGTTCACATATAATGCACTCAACCCCTTGTCATCCAAGGTGTTCATGTCTTTCTGTCTTCAGTCGTAAAGAAATTATGTTTTTTGAGGAAAACATTTCAGCATTTTTCTCCATATAACGGACTGATATGGTGCCCCGATTTTGAACTTCCAAAATGCAGTTTAAATGTGGCTTCAAACGATCTCAGATGCGGTTGCAAACAATCCCAGCCGAGGAAGAAGGGTCTTATCTAGCGAAACGATCGGTTATTTTAATAAAAATAATACAATTTAAATACTTTTAATGTCACGGTTTTATGGTTCATGACAGTTAGGGGATGTCGAAAAACTCCCATCTCATGTTCTCCCTCAACTTCAAAATCGTCTTATATCACTGTTTTACCTTTTTTGTTAAGGGTGTTTGATAGGGGTGTAACGATATATCGCAGTACGATATTTCACGACGCAAAAATGTTACGATATGTATCGTAGAGTGTTGGCGATACATTTACGATATGACGGCAGTCTAATCCTATTGGTTGAGCTGCCGACGTGACCTACTCTGCAACTGCGTCGCGTGTGCTTTCATCACGGTTGCAGAAATCGCTTAAACTAAACATCAGTAGAGCAACATGAGTTCAGCTGAAAGTGAAATTGAAGATGCCCCGTCTTCTTATAAGTCCATCGTCTGGCAGCATTTTGGTTTTCCAGTCACGCGACAGGACGAGGGCTTGTCAGAGCTATATTACAGTCACTGCGCATGTTATTACCACGGAGTGGGAAATGAAAAGTTTCGTGCTTCAGACTCGCCCGTTTTTGAGTCGCACACTGAGTCTAACATAGCCAAAGTTTTAAAAGCAGCTGTACAAGAGTGGGAGCTTGAAAGGGCTCCTCATGGTACTGCAGTTGTTACTGACAATGCTCGCAACATGGAGGTGGCAGTGAGAGAAGCCAGGTTGTCACCACATATTAAGTGTTTTGCACACACATTAAATATTGCTTCGCATGCAGGTTTAAATGTGCCTCGCGTCAGTCGATTGCTTGGTCGCATGAAAAAAGTTGTGGCTTTCCTTTACCGCAGTGCCACAGCCACACCTGTGCTCACAGAAAAGCAAAAGATGCTTGAGATCGCATCACTTAAGCTTATCATCGATGTGGCAATGCGATGGAACAGCTCTATGGTTACACTGGAACGCAACAATCGGCTATAACGGCAACTCTTTGGAGCACAAAGGTGCGCAAAAATGCCCGTCAACTTTATACTCAGGCTTACCTAACAGTTCCAGCAACGTCTGTTCCCAGTAAACGTGTTATTTGTTTATGGCAGGGGATACTGTGGATGCTCAAAGATCCTAGCTTTTGCCTGCAAATGTAGATATGCTGGTTTTTTTTTGCAAAAAAACTGTAGGTAACCTAAACAAACAGTAGTGTTTATGTTGAACAGAACACTATTTAATTTATTTTTTTTTACTGCTTTAAGTTGTTCTCTCTGAGGCATCTTTAATTTGAAGTTCATGTTAAATTTAGCACAATTTTTTCAGTGACAAAAAGAACTATTCAGTTGTTAGTGTGTGTGCACTTGGATGGGTTAAATGCAGAGCACAAATTCCGAGTATGGGTCACCATACTCGGCCACATGCCACGTCCTTCCTTCCTTCCATCCTTCCTTCCTCCTTCCTTAATCTGAATACAGAAGGTTTTTATTAAACATTGAAGTGTTATCTTGTATGTACAACAAAGAAAGTTATTGAAATTTGTTAATGTTTTTTAAATAAATCTGTTATTTGAATTTCAGTTTCTTTTTTTTAAATTTTGTTCAAAACATTGTGATACGTATCGTATCGTGACCTGGGCATATTGTTACACCCCTAGTGTTTGATCTTCTTTGCTTGTTCACTTTGCAAAGACTGTGTCGGTACTTCTGCAGCAATGTAGGATGATTTTGAAATGAGTTGAGGGAGAAAATACGATTGGAGTTTTTCAACATACCCTAACTGTCTTGAGTCAGAATACACAGAGCTCAGGGACAGCAAGGCATGAGATTAAAAAGTATTTAAATTGCATTTTTTATTGAAAATAACCAATCGTTTCGCTAGATAAGACCCTTCTTCCTCAGCTGGGATCGTTTACAACCGCATTTGTGATCGTTTGAAGCCACATTTAAACTGCATTTTGAAAGTTCAAACTCGGGGGACCATATCAGTCCATTATATGGAGAAAAATCCTGAAGTGTTTTCCTAAAAAAAAAAAAAAAAAAAAAAAAATTCTTTACGACTGAAGAAAGACAGACATGAACATCTTGGATGACAAGGAGTTGAGTACGTTATATGTGAACCTTTGCTTTGAAAGTGGACTTCTTCTAAAGTCTAAATGCAGCCTTGGTGAGCAAAAAAAAAAAAAAAAAAACATTTTTAAAAAAATCTTACCAGCCCCACACTTCTAAATGGCTGTGCAAAAGAAATAAATATAAAAAAAAAAAAACATTAAAAAACTGCAGCAAATGCACAAATTCTGCATGGGCCTGGTCAAATTTCAAATACTATGTCATCGATTACAAGTCAGATATTGTAGATATTTAGCCTCCGCACTGTGAGACACACGATACAGACATTATTATGAGAGAACATCTACTATGATCTCATGATCTCACACATGCTCTTCAAAAGCTGGATCCACAGAGGAATTCATATCCTAACAGAACATGATGGGTGGACGGCTCCCGCGTGCTTACAGAAGCTCTCCCGTTAACAATAACAAGCTGCAAACACATCCCCACCTTCAAAGAAAACCACAATCTGATATCTTTGCGCAGCGCTGCCTTTAAGCTTCCCGTAGCTAAACTAACAACTTCTAAGAGCAATCTGCTGTGAGAAGCAATCACGCGAGTCGTGAGATCTACCGATCTCCGCGGTCGCAGGGCCGGTTTTGATATTCCTTTCAAACCACTTAAACCGGCCCACCACGCAACAAAGTGGCCCGCAGCAGCTACGTTGCGGGTACACGCCGGGGTGTGGCGGTCCGCGTTAAACCTCCAGGTCAGGAACTCAAGAGTCTGGAGGAGAGGAGCTCCGAATCCGGCTGAGATCAGAGGCCGGGAGCCATTGATCCGGGCCCGAGTTCGCGATCCAGCGTCAGCGTGCGAGCAGGTGCGGTGCTCAATTCGCAGCGGAGCCGCGTCTCATCCCTCTCCTAGGCCAGTTTTTTCCTGCGGGAAACTCCAGCACCAGGCCTCCCTAATCTTCATCATCACCTCGCCGCAGCTTCTCGCCGGCTCTGATCTCCGCTCGCACAAACTCGCATCACGTCGGCTCATTAGCGGGCTTTACAGACACCTTCGCTGTCAGACTCGCACTCCTCTTTCCTGTTTTTAGATTCCTACACTTATAATGAGGTTACCCCACACTTTTTTTTTTTCTCCCTCTTCTCCTCGTCGAGCTCGTTCAAGCATAAGTGCCGGCGAGACTCCACCAATTGAGCTCTCGTTCTTTCTCACTCCAGTTGTCTTTCATTTCGCACCTCTTTCTTTTCCACCTTTCTCGCCCTTCAGTTGGTCTTGCTCAATGTGATCGACTGTTTTCTAAAGGCCCTATAAAATACATTTTTTTTCGCCAATTCTGTGGTTGGTCATTTGGACACTATTTTAATGGTTTGATTCAATTTTTTTTTTATTAAATAGCACGTCTAATCATTTGAATTCATAAAACTTGTTTTGACCAATCTTTTACAAATATGACAATTTACAACATTGCATTTTTTGTCTAGATTTATTCTATTAATTTTAGTCATCATTAAGCAGCATGTCTAATCCTTTGAGTTCATAAAACTTAATTTCATCTATCTTTTGAAAACATAAAACTAAAATATAACAATTTAAAACACTGCATTTTTTGGGCATCATTAAACAGCATGTCTAATCCTTTGAATTCATAAAACTTAATTTCATCTATATTTTAAAAACATAAAATTAAAATATAACAATTTAAAACATTGCATTTTTTGTCTAGGTTTTTTTTGGGCATCATTAAACAGCATGTCTAATTTGAATTCATGACACTTTGTTTGATAAATCTTTTAAAAATGCAATAAAAGTTAAATATAACAATTTACAACAAAACATTGCATTTTTTTGTCCATATTTATTTTATTTATTTTTTGTCAATATTAAACAGCATGTCTAATCATTTGAATTCATAAGACTTAATTTGATCAATCTTTTAAAAATGTAATAAAATAAAAATATTGAAATGTACAATAAAACATTGCATTTTTGTCTAGATTTATTTTTTCTCATCATTAAACAGCATGTCATTTTATTTGAATTGATAAAATGTTATTTGATCAATCTTTTAAAAATGTAATCAAAAGAAAATATCAACATTCACAATGTTGCATTATGTATAATGTAGCATTTTCTGTCCAAAAAAAAAAAAAAAAAACACTTCACTACCCAACTTCACTATATAAATTAAAACTTAGATGTAAAAATTGTGATCATGATAAATAAAATAAAATAAAATAAAATAAAATAAAATAAAATAAAAATGCATTAAATAATTAATCTTTCAATTCATAGTTCATAATTCAAAACAACTTTATTATATGGATTAAAACTTGGATGTAGAAATTGTGATTATGATAAATAAGAAAATAAAATAAAATAAAATAAAATGTTAAATTAAATAAAATTAAAAATACATTAAACTTTAACCCTTTTAAAATGTAATAAAAATATCAAAATTTACTGTTTAAAACAAACTTTACCCAACTTTACTATTAATTAAAACTTGGTTGTAAAAATTGTGATTATGATTTATGAAAAGAATGTTAAATTAATTAAACTTAAAAATTGCAATATAATATTTATCTTTATATAATAATATAATACAATATATAATAAAATAAAAAAAAGACTGAGTGCATATGGGAATTGTAATGGAAAATTATTAATGGTTTAGATGATGATAATAATAATAATAATAATAATAATAATAATAATAATAATAATAATAATAATAAGTAATAAATAAAATAAAATACATTTTACTATAATAAAGGACTATATTTCTATGGGAAATTCTTAAAGTCAACCAGTCATTTATTTTTGTGGATTATAATGTAGGTTATCTATTAAGTATTTGACATGCAGATTTTAAAAAAAAATAATTTTCCATATTGGTTGTTCACAGGCGTTTTAGACGACAGATGCTTAAGTTTCTGATGCTAGTTCATACCATGATTTGAACTACTTTTGATTAATTTTTTCAAATTTTGACAAATTCTGCGTTAGACAGTAAATTCCATTTTTATGATTCCACGATTCTGACTGCATTTTCTGCATCATGTAAATCTTAAAGCCCTCTTTTCTGTAGCATCTGCATCCTTCCTGAATCTCATCCTGCTTTTAGTGATCCCCGAGCTTGTTTAGCTTTAACAAAGCATCTCTTTTGCCTCCTCTACTTCTTCGCCTCCTGCTTTTCTGGAGCACCTGTGCCTCATTAACCCCCCAAAAGGGCCTATTTGACTTTCCGTTCGTCACTCGATTACCGATCCTCAATCACGCCACAATTCACATTTAATTCAGATACTCCAAGCAAATTTGTATCAGTTAAAGCTGACAGCAGTTCTGCGGTTATAAATGGTTTACTGCACGACTGCGCCGGCGAATAATAAAGCCACGCTTTTCCGGCTCTTTTCAGCGAGCTAATTAATTAGGCAACTCCTCACAGGCTGTCGTGCGCACACGGACCGTGCACAAGGCTGGTTCCGCTAAGAATCCCCCGGGTACAAATCCCGTCTAATAAAGTCTTGCAGCCGTGGCCCGTAATGGAGCCATCAAACCGTTCCCGTTTTACGGAGAGGGCCCTGGACCGTCTCCAGCGAGCGAGTGTGTCCATGTATGTGTCTTTCCAATCAAAGCGCGCTCTGTCATGCTCAAGCCCGACTCATCACATCCTCCGCCGAATGATCCACTGTTGATACTCCGACTGTCTCCGGCCATCAGTGTCACATAAAAACACATTACTAGTGTGCGCTCAGGGTCACCGAGACCGGCTACAGATATTACGACGCTACGCAGTCGTCACGTCGCTTCTGTTAAAAGCAGCAAGATGTTAATTCGACCGTAACATGCCACGTCTGTATTTCAGCACCGTCACAAAATCAATTTGACCGTGAAATACGGGCAGACTAACACCAGACTTCAGCTAGACTAATTTAGGAGAGAAAAAGTCTGCCAAATTCATAAATAATATATTAAAAACAATATGCATAGTATTAAAAATAACATCATGAATAAAAAAAGTATTGTATACAATATAATATAGTAATATTAATCTCAATAAAAATGTTGTACGTAATATATGGTAAAAGGCATGTTTCAAATATATTAAAATAATAATAATAATGGTAATAATAATAAGAAGAAATAACATATATACATAAATAATATATATAATATAATACTTAATAATATATATACACTCATGAATAATAAAAAAATAGTATTATCTCAATAAAATAAAGTAATATAAATGATAAATAAAAAAAATAATAAATCATGGTAAAAGTATTGTATAAAAACCATAATATAATATAAATCTCAATAAAACTCAAAGTTGTATGTGATATATAGTGAAATGCATGTTTCAAATATAATATTAATAATATTGTCTAATCATTTGAATTCATAAAACTTAATATGATCAATCTTTTAAAAACTTAATAAAATGAAAATATAACCATTTACAATACATTGCATTTTTTTGTCTAGATTTATTTTTTCTATTTTTTTGTCATGATTAAACAGCATGTCTACTCATTTGAATTCATAAAACTTGATTTGATCAATCTTTTAAAAATGTAATAAAATAAAAATATCAACATTTACAATAAAACATAGCATTTTCTGTTGGCAAAAAGTTTATACTAATTTACTAAATAAATTAAAACTTGGATGTATAAATTGTGATTCCATAAAATCAAATAAAATGAAATAAAATAAAATAAAACAAAACAATAATAAAATTAAATGAGATTAAAAATGCATTGAATAATTAATCTTTTAATAATGTAATAAAGTAAAAATATCAACATTTACAATAAAACATAAACATAAAACATTTTCTGTTGGCAAAAACATTTTTTTTTTTTTTTTTTTTTTTTAAAAAAAAAAAAAAAAAAAAAAAAAAAAAAATCACTTAACCCAACTTTACTATACAGATTAAAACTTGGATGTAAAAAATAATTTATTAATTTAAATAAAATAATAAATTATCAATGCTAAATAAAATAAAATGTAAATATTAAATACAGTATATAAATTATGCATTTATGCTTCAAATAATTTTATACAAATAAAATGCATGGCTAATGAATTCTCTAAATCATTATAAAATTTGCACTTAAAATTAAATATAAAAATGTTATATAAATTACTCAGATATAAATACATTTAAATAAAATATAATCTGCATTTTGTAAACTGCACTAGCACTACTCTTAGGCAAGTAAAACCTTACAAAACTTGGATGTTTAAACTGTGATTGTGATTCCATAAAAGAAGATAAAATGAAATGAAACTAAATAAAAATTAAATTAAATTAAAAATGCATTGAATAATTAGTCTTTTAATAATGTAATAAAGTAAAAATATCAACATTTACAATAAAACACTACATTTTCTATTGGCAAAAAAAAAAAAAAAAAAATAATAATAATAATAATAATAATAATTCACTTTACTATATAGATTAAAACTTGGATGTAAAAATGAACTTAGTAATTAAAATAAAACAATACATTTTTAATGTTAAATAAAATATTACATATATAAATTATGCACGTATGCTTCAAATAAAAATATACATAAAAAATTAATAATATAATAAAAATACTATCATCTCAAAATAATATATATATATATATATATATATATATATATATATATATATATTATATATATATAATATATATAAATATATATATAATATATATATATATATATATTTTTTTTTTTTCTTTTTTTTTTTAGTTTTTTTTTTTTTTTTTGTAAATGCATTATATATATATATAATATATATATATAATATATATATATATGCATAAATTACTACAAATACAAAACAATATCCAAATAAAACGCATGGCTAATGAATTCTCTAAATCATTATAAAATTTGCATTTAAAATTAAATATTAAAATGCTATATAAATTATTCAGATATAAATAATTTTTGATAAAATATAATCTGCATTTGCAAACTGCACTAGCACTACTCTTACGCAAAATAAAACCTTTCAGCCCCTGTTTACACTTGTTGGTAATGCCATCCGCCTCAGGTGATCGTTTCATAATTGGCCAGCCGAGACCCTTTGTTTACACTTGGTGTTAACACGAATCCTAAATGCGTCTCGTCTGACCACTTGCCAACATGCATCACAAACTAGTGTTTTCAAAGCTAACACCAGAGCAGCAGCAGCATGCAAATTTAAAGTATTCTACTTCAGAGGTGATAAATAATCTGTTGAACCTCAGATTGCTCGTCCAAACCCAATTTACCACGAGTGGAACGTCACAAACAGCCTTTTCCACTTCTCCGATGACCTCCTCTTTCAAAACCTCCCTTCCATTTCTCCGGGTTTCTATCTGTCTATCTCTGCTCTCTGCATGTGAATAAATCAACACAGGGAGGGGGTGCGGGAAGAAAGAGTGAGGGGAGGAAAAAGTAGGGCACTTCAACCTGGTATGGGCAGCCCTAAGTAACACCACCGAGAAAATAAGAGCCAGACAGAGACGTAGTTCCCAGCAAAGAACACAAATAAGCAAGACGGCGATGGAGGAACGAAGAGAAGAGAGGGCCGTCGGATGTGGAAATAGGAAACCATTTACGCAGCGGGCAAAATGACAGATAGTGTACGGAAGAACAGGGACGAATCTGGGAGGGGGCAGCGATAAAGAGAAGAGAGGGCAGAATGGATTGAGATGAGGGAATGATAGAGGTGAGAAAATTAGGGGAACAGATGTCGGCGCTGAGAATACAGATATAGACGGCCAAAGAAATGGAGAAGAAAGGGGACTTGAAAAGCGACGTGGAAAAAGAGGAAAAATTACAGATTGGACGAAATGGAGATGCTCGCTAAAAGACTGTGCAAAATTACAGCAAAGTAAAAGGAAGATCAGGGAAAGTGCACTAAAGGGTGGAAGGGGGAGAAACGCAGGTTGAGAGAGCGCTGAAGGGTCCCGCGTACGTAGAGACTGTATGAATATCTCATGCAAGCGCCGCAGATGAAAGCGCACGCTTCTGACATTCTCTCTCTTCTGCTCTCTATCCGTCTCTCCTGAGGCGGTGTCTATTTAAATGTGTGTTTAATCGGAGAGTGTTACAGCTCTAATCGTGGCTTGCGTCACACGCACACACCTCGCATCCATGGCTAACCACATTCTCACTCTCCTCTGCATCTTCCTGTCGTCTATCTCCTAATCAGTGTCGCTTTTGCACATTGTCACAAACACCAAACAGCCTGTGGGTAGAAGGTAGAAGAAAAAAGGAGGGAAAGAAAAAACAGTAGCAAAAACTGTATAAAACAAAATCAAACACTCCAGAGAATAAAAAGTGCAAAAACCAAAACGGAGCAAACTGAACAAACAAACAAAAGACTGAACAAATGATAATTTAGCAAACAAGTAAAAGATGGAATAAGTGAACAAAAACGAGGACAAAAGTACAAAGAAAAAGTTGAACAAAATGATAAATGAGCAAACAAATGAAAGGCAGAATGAGTGAACAAAAGAAATGAGGACAAAAGCACAAATGAACGAAAATGAAAATATTGAATTAACAAAATTATAAATTAGCAAACAAATAAAAGACAAAATGAATGAACAAAAAAGACGAACAAAAAGACAAAAGCACAAACGAATGAAAAAAGACTGAACAAGCAAAATGTTAAGAGCAAACAAGTGAAAGACAATGAATGAACAAAAGGAAAAAGGACAGAAGTACAAACGAACAAAAAAGGAAACGACTGACAAAAACAAAATGATAAAAGAGCAAACAGATGAAAGACAGAATGATTAAGCAAAAAGACAAAAGTACAAACGAATGGAAAAAAAAGATTGAACAAGCATACTGATAAGAGCAAACAAATGAAAGACAAAATTGGACAAAAGAAACAAGGACAAAAGTACAAACAAACCAAAACATGAACAAAATGATAAATGAGCAAACAGACGAAAGACAGAATGATTAAACAAAAAAGACAGACAAAAAGACAAAAGCACAAACGAAAGAAAAAAAAAAGATTGAACAAGCAAAATGATAAGAGCAAACAAGTGAAAGACTGAATGAATGAACAAAAGGAAAAAGCACAGAAGTATAAACGAACAAAAAAGAAAAAGACTGACGAAAACAAAATGATAAATAAGCAAACAAATGAAAGACAAAATTGGATAAAAGAAACAAGGACAAAAGTACAAACAAACCAAAAAACAAAAAGATTGACGAAAACAAAATGATCAATGAGCAAACAAATGAAAGACAGAACGATTGAACAAAAAAAGACTGAATGAATGAACACAAGGAAAAAGGGCAGAAGTATAAACAAACAAACAAACAAAAAAAAAAACTGCCGAAAACAAAATGATAAATGAGCAAACAAAATGAAAGACTGAAAGAATGAACTAAGGACTAACAAAAACAAAAGTGCAAACAAATTAAAATATTGAACAAAATTAATAAGCAAACAAATCAAATACAGGATAAAATGACAAGTACAGAAGAAACAAGGACAAAAGTACAAACAAAACGAAAACTGACGAAAACAAAATGGTAAATGAGCAAACAAATGAAAGACTGACTGAATGAACAAAGGACAAACAGAAACAAACACAAAAGTACAAACAAACGAAAATAAAAATACTGGACAAATAGAGCAAACAAATGAAATAAAGAAAGAATGAACAACAGGACAAAAGTACAAAAAAAAAAAGAAAATTGCCAAAAACAAAATGATGAATGAGCAAACAAATGAAAGACTGATTAAAGAACAAAGGACAAACAAAAACAAATACAAAACCAAATCGAAAAAAAGAAACAAACAAACAAAACGAAAACTGCTGAAAACAAAATGATAAATGAGCAAACAAATTAAAGATTGAATGAATGAACAAAGGACAAAGACAAAAGTGCAAACAAACGAAAATGAAAATATTGAACAAAATTAATAAGCAAACAAATCAAATACAGATAAAACAAAAAGGACAAAAGAAACAAGGACAAAATTACAAACAAACCAAAAACTGATGAAAACAAATGGTAAATGAGCAAACAAATGAAAGACTGACTGAATGAACAAAGGACAAATAGAAACAAACACAAAAGTACAAACAAACGAAAATAAAAATACTGGACAAATAAAATTAATGAGCAAACAAATGAAATAAAGAAAGAATGAACAACAGGACAAAAGTACAAAAAAAAAGAAAATTGCCAAAAACAAAATGATAAATGAGCAAACAAATGAAAGACTGATTAAACGAACAAAGGACAAACAAAAACAAATACAAAAGTCCAAACAAACGAAAACAAAAATACGAACAAAATTGAGCTAACAGATTAAATCCAGAAAGAATGAACAAAAGGACAAAAGAAACAAGGACAACCGAATCAAAAAGAAGAAACAAACAAAATGAAAACTGCTGAACACAAAATGATAAATGAGCAAACAAATTAAAGATTGAATGAATGAACAAAGGACAAACAAAGACAAAGTTACAAACAAACAAAAATAAAACTAGTGAACAAACAAATGAGCAAACAAACAAAATGAACAAAAGGCCAAAAACAAAAAGTACAAACAAATGAAAAAAAAAAAACAAGCAAACAGGTGAAAGACAGAATGAATGAACAAGAACAAAGGTACAAGTGAACAAAACAAGAGAAGATTGACAAAAACAAAATGATAATTGATCAAACTAATGAAATACAGAATGAATGAACAAAAAGACAAGTGCAAATGAATGAAAAACCGCAAAGATTAATCAAACAAGACGGAATGAAGAAAAGCAACAAGGATCAAAGTGTAAACTAATGAAAAATGAGCAAACAAAGTGATAAATGAGGAAACAAAGAATGAATGAATAAAAGAAACAAGAACCAAAGTACAAAGATACAAACAATGAAAAGAACGACTAAACAAACAACATGACAAATGAGCAAAGAAATAAAACAGAATGAACGAACAAAGCCAAAGACCAACAAACAAATTAACAAAATGAAGCAACCGCAGAAAAAAGACCCAAAAACAACGAACAAACCAGAGGAAGAAGAGAGAAGAGCAGAATGAATGAACAAACAAAAGAAAGGAAAGAATGAAAGAAGGAGAGAAGGGCTTTGAGGCGGGATGGTGGTAATGAAGATGAACTAATGAGTTGCTGACAAACCCTCTTCACACTCAGCGGGGAGATGACAGAGGGAAGGAGCTACAGGAGAAAACACAAAGCCCTTAAAAAGCACAGCAGACGAGCGGCTCCTCTGCAGGCTTTTAATCTGGCTCTGTTCAAAGTTTGCTCGGAGTCGACCCGCATGAGAGGAGCGCGCGAGAACGAGCGAGGGGGAAACTGGAGCAATGCAGATCGAAGAAAGGGGTGCTCGAGAGGGGAAGAGCAATTTTCTGGGCACTGAATGAACAAGCACTCCCTTCTCCTCATCCAATCCCCCCCTTCCCCAAAAACTCCATTACACACTGTACCCGAAACACACACACTGAACAAATTATAAACACAGCCTTGCGGCGAAATCATGAGGCCCTCGTAGGGTAACGGCGCGTACGGGTCTGTATGTGTGGAGTCCAGAGCCGCAGCATGGGAGAGGAAGAGAAAAGCGAGTCGAGTGAGCCACGGGAGACATCGCGTCCATTCTTGTCCGTGCGCTTTTGCAAAGCAAGGACAGATGGAGCAGACAGTGTCTAAAGCCCAGAGGACTGGCCACACTAAACACTACAGATAAGCCAAGCTATGCTTCTAAAAGCCCCGTTATCGTCTCTCTTCTGCTGCTCTGTTGATAAGCTCTCACCACCCAACAAACACAGCCAAACACACTTCAGTCGCCCCTCCGCGGGTCCTGACCTTAAACATGCGCCCCTAAACTGGCTCACAATAACATGTAGCTCTTGCGACATTTTCGGTTTTGAAACACATTTTCTATGCTATAGATAGTCAGTTTGACTAGGTTTAGATTTTTCTTATATAAGACTTTAAAATCTTACCACCCCCTAAACTTTTAATGTTTTTCTCTTATGCTCACACGTTTTTGTTTAAAAATATAGTAAAAACAGAAATATTGTGAAATATTTTTACTATTTAAAATCACTGATTTCTATTTGAATATATTTTAAGATTGAATTTATTTCTGGGATGCAAAGATGAATTTTTAGCATCATTTTTCCAGCGTTTAAAAGCACAAGATCCTTTAGAAATCATTCTAATATGCTGATTTGCTGCTCAAAAATGGTCAGTTTGACTAGGTTTAGATTTTTCTTATACAAGACTTTAAAAGTTTTAGGGGGTGGAAAGATTTTAATGTTTTTCTCTTATGCTCGCATTTTTTTGTTTAAAAATACAGTAAAAACAGCAATATTGTGAAATATTTTTACTATTTAAAATCACTGATTTCTATTTGAATACGTTTTAAAATTTAATTTATTTCTGTGATGCAAAGATGAATTTTTAGCATCATTACTCCAGGGTTTAAAAGCTCATGATCCTTCAGAAATCATTCTAATATGTTGATTTGCTGCTCAGAAATGGTCAGTTTGACTAGGTTTAGATTTTTCTTTTATATAAAAAAAATCTAGATATCCAATGCCAACACACACTACTACACTAAGTTTGGTGGTGGTAAGATTTTAATATTTTTGAGTCTCTTCTGCTCACCAAGGCTGCATTTATTTGATTAAAAATCAGTAAAAACAGCGATATTGTGAAATATTTTTACCATTTAAAATAAATGATTTATATTCATATAAATTTTAAAACATAATTTATTTCTGTGATGCAAAGCTGAATTTTCAGCATCATTACTCTTTAGTGTCTTCAGTGTCACATGATCCTTCAGAAATCATTCTAATACGCTGATTTGAGACTACGGTTTAAAAGTTTGGGGGTGGTAAGATTTTAATATTTTTGAGTCTCTTAGGCTCACTGAGGCTGCATTTTTTTGTTTAAAAATACAGTAAAAACAGCAATATTGTGAAATATTTTTACTATTTAAAATCAATGATTTCTATTTGAATACGTTTTAAAACTTAATTTATTTCTGTGATGCAAAGATGAATTTTCAGCATCATCACTCTAGTCTTCAGTGTCACATGATTCTTCAGAAATCATTCTAATATGCTGATCTGTTGCTCAAAAATGGTCAATTTGACTAGGTTTAGATTTTTCTTATTAAAATAAATAAATAAATAAATAAATATATATATATATCTAGATATCCAATACCAACACACGCTACTGTTTAGAAGTTTGGGGGTGGTAAGATTTTAATATTTTTGAATATTTTCTGCTCACCAAGGCTGCATTTATTTGATTAAAAATACAGTAAAATCAGTAATATTATGAAATATTTTTACTATTTAAAAAGACTGATTTCTATTTGAATATATTTTAAGATTTAATTTATTTCTGTGATGCAAAGATGAATTTTCAGCATCAGTACTCCAGTCTTTAAAAACACATGATCCTTCAGAAATCATTCTAATATGCTGATTTGCTGCTCAAAATTGTCAGTCTGACTAGGTTTAGATTTTCCCTTATATAAGAAAAAAAAATGTAGATATCCAAAATTAACACACGTTACCGTTTAAAATTTGGGGATGGTAAGATTTTAATATTTCTGAGTCTCCTGTGCTCACTGAGGCTGCATTTATTTGATCAAAAATACAGTAAAAACAGTAAAGTTGTGAAATATTTTTACTATTTAAAATACCCAATTTCTATTTGAATATATTTTAAGATTTAATTTATTTTTCTGATGCAATGCTGAATTTTCAGCATCGTTACTCTGGTTTTTAGTGTCACATGATCCTTTTAAAGAACGATTTCTAATGAAATCATTCTAATATGCTGATCCGCTGCACAAAAATGGTCCGTTTGACTAGGTTTAGATTTTTCTTATAAAAAAGAAAAATCTAGATATCCAGTACTGACACACACTACTGTTGGAAAGTTTGGGGGTGGGAAGATTTGAAAATTTTTGAGTCTCTTATGCTCACTGAGGCTGCATTTATTTGATCAAAAATACTGTAAAATTTTGAAATATTTTTAATATTTAAAATAACTGATTTATATTTGAATATATTGTAAAATGTAATTTATTTCTCTGACGCAAAGCTCAATTTTCAACATCATTACCCCAGTCTTCAGTGTCACATGATCCTTCATGATCACATGATCCATCATTCTGATATGATTTGATGCTCAAAAAACAATTATTATTATCATTAAATGTTAAAAACCATTTATTTGACTTTTGATCCTTAATGCATTCTTGAATAATATATTTATTTCTTAAAAAAAAAATTCCTGACCCCAAACTGTTGAACAAAACGGTCGACTGATGAATAAAGTTAAAAAGAATAGCATTTATTTGAATTTTGTTATCAATTATAAGTCTTTTTGTGTCACTTTTGATCAATTTAACACATCCTTGAATAATATTTTAAATTATATATTTATTTCTTAAAAAAAAAAAAAAAAAAAAAAAAAAAATCCTGACCCAAAACTGTTGAACAATACAGTTGCCTTTAATTAATTTTGTTTCTAATTATTATGGTCTTTTCTGTCATTGCTGAGCAATTTAAAGCATCCTTGAATAATATATTTATTTCTTAAAAAAAAAAAAAGAAAAATTCCTGACCCCAAACTGTTGAACAAAACAGTTGACTTTGATGAATAAAGTTAAAAAGAATAGCATTTATTTGAATTTTGTTATCAATTATAAGTCTTTTTGTGTCACTTTTAATCAATTTAATATAACCTTGCATAATATATTGAATAGTATATTAAATAATATATTTATTTCTTTAAAAAAAAAATCCTGACCCAAAACTGTTGAACAATACAGCTGCCTTTAATTATTTCTGTTTCTAATTATTATGGTCTTTTCTGCCATTGTTGAACAATTTAAAGCATCCTTGAATAATATATTTATTTCTTAAAAACTAAAAAAAAAAAGAAAAAAAAAAAAGTTTTGACCCCAACCTGTTGAACAATAGTTTACATAAATTTTATTTATATTTTAAAAATTATTAAACTAAATTCTGCATTTATATACATATAAATTTACAGTATTATTATTATTATTCAATCTAGTCTAGTCTATTAATTCAAGTGTGTTGGCGTCTAATTTTGCACATTCCGAAATAAGAGGATTCAGTAAACCTTCTGTTATGTTTGGATATAAGGCTGTAGCTTTCACATAATGTGGCTGTATTTTTAGAGAGAAAACATTAGCTTTTAATGCAAGTCTTAAGAGTGACATTACAGTCAATTTGCCTGCTTGACTCATGCCACGTTTTACCACATATGTGGCTTGCTTTCTGCTAATGTGTATGTTGCATTATGTATGTTGGTGTGTTAGAGGACTGAGCAAATGGTAGGGAAAAAAAAACTTCACTTTTTCTAAAGAAAACAAGAGTGCTGTTGTTCATACAAAACTCAATGGCACAATGTTAAGGTGTTCTAGATGTTGCTGGGTGGTTTGCCAAGGCTTGGTTGATTGTTAACTTGTGTTTACTTACTGAATAAGGTCAAACATATATTTTTTTTTCCTTCCTTATTATGGTTCAGGTCTCTCTTGTTTAACTGTTTTATCAAATCAGAAAAGTTATACGACAATGAGGAGAAAGAAAATTCCTACGTTTAAGTAATGTATAATCAATTACGAAAAATATTAAATAAAATAAATTGTAAACAAAGTTAAAAGTACTTTTTACTTAATACTTTAAAATAAATATTTTAATAACATCAAAATTTAAAAACTGTTAATAATAATAATAATAATAATAATAATAATAATAATAATAATAAATTAAAAAAATAATATTTAAAAATAATTAAAAATTGTTAAAAATAATTGTAAAACATTTAAAAAATGAAAAATAAATTTTTTAAATAAAGCATGAAATTAAAAAATAAATTAATTAATTAATTTTAAAAAGAAAAAATTAAATACAAAAACAAATTTAAAATAATTAAAAGTAACAAACTGTAAACAAAAAATAACTTTAAAATAAATAATTTAATAACATTTTTTTTACATTTTAATATAAAAGTATTTTAAAAAGTAAAACAACAATTTTAAGACAATTTTTAGTCTTATAGTAATAGTAATAATATTTAAAAATAAAAAGTAAAACAAATAGTTTAAAACAACTGTAAAACATTTCAATTTAACTTTTAAAATAAAACATGAAATTAAAATCAAAGAAATTTAAAAAATAAAAAAATACATATTCTAAAAAAAAAAATCAAATACAAAAATAAATGTAAAATAATTACAATTAAAAATAAAATAAATTGTAAACAACATTAAAATGAATATTTTAATAACCATTAAAATGGTAAAAATTTCAATAAAAAAATTGTAATAAATCATTTTAAATTAATTTAAAACAATTAAGACTATTCTATTAATTAGTCTTAAAATAGTAATAATATTTAAAAATAAAAAGTAAAACAAATAGTTTAAAACAACTGTAAAACATTTCAATTTAACTTTTAAAATAAAACATGAAATTAGAAATAAAAATACATATTCTAAAAATAAAAAAGATCAAATACAAAAATAAATGCAAAATAATTAAAATTAAGAATAAAATAAATTGTAAACAACTTTAAAATGAATATTTTATTAACCATTAAAATTGTAAAAATTGTAATAAAAATATAAAAATGAAAAAAAAATTTTAATAAATAATTTTAAATGATTTAAACCAACAATAGCTAAACTACTCAAAAAAGTAAAAAATAAAAAATAAAAACAAATTAACATAATATTTAAAAATAAAAAGTAAAACAAAAAAATAGTTTAAAATAATTGTAAAACATTCAAAAAAATAAAATAATTTTTAAAATAAAATTTATATTTTAAAAATAAAAATCTAATTCAAAACAATTGAAAAACATTTAGAAAAAAACAACTGTATTGAATTTTTTAAATAAAAATTACATGTTAAAGTTATTCAAAGAAATTGACAGATGGGATTTCTGATAACAAGGGGGAAAAAAACACTGCACTCTAAAATTAACCAAACCTATAACAGCATCATGCACTTAATGAATGAGCAACATACTAGCAATGCTTTCCTCAGAAAATACACTTAAGTGCAATCCATATAGCATTCTCATTAAAAATATATGAGCACACTATTGTGCTAGCAACATCCAAAGATAAGCAAGGCTTTACTCAATCCTCTGAGAAACATTTTGGATGTACATGTGAAAACAGCCATTGTTTTCTCTCTCTTTTTTCACCATTTTTGTTTCTCCTCCACCTACTCTGTTTCTCAGTTGTGTTCTTGGATGGCTGAGCGCTCGCTATTGCCCACTCCTGTGTGGATTCGCTCCGAATCACCTAATAACTCCCACCATTCCACCTGCCATATTTGTCAAGTCTTAAGGGTCGCTCTAAAGTGACCCGCGCGACCTCTGTCGCCGCCCACGGCCCGCGAACCTCCACGAGCTCTGACGGCACATCCTCCTGAAACCTCATGATTTCGGGCCAGATGGAAAGAGAAAAGAGAAAGAAGAGGAAGACTGTGGGAGGAAGAGAATTAGAGATGATTAAAACGAAACGCGTGCGAGCGAGAGGGGAAAAAGCGAGCGTTTAAGACAGAAGCGGGGGTAACAGAATGCAAATTTCACAACATCTGTCTGCTTTGTATTTATAGCCGGAGGGGAAGTCTTATCAGGAGATGATTGTTAGCATGTGCTTACATTTAGATGAAATCTGGGTGGGCAGCTGCTTATGACTTTGAATGGCCCGTGAATTGAAATGTCAAGAAGGCCTCTAAGGAAAACATATCAGACCTGACCATCTGAAAGCATACATACACACACACACACACACACACAAACACATGGCTGACTGGAGGGGAAGCTTAAATCACCGTCTCTCAAATCCATGGTGTCTGTTCCCTTTTCTCAGATGATTGCGCTCAAGCCACAAGTCCACTTGCCCTTTAAACACCACGAAACTCACACACACACTTCTTTTGTGCTCAAGACCAATTTGGTAACATTATTTACAGTAGAGGTCATTCTGGGTTGAATATTCAGATCCTCAGCAGCACCAAAACTAAACTTGTTGAGTTTGACCAGCAGTTTTGTACTTATTTGCAATATTCTGAAGTTTGCAGCTTGAATACAAAAAAAATATATATCAGTAATTATGAAAAAATAAAATAAAATTTTTATTAAAAATTTTAATTAGAAAAATTAAATAAAAATAAACACAAAAACTTAAATTTAAATCACAAGAAAAATGCTAATTCAATTTATAATCTTTCAAAGTATGTAGAAAATTGTATTCATGACTCTTATGAATATTTTGCATATTAAAAACACACAAAACTCTAGCAGTAATTACAAAAAGTAAAATATACAATTTTATGAAATAAAAAATAAATTAAATAAATATATTACATTTGTGATAAATGTATTACTATTATTAAATTCTAAATAACTAAAAATAATAATTATAAATAAATAAAATTACAAATTAAGTTTCCAAATAAATATTAATACAAACTGTAAATTAACAAACAAATAATAAATAAATAAACAAATATTTTTAAAAAAATCCTAAACTAGTCAATGTCACTAATCAACTAATCAGCTTTTGGATTTTTGCTGGGTTTGACCAATTTTAACTTTTCTTTTTAAAATGTCTCATATGAATATTTTGCATATTAAAAACATACATCAAAAAGCAGTAATTACCAAAAAAAAAAAAAAAAAAACATTTTATAAAATAAAAAAATAAATATATAATACAATTACCAAATACCAAATAAAGACTACAACAAAATTTTAACCAAACAAATATAAATAAAATGATAAAAAAATGTTATTATTGAAAATAAATGACTAATCTAGACAACTTTGCTAACTGGCTTATTGTTTTTTTGGATTTTTGTTGAGTTTAACCAATTTATCCTTTTTTTTTTATTTGTTTTATGTTGAAATATATAATACATTATTAAACTCTAAATAACTAAAAAAAAAAAAAAAAAAAAAAAAAAAAATCCAAAAAAGTTTCCAAATAAAGATTACAAAAAATAACTAACTAAATAAATAAATAAATACAAATTTACAAAAAAAGTTTAATTTATAAAATTTAATTTAAAAAATAATTTAATTTATAAAAATTAAATTACTGAACCAGACAACTTTGCTAACTGACTAATTGTTGTTGTTTTTTTTGTTGTTGTTGGGTGTAACCAGTTTAACCTTTTTTTATTTGTAATCTTTACGTAGAAAATTTCTCATATTTTGTGAACGAAATGCATAACAGCAGTAATTATGAAAAATAAAATAAAAATGTATTAAATAATAACTTATTAATAAATACAATTATTAAACTATACATAAATAAAAAAAAATTACAATTAAAAAAAAATTAAAATGACCAAATACAATTACTACAAATGATCAATAAACAAAAATAGAATTATAAAAATAAAATGATTTAAAATAAATAAATAAAAACAAACAATTTGGATCAGATAACTAGGAAAAAAATGCCCACTTTCTTCTGTAGTCTTAAGGTAACCACATTTAAAAAAAAATAATAATAATAATAAAAAAAATAAATAAAATAATAATAATAATAATAGGTAGTAAATTGGTAGTACTTCCAATTTGATTTATTACTCCAAGTTAAAGCACTTTTACTCCGTACTGTTTTTAAGCATCCTACCACAAGCACTATCTTTTTCAGATGTTTTAAAATATCCAGCTACTTTTTTAACCCAACAACACCTCCTTATGTAAACACCTAAAAAAAAAAACTATCTGTTTGGAGTCTAACTGGCTAGTTAATTTTTAAAATAGGTCTCTATGTACATCCCTAGTGTGAAGCGACTGCAATGCAATTCATTCATTAGAAATTCAAATAACTTATGAATTATTGAAACCAGCATGAAGATGCTGAAATCGAACAATTTTTTCAAGATTAAGACTAAAAGTAAGCAAAGACTTCATTGCACTGTTTGCATGTAGGCGGTTATCTACTAACACGATTGTTACGTCACCGCTCAGTTCAGGTTAAGTCAGCGAAAACGAGTTTCCGCAGCAGCTCCGGCTCGAGAATCAGCACGGCTTTGATGGAAAACACAAACGCAGTCAGACTCCGTCATCCATCATCGCTGAAGCAAAAAGCTTTGAAACACATGGCTGAGAGCTTGTGTGAAATACTTAACATGTGCGCCTCTATTAGTAACTAGCTAATGCCATCAGCCAGCTCACCATATGCACATGATGAGATTTGTAGTCAGTAATGGAAATGTAAGTCCGATCCCAAACGCCCCAATCACATTTTATATTCGCACTGGTTAGACTGCACAGGAAATGAAACTGACACAGCCGCCATGTCACCGCTAATGAGATTTTTATAGTGAATTCAGCCAAGAAACTCGCCAAGAAGCACTGCTCTGACACATTTAAGTGTCCGCGTTAAAGGGTTTACAGACATTATCCAGAGCCGCGTTTCCGAGATTGATGTTTAAAGGGAATTCGCACAAAGTAGTACTGCATTATTTCCCATCCGTGTGGGAAATCAATCAAACCATTAGCCCTCGTTATCAGACCGTCTCGCATTACGCTGTACAGTAAACACAGCGAGACCTCAAATATCTGATTTGAGATTCACGAGCGCTCTAAAATGTATTAGGTGGTAAGAGTGGTCCAGCATCAGCTGCTATTAGCATTACGTGTTGCATGATTGCAGATTAAGCGGAGGGATTTAAAAACAAGGCAGAAAATGCCTTGACAAAATGCTGACTTCTGCCCCTGCGCTGAGAGAAACAAACAGTCTGCCAAGTTCACCAGTAAAGACTTAATAAAGCTACGCCACAGAAACAGAACACAGCGGCTAAGAGAGAATAACAGAGAAGTGACAGACAAGCAAACTGACAGACCGCAAATGAGGCCACTAGACGGACAGACGGATCTGATGATAAACTAACCTGCCAGACAACAAAGTCGTCAGAGAGATTAGACAACAAATTAGACACTGGACAGAAAGACAAACTACAAACTAGCCTGCTACACCAGATTAGAACAAGGTTTTTCAAACTTTTGATACCACTGACTCCCAAATATCTTGATCTTTTTGTAAGGTTCAACCTTCCCAAAAATACTTACTATGGAAATTATTATTATTATTATTTTTTTAACTATTTTTTTTTATTAACTTTTTTTTTATTCAATATTTATTCAATATATTATTTCATTCATAAACCTAAAACATAGCATAAAGAAACACAAAACTATGGATCCTAAAAGAGTGAAACACCTGTGAAAAATCTCATGATTTCTGACCTGCCTTTAGAAAGCAGAATAAACAGTAATAATGTTTAATAGGGTCTAGTAATACATTTTAAATTTTACTTTTTTTTTAAATTACATAAAAAATATAAGTTTTTTTTCTCTGAAGTTTCCATTGACCCCACTGCATTCACTCCTTCCTTAAAAAACAGATGACACAATGATAGTAGATATATTTATTTAATGATAGAATGATAGAACAACACATAAATGATAAAACAATAGTGAAACAGAATGACAGACAGAACAAAAAAAAATGGAATGATAGACAGAACGGTAGATAGAAAGAACAATAGAACAAAAGATACAACAACTGATAGAATGAAAAAACAACAGAATGATAAATGAAGGAACACAAGTAACAGAACGAAAGATAGAACAAAAGAGCAATAAATCGCTAAAACGAAAGAACAAAAGAACAACAGATAGAGAGAACACCAGAACGATAAACGAAAGAACAAAAGAACCACAGAACAACAGAATGACAGGCAGAATGACAGACAGAAAGAACAACAGAATGATAGAATAAAAAACAATAGAATAAAAGAACAGAACAACAGATAGAACGAAAGAACATTAGAATGATAGAACAAAAAACTAAAGAACGGAAAAATTCATAGAACGACAGATAGAAAGAACAACAGAACAACAGAACAATAGCTAGAACAAAAGAAAGTACGAAAGAACAATAGAATGATGGATGGAACAACAGATAGAAAGAACAACAGATAGAATGAAAGAACAACAGAATGATAGAACGATAGAATGAAAGAACAACAGAACAATAGAACAATATGTAGAATGATAGAAAGAACAACAATGATAGATAGAATGAAAAAACAATAGAATGAAAGAAAGCTAGAACGAAAGAACAGAACAGTGGATAGAACGATAGAATGAACATAAGAATGATAGATAGAACAAGAAAACGAATGAACATAAGAATGATAGACAGAACGACAGAAAAAACAAGAATGATCGATAGAATGAAAGAACAGCAGAACTATAGGTAGAATAATGGACAGAAGGAACAACAGAATGATAGATAGAATGAAAGAACAATAGAATGAAAGAACGATAAAACGAACAGAATGAAGGATAGAACATTAGA
>CM070025.1:36728046-36935128 GCA_036247105.1 Cirrhinus mrigala
GTTGCACAGTTCAAAAGTGTGAAGTTTTATTGTTTTTTAAAAGCTGCATTTATTTGATAAAAAAATAAATAAACAAATACTATTTAAACATAAAAAGTGAAATATTATCACAATTTAACATACCTGTTTTCTATTGTAATATAGTGTAAAATGCAATTTATTCCTGTGATGCAATGCTTAATTTTCAGCATCATTACTACAGTTTTTAGTGTCACATAATCCCCAAGTCATTCTTCATTTTGATTTCCAAAGTATGTATCCATGCATGTTTTTAAGGCAAGTATTACCCACAATCCCTTGCTTCAGAGGATGAGATGCTTTTAACTAGTAGAAAAAGGTAAAAAATAAAATAAAATTAAATAAATAAATAAAAAATGCAAGAATGAAAGCATGAATCTACAGCACAAGTTGAACTTCAAAAGTGTGAAGTTGGTAAGATTTAATGTTTTTGTAATTTTTTATGCACACCAAAGCTGCATTTATTTGATCTAAAATATACATATATTGTAAAATATTATTAGAATTTAAAATACCTGTTTTTTATTATAATATAGTTTAAAATGTAATTTATTTCTGTAATGCAATTCTGAATTTTCAGCATCATTACTAAAGTTTTTAGTGTCACATGACTCCTAAGAAGTCATTCTTTATATTGATTTACAAAGTATGTATTTTAAGACAATTGCATGTTTTTAAGACAATTATTCCCATAATCCCTTGCTTCAAAGGATGGGGAGATTCTAACTTGTAGAAAAATGCATGAATGAAGGCATGAATCCACAGTACATGTTGTGTAGTACATTTTAAGGACTTTGAAGTCCAAAAGTGTGAAGTTGGTAAGATTTAATGTTTTTGAAATATCTTATGCTCACCAAAGCTGCATGTATTTGATAAAAAATGTTGAAAAAAAAAGACATATATTTTGAAATATTATTGCAATTTAAAATAACTGTTTTCTATTATAATATATTATTCAATGTAATTTATTTCTGTGATACAAAGCTGAATTTTCAGCATCTTTAGTGTCACATGATCCCTAAGAATATTTTTTTATTGATTTCCAATGTATGTATCCGTGCATGTTTTTAAGGCAAGTATTACCCACAATCCCTTGCTTCAGAGGATTAGGAGCTTGTAATTTGTAGAAAACAGTGAAAAATGCAAGAATGAAAGCATGAATCTACAGTACAAGCTGCGTAATACACTTAAGGACTTAAAGTTCAAAGCTCACCAAAGCTGCATTTATTTGATCAAAAATACAAAAAAATAAATAAATAAATTATATATACACATATACATTTTATATAATATAATATATATATATTATATATATTATAATAGAAAACAGTTATTTTGAATTGTAATAATATTTGAATATTCTTACAAATTTAAAATAAGAGTTTTCTATTATAATATATTTTAAAATGTAATTTATTCCTGTGATACAAAGCTGAATTTTTAGCATCTTTAGCGTCACATGATCCCTAAGAAGTCATTCTTTTTATTTTTTTGTCTCTGAGATTTTTTTTAAAGCTTTAATGCTGAATATTTTGGAGGAAACTGATACTTTTTTTTCACTTTTTCATACTTTTTCCATTTTTCATAAAGTTCAAAAGAGCACATTGATTTTTTTGTAACATTATAGAACATCTTCAATGTCACTTTTTCCTCATAATATTGCATCAGTACTTTAGATTTTGTTTCATCCATGCAGTGTTTTAGCATTAATAGCTTTTTTTTTAGCTTTATTTGCTTGCTGTGATCAATAAACTGACCAAACCACTGACTAGTCAGTTTTGCACATCCATAGTACTTAAAAGGTGAGTTCATCCAAAAAAAAAAAAAAAAAAAAAAAACTAGTTCTGTCATCACTTACTCACCTTCATGTCATTGCAAAGCTGCATGACTTGTTCTGACAACATATGTTGAAGATCCCAGGAGTCCAAACTACATTCGACCCCATTGACTTTGATTATTTGCAAACCCTTGACTTTCTCAGAATATCTTCTTATAATGTTCCACTTACTAAATGACAGAAATTCCATTTTCGGGTGAACTATCCCTTTAAGTGTGTGTAATGTAGGCATGCAAATCGGAATGCAGTAAACGACTGGAAGAAGGAAATTAAGAGGGAAGGAACAAAGTGAAGAGGCTATTGTGGGTGTAGACAGTGAAGGAGAAAGACGAAAGACAGAGAGTACATGCAAAACGAAGAAAGGAGAAACAATGGAGACCGAGAAAAAAAGGAAAGCGGGAGATAAAAGGGAGAGGGAAGAGCGAGAAGAGGAGGATCCGATGAGAGAACACTGTGGTCGACAGTAATTGCTTCGTCTTGCTCTGCTGCCCATATATGGTAATGGAATGCGTGACTGAGAGGGGGTAACCTGTACGGGCCCAGAGCATCACAGCGCTCCCACACACACACACACACGCTGCAATCAGACATGCTGATTACAAAACGCATTAACACTCAGAAATGAGACGACAGACACACAATAAACACTCGACAGGAAAAAGCTCACAAGAGCTCCTGACACACAGGAAGAGACAAGAGATACTCTTTCAAATTAAGTCCACACATAACTGCCATCATCACACAAAATGACCTTCGCAGCCCATTTCACTTCTGCAATCTGAGTGCAACAGGATATTCAACAACACAACACGTAGTGGGAATCAAATGGATGGCGACAAGTGTCCGATACCAAAAAAAATGGAGTCAGGTGGTTGAAGGGAGGTCAAAAAATAAAGTTATTCTTAAATACTGATGACTTTTTACTTTACCAAAAAAAAAAAAAAAAAGTTTTTTCATGCATGAAGGTATTCAGCAGACGATTTCACACATAACAAAATATTTTTCTGTTTAAACGTTTTAAATGCATGAACAAGATCTGATGTCAAAATTGCAGAAGTTACAAAGCGGCAAATTTGCCAAATTTTGATGCCATGTGTGAAAAAAGCTTTTAGAGTAACATTTTTGAGCATGTATGAGGTTAGGATCTGTTCTCATCAACATTCATTGTTATACTGTTTGCCTTTTGTGCAAAAACAGTAATAAAATAAAACCTTAAAAATTAAGTATTTTGTCAAATCATATTCATTCTATCTATCTATCTGTATATATATATATATATATATATATATATATATATATATATATATATATATATATATATATATATATATATATATATATATATATATATATATATATATATATATATATATATATATACACACACACACACACACATATACACACACACACACACACTACTGATCAACATCTTAAGACCAGGGGAAACATTACAAATATTCGTCTTTCGCGCTGGTGGATCATAACCAGGTTGTAAGTACTGCTTCAAAATGGCAAAAGAAGCCAAAAAATAGAGAGTAGACAATTTATAGAAAACTGAAGAAAACTCAAACAGGCTGCTCATCAGCTGATCAAAAGTTTAAGACCATCGCCCAAAAAAAAACCCACAACAGAGCTAAAAGTGTCAAAAAAGGTGTAGTAAATAGCCTCACCATTCTTTTTGATTACTTAAAACATTCATTTTGGCACGTTTGATGCAACTGTTTCCAGGAGGCTGGTGGGAATGTGTGTCCATGTGGAGAAGATGGCTTCACAAAGGGCATCCACAGTCTGGAACTGATGTCATTTTTTGTAAACTTCCCTTGCCATCCATCCCCAAACGTTCTCAATGCAATTTAGATCAGGGGAACACACAGAAAGGTCCAAAAGAGTGACGTTATTCTCCTTCTTCAGGTGGGCGTCGTGAACTGCAGTGTTGTCCTGTCGAAAGACCCAGTCATTACCGCACAGACGAGGGCCCTCAGTCAAGAGGGATGCCCGCAGCAACTTGTCTACAAAGCCAGCGGCCGTTTGACGCCCCTACACAACCTGAAGCTCTATTTTCCCATTGAAGTAAAAAGCACCCCAGATCATGATGGAGCCGCCTCCGCTGTGCCAAGTAGAAAACATCTCTAGTGGGATCTCCATGTCATGCCAGTAACGTTAGAAGCCATCAGGACCGTCCAGGTGAAATTTTTTCTCGGCAGCGATGGCGCGTTGTGAGAAGTGTTACGAGTGCAGCTCAACAACCCTGCCACGTTCAATGACAGAAAGCCTTTTTGCCTGTGCCATCAGGAGGTCATGACAATGTGACTGCCTGAAGAACAATGACATGAAAGCCATATTTTCGGCAGATTTTAACTTTTTAAAGTTGTGGTCTTAAGCTTTGATCAGCTGAGTTTTCTATGAATTGTCTACTCTCTATTTTTTGGATCCTGTTTCTTATATATATATAATTTTATTATTATTATTGTATATATATATATATTTATCAAATAATATATTATATATATATATATATATATATATATATATATATATATATATATATATATATATAAATATATAGAGATACATACATACAATAGGCAAACATAAAAAAATGAAAAGATTTTTATGTGTGTATATATATATATATATATATATATATATATATATATATATATATATATATATATATATATATATATATATATATATATATATATACACACAAACATATACAGTGTACATGTAAATATATAATATTATATTAAAATATTATGTTTGAATAAAAATAGTCTATAATAGACAAAAGTCCAGACGATATAAATATAAAAATGGTATACTGATATGCAACTGCAATATAACAACTCTATGTGAAAGTGGCTTGAAAAGTCAACAGGGTCGATTTAATGTTAATGTCCTCTTTAAAGCATGTGATTGACTGATTGATTAATCTACATGCATTCCACTGAAAAACCACTGGTCAGCCAAAACTATATCAACCAGTATAAAACTGCACATTCTTAGCATCGTGTTAGCCGAAAGCACGCATCCTCATTACCACTAGTATGCAGAGATTGTGATACAGCCTCCTACAAACATTCACTTACTCACACACAAACATACACCTAGTTACGGCCCCTGTGTGCAGTACGAGCGTGACTCATCCCATCAGACATGAGGCTGAGGACGCGCACATAGCGAGTCTTGGCTATCTCCTCCGTTCCTGCAAGTGCTGGGCATCTGGAAGGGCACCAGGCTACCTCAGCTCCCTGGCACGCCAAGGACGCCCACATGACCGGCCCGGCTCGTGTGCCAGCTCAGGACCCCTGCATAGACTCAGCAAGATTTGACAGGATTCTGTTGGGCTCATCTGTGAAGGACTCGCCGCAGAACCAGTGCTGAGGGAAAATGCAGTATGTCGACAAGTACAAGCGAATTTGAAAATGCCTTCTCAATGCTGCCCAAGCAATATGTGAAGTCATACACTGCGAAAACAGCATGGCACTGAACATTTAGTACAAAAATTACCACACAGCTGAAATTGTCCATATTAACTGATTGAATACACACCGCTAGTCTTACTGTAAATGATTCATCATTGCTTGTTATTGCAAAAGAAATTAGTTTAACCAAAATGCAATGCCTAGCTCTGCCTCTGAAACGACTTTTCTTTTTAGATGATGTCACCAAGTACTTGTTTTTAAACCCCTCCCCCTCCAAACAACAGTCATTGACTGTTATAAGATTTAAAGGGCATTTATACTACAGCATTTTCAACTAAAAACGGTCAGCTTTTTATGCTGTTTGGCTGTTAATTCACATGACAGAGGCGTTTTGGGGCCCTTTTGAACAGGTTTCAAAGTGCATGTTTTTAAAGACAATGATGTTATCACAAAAATGTGAATTTGTGAAAACAGTGACATCATGCACATGTGTATTACATGTGCCTACTATTGTTCTGACATAAATAATACAGCTTTTTCAGTTAGTTTCCGCAGATTTGTGTGAATAAGGATGATTTTGATAGTGTTGTTGTCTGTATGCAAAACCTTTCAAGAGTGCAAAGGAAAAAATTTTGGTTTTAGTACATTGATGTCACGTAAACTTACCCTTTGCAACAATTCTACACTCAAAAAATTGGTAGTAAATTTCACAAATAATTACAAAGAAACAAATAACACAATTTTAAGACATTTTCAAGTAAAATGTACTCCAATAATATAATAATTATAATAAATATAATAAAATAAATATAAATAATAATAAACAAATAAATTATGATAATTGAATAATGCAATATAAATAAATATAATAATAATAATAAATTATTATAAATATAAATTATTTTAGTGTGTAGGAACTAATAAATAAAAAAATAAAAATAAAAAAATAAAGCGTTAAATCACTTTTCAAAATTACTAATAAACTGACACTTAATATTATTTAATCGTTAAACATGCAGTTAAATAGTAACAGTAAAATAAATATTTAAAAATATTGTAAAAAAAAAAAAAAAAAAAAAAAAAAATAAATTTCAACTGATTTTTAAATCAAATATAAATTGCATTTAAAAAATAAAAACCTAGTAAAATGTACTCCAATAATATAATTATAATAAATATAATAAAATAAATATAAATAAGTTAATATTATGATAATTTAATAATATATATAAATAAATAAATATAATAATAATAATAATAATAATAATAATAATAATAATATCAATTATAAAAAAAAATAATTTTATAGTGTGCAGGAACTAATACATTTAAAAATTAAAATAAAAAATAAATAAATAAAAAAAAAGTGTTAAATCACATTTCAAAATTACCAATAAATTTACATTTAGTATTATTTAATCTTTAAACATGCAGTTAAACAGTAACAGTAAAATAATTTTGAAAAAAATTATGAAAATTTTAAAAAGTGTTACATTTAATTTGAAACGCAAGTTAAATATAACAACTAAATATTTAACTGATTTTTTAATCTAATTTAAATTGCATTTAAAAAATAAAAATCTACAGAGACCATTTTTTATTATAGGCATTTTTTCTGCCCCACATTATTTAATTGAAATAACGTTTCTAGAAAGAAAACAGGCTGCAAATGCTTTTTTATGATGACTAAGACTTTTAGAGCGGTCAAAAGCAGAGGAAATGAAGAAATCACAACCGTGGGAGAAACGCTATCATGCACTGATAAAAAAGATGCATGCTGATTCTCATGACAAAGGCGAAGTTTATGCCGCCTCTGCCGTGGCATTTCATTTACTCCTGTTAACACGCAACACTGCTTTTATGCATTTTTACACAGAATGTTGGAGGCAGTGATCATCCAAACTCAAGATAAAACAGCAAATGCAGCCCATTTTGCTTGCGTTTTCCTATGTATTTCACAGCAAAACAACATATTTGGAACAGGAAAAACAAAAATGAGGACGACCTTACTACGCACCAGATTGCACTGAATCAATAAAAGTGGTCTCTATGAAAAGTGATTGCAAAAACATTCATTCATAGGAATGGCATAAACAGTCGAACTGAACACAATAACAGCAGGAAAGTTAAAAAGTAATTAATAAAATCTTATAAAGACCCCATGAAGCTGAAGTGTGTAATTTAAACAGCATTACGGTGACTAAACTGAATTGCAAAATAAAAGGTTTTCACTAACAGTCCCTTCTACTGGTTGATAGTCACGCCCCAATTTTTTATACATAAACAAATTAAAGCTTTAAATAAAACAATATACAATGCCTAATCAGGGCACGCTTCATCATAGGTCTAAATATGTCATGATTATGATGCGGCCTACGGCGGTGCTTATGCTAAACCAGTACAGAACACCAAAGCGCAAGAGCACTCAATCCTACCTCCTTTCATTATCCTTTTCTCAAGTAGAGCTGTCAGGAAATGCGTTTGATAATATATGGCAAAAAAAAAAAAAAGCCTTTTTTGAGCAAAAAAAAAGGTATTAGAAATGACACCTTCGAGTTTAGTTTCATGCATTAATGCAATGCGCCATTGTGACTCATCTAACATGTTCACCTCATTTCAGGTATAACACCACATCTGCAGCTCAATGCAAGTTTGAGAGCAGTCACTCAAGTAGCGACACTTCAAAAGAAACATGTGACGGGTTGCAATGTTATAACGAGCTTGTTTTTGTGTCGAGTAATATTTGATGGAAGTCAGGTTAATACTTGAGCAGCAAGTTCAAAGCAGGATTCAACAGGACACGGATGTTTGGATGTTGACATTCAGAAGAAATGCGATTGTGAAAGCAAAACCGCATATTTACAATAGGCCACTTCTGTACGCATCTTAATCTAATCATGTGATTAACTAGAAGCTGATGAAACGATAACTACGCGGTACTTTACATATCACGCGAAATCCGAGAAAATCCTGGTCTAATGTCAGCATGGGTATGGGATTTCCCCTATAAACTGGTTTGCTTCAGGGCTCAATATAAAATCTGATGAAGCAAAACCAGTTCACGGGGAATTCCAGTTATGATACTGCCACTGGACTACACTTGAGAAAAAGTACTGTAATACATGGGCCATTCTGCAGAATTGAAATGAAAGAATGGTCTTTTTCCAAAAAAAAACATAGTATGCAAACTGTATAATATCCAAGGTACACATTTCTAGTAATTGTGCAGTTAATCATCATATTGTATTTTCAGAACACTTGGAATATTTGTCTTCTCCCCAAATTTGTCATTACCGAAACAGCGTAATGAATTAGAATGGTTATATTGACTATTTTTTTGCTATTTTATTTAAAAAAAAAAATGAATAAAATAGAGGTAAATCAATAATTACATTTTGAACAGTATTTCAAGTGTAATTTATTAGATTTGTTGTATTTTGAATCCAATTTTTCTTTGTAAAAGGAAAAAGTTGATAATATTGATTTCAAAGTTAGGGATTCATTAGGTTGAATATACATTGAACCAAAAACTATCATAAAATCTCAGCTAATAATTCAGTATACTTTATTTATGACAAAACATCCCATGTTTTGGTAGCGACGACCACATCACATTACACAATTTCAAACTGCATACTAAAAAAACACTACTAAAACATACTAAAATACAAAAAAAAGCATAACTGTACTAAAATTTTGGTTATTTCCCCCAAATAAAGGATCATGTGTTTCCTTTTGTCACTACCGAAACAATGACGACATGTTTGGTCGTAACTGTTACAGAAGTGACACTTTATGGGATCACACCCAAAAAAAGATGTCACTACCGAAACTCCACCCAATGTTTTGGTCGTGACTGTTTCGGTAGTGACAATTTTATGGAATAACACCCAAAAAACCAAGGATGTCACTACCGAAATGCGACCAAATATTTTGGTCTTGACTGTTACGGTAGTGACAATTTTATAGGATAACACCCAAAACAACAAAGATGTCACTACTGAAATTCCACCAAATGTTTTGGTCTTGACTATTACAATAGTGACAATTTTATAGAATAACACCCAAAACAACAAAGATGTCACGACCAAAATTCCACCAAATATTTTAGTCTTGACTGCTACGATAGTCACATTTTTATATAATAACACCCAACAAACCAAAGATGTCACTACTGAAATTCCACCAAATGTTTTGGTCTTGACTCTTACAATAGCGACAATTTGATAGAATAACACCCAAAGCAGCAAAGATGTCATGGCTGAAATTCCACCAAATATTTTAGTCTTGACTGCTACGATAGTCACATTTTTATATAATAACACCCAACAAACCAAAGATGTCACTACCGAAACTCCACCCAATATTTTGGTCGTGACTGTTTTGGTAGTGACAATTTTATGGAATCACACCCAATAAAACAAAGATGTCACAACTGAAATCCCACCAAATGTTTTGGTCTTGACTGTTACAATAGTGGCAATTTTATCAAATAACACCCAAAACGACAAAGATGTCATGACCAAAATTCCACCAAATGTTTTGGTCAGGACTGTTTCGGTAGTGACAATTTTAGATACTTTTGAACATAGCTTAAAGATGCTAATCAGCACATGCTTAACTAGCACAATTCTTAACAGTTGTACACATATAAAAACTAAATGTTATGAAACAACTCCCAAAAAAAGTGTTTAATTATAGAAAAATGGTGTTTGGTAGTGACATTCTTTAAAGTTGCACACAGCTTTTGAACACATTTACTTCAAAATGATGGGGCCTATCGACTCACCATGTAGCTATGAGAGAGAGGGACAAATGAATATTTCCTTATCGTAAATGTAGGGGTGTAGTTAAAATCAGTCTCAGCCAATGAACTAAAACATACACTGTTTCGGTAGTGACATGAAAACTTTTTTTTTTCCATTTACAGAGAAAATATACACTTTTTTTTTTTCTTTTTTTTTTACTTTTTAAAAATCAAAAAGATAAAACAACAATGAAATAAAAATACAAAAATTATTTCAATATTTTAATAAGTTGAAATATAGGGGTTTAGGACAGCCATGTTCCAAATGAAAGTACCCAATAAATGATGATTTTATATATATTAAGCTTAGTAATATTTTAAATATTATTGTGTGTTTCAATAGATAATAGAAAGATCTTAATAAAAATCTAAGATTTGAATACTTAAATGCTTTTTAAAAGTGTTTTTTGGTTGTGGGACAGCAGTTTGCACCAATTCTGTAGAATGGCCCATATCCACACACACACACACACACATTTGATTTAAAATGCACTACAAGTGCATCACAAGTGCACATTCAATACAATTAAGCACACTTTTCATACAGGTGGGCTTTTTCTCATTTTTCAAATAAATTAAATATGAGACTGCATATAAAATGGTCATTATCTTCTGCATGATAAACAAAATTAAATGTAATTGCCTCAAAATCCAGCTCTGAAATGCATTAATATCGCCATGAATTGTAGAGGTCCAGCAATATACTAAATTATTAACATGACATGAATTGGAAAAGCGACTTTTTTTCTTTCAAAAAGTCTGTTGAAATCCAGCCTCGCCTTTTATATTCACCACAATTTCAATAGCACCGTTCCAAGAAATGAGCTCTTCTCCAGGCTGAGAAGGTCTTACGCATTCAGCATCCTCCTTGTGATTCAGACCACGCTTCCTAATGAAGCAGGAATTAACCTCTGTCATCTGACTTACAGTCAATTTCCTTTGGCTCTTCTCTTTTTTTTTTCCATCTATCACCGTTCTGGGAAATGGTGCAGGAGTTGACACTCACCAATGTGAGAAAGTGAGACAGAGAGAGAGAGAAATGGGAATGAGAGTGCCCGAGAATAGCCTCGGTTATGACAGTACGGCCAAACTTTGGAAACTTCTGTGCTTCGTAACTCAGGCCCAGTCTCTGGATCTGAAAGCAGTCACCTGTGCAGTGTCAATGCACCTGACACTCAACCCACCGTGAGGTTTCACGTGACAGACAGATAGCTATCGGACGGAAGAAACGGGGAAAATGAGTGTGCCAATCTTCGCGAGACCCCTCGCATGGGACCGAAAATGAGAAATGAGATAAAACGGAAAGGAAACGGAGACTCTGAGACTTCCTGTAGTCGCGTTTCGCAGACGTACTTTGTGGTTTAAATTCCATCCGAATTAAAATACATCTGTTTTTCTTACACAACCTTGTAAAAATGATGGAGCATTTTACCTGCTGTGTTTCAGGCTAACTCAGGCAGGCAGGCGTCCTCTGAGAAATCCATTCACATCCAAACAGGAATGTCTGTGATTGGTGTACATTATTATTACTTTGTCAGGTACAATGACTGAAGCTAAATTTCTTTTTTCACTGCCTGTGCACCTTCATAACGGATTCAGACCTTTTTACCAGCATGCTGGGTAAAATAACAGCCGGTGGTTCAAGATCCTTGGAAAGGACGGCATATTACCCAACTGATTAACACAGAAGAGGTTTTGTTGAAATTCCATTAGAAGGAATGGGTTGTAAATTAAAAACCAAAACAGTAAAAGTTAATTTATGGCTTTCTTTGTAAATAACTCCTTGCATTCTTGATACACTGCCGTTCAAAAGTTTGGGATCAGTAATATTGTTCATGTTTTTTTTTTTAAACTTTTATCCTCAAAGCTCCATTTATTTGATCAAAAACTACAGAAAAAAGTAAAATAATATTATGGCAATTTAAAACAACAGCTTTCTGTCTTAATATACTTTAAAATATAATTTATTTCTTTGATGCAAAGCTAAATTTTCAGCATCATTACTCCAGTCTTCAGTGTCACATGATCCTTCAGAGATCATTCTAATATGCTGATTTATTATCAATAATGGAAACAGTTGTGCTGCTTATTTTTTTTGGAACCTGTAATACTTTTTTCACGACTGTTCGATGAATAAAATGTTAAAAAGAACAGCATTTATTAAAAATAGAAATCTTTTCTAACAGTATAAGTCTTTACTATCACTTTTTATCAATTTAACACATCCTTGCTCAATAAAAGTATTAATTTCTTTCAAACAAAGAAAGAAAGAAAAAATGTACTGCCCCCAAACTTTGAACGATAATGTATATTGTTACAAAAGATTTCTATTTTAAATAAATGCTGTTCTTTTTAATGTTTTATTCATCAAGGAATCCTGAAAAAAGTATCACAGGTTCCTAAAAAATTATTTAGCAGCTCAACTGTTTCCAACATTGATTATAAATCAGCATATTAGAATGATTTCTGAAGGATCATGTGACACTGAAGACTAATGAGTAATGATGCTGAAAATTCAGCTTTATTTCACAGGAATAAATTCTATTTTAAAATATATTAAAATAGAAAACCACTATTTTTTATTGCAATAATATTTCACAATATTACTGTTTTTTCTGTATTTTTAATCAAATAAACAGCCTTGATGAGCAGAAAAGTCTTTAAAAAAAAACATTTTACCAACTATATACACACACATTGATTAATACATGTCAAAATAGCATTTTTAATTATAAAATAGTATTTATCTAAACAACTGCCCTGATCAAAATCATACTGTTCAGGCCAGTTAATAATCAAGTAACTCTCTACACATAATATATTTCACATACAGTGCCTTGCGAAAGTATTCATACCCCTTCTTTTATTCATGTTTTATGTTGCTGCCTTACGTCAAACTGCTTTAAATTACTTTTTCCCCCCCACATCAATCTACACTCCATACACCATAATGTCAAAGCAAAAACAAAACTGTCACAACTTTGTAAATGTATTAAAAACAAAAAACCTGAATAAAAGTACACTGCATAAGTATTCATACCCTTAACTCAGTACTTAGCCAAAGCACCTTTACAGCCGCAAGTCTTTTTGGGTATGATGCGACAAGCTTTGCACATCTGCACTGGCAATTATCTGCCATTCTTCTCCTCACCTCTTCACCTCTCAAGCTCTGACAGGTTGAATGGGGGCAGACGCACATTTTCAGGTTTCCCCAGAAATATTTGATTGCGTTCAAGCCCAGGCTGTTGCTGGGCCACTCAAGGTGAACCTTCTGCCCAGTCTAAGGCTCTGAAGGCTCTGGACTGAGTTTTCATTAAGGCTACCTCAATATTTTGGTGCCTTGAGCTTTTCTTCTTCTCTGATGAGTACCTCACTCCCTGCCGCTGAAAAACAGCCCCACAGCATGAGGCTGCTACCTCAATACTTTACTTTTGGGATGCTACTGTGCAGGTGATAAGCAGTGCCTGCTTTCCTTCAAACATCATGCATGATGTGAATGAAAAGTGCATTTTCATGTCTCTTCACTGAGAAGAGGATTGAGTTTGGCCACACCGCCATAAAGACGGACACTCGGTGGACCGTTGCAGTGATGTTTGTCCTTCAGTAAGTTTCTCCACTCTGCATATACGATCATGGAGCTCAACTAGAGTGACCATCAGCTTCGTGGTCACCAGTCTAATCAAAGCCCTTCTCCATCAGTTTCTCAGTTTGGCCAAGAGGCCAGCTCTAGGAAGAGTCCTGGTTGTTTCAAACTTCTTCCATTATGGATAATAAAGGCTACATGCTTCTGTGAACCTTCAATGCAGCAGAATTTTTACTGAACTCTTCCCCAGATCTGTGTCTTGATGCAATCTCTGAGCTCTACAAGCTTTTACCTCAGGGCTTGGTTTTAGCTCTGATACGCATTTTCAGCTGTGAGACCTTTTATTAAGACGTGTGCCTTTTCAAATCATACCCATTCAATTGAACATCTACAAGCAATATGAATGCTCCCAAATTAAATTTTAACTGTCCCAGATAAGTGTTTGAACACTTATGCAATGGAATGGAAAAAGGTTTTTTATTATTAATAAATTTGCAAAGAGGTTAAAAAACAGTTTTTTGCTTTGCCATGATGGTGTATGAAGTGCAAACTGATGCGGAAATAAAGTAATTTAAAGCAGTTTAACATAAGGCAGCAACATAAAACGTGAAATGAAGGAGTATGAATACTTTTGCAAAGCATTGCATATATGTGTCTCAATGGGTTTCATTATGCACTAGCGGTGGGCGATATGGCAAAAATATCATATCATATTGATTCTTTTCAGAAATATCACGATTTTATCACGATTCTGTGTCATGTTGGTTTTACTATTTTGCAAATTGTCTGAGCAGTACAGCCAAACTAATTTCCCTATTTTAAAAACAAAGACTTATAAGGTAATAAAGTATAAAATAAAGAATGGCAGATATTTAAGCCAAAGTGAGCGAAGATAAAAATCTTTGTCATTATTTTATCTTTGTTATTAAAAGAGAAAAACAAAGAATACAAACAGTGCTTTATTTTTCAGGTACAGTAGGTGTATTTAGCAGTAGCATTCAAGAAACTGAATTAACAAATATAAAAAGTGAAACACTATATACTTATACACTATATATACACACATCAATTGTACACTGATTCTTATTAAAGCAACTGTATTAAAGCTTTTCATTCAAGAGCAGTGAGCAAGACTTTAAAGCAAATAATGTACTTTTGTGATTGTGAATAAGTGCAGTGCCCCGTGAGTGTACCTACCGCTGAGTTAACACTGAAGTGAATGTATGTCGCGCTGTACAGTATATTGAGACGGAAGCGCCAGAACTGCAGCTGAGAGAGTAGCAGGATACTACGATATTTCTCAAAAAGCAGATCGTGGAAACATTTTCATCATCCACAATCAAAAATCGTCATATCGCACACCCCTATTATGCACACATCCATTACCTTCGACAATGCCTACATCCAAAAAATACCAAGATCCCAATCCTATCTGAATCAGTTCACGAAATCGCAGACATCTGCTCTTAACAATTACAACTCTAACATCATTTGGAAAACTAATCTCCTCCAAAAAGTGCATGTGAGATCAGTTTTGCAAAGATACCAACTCTGCAATCAAAAATTTCAATCTGAACTAATTGAAAACATTCTAGCAAATTCATCCAAGACCAAATTATCTGTTTTACGAGAGTTTTATGCAGATTTTTATAGCCTTGTACGCTATCGGTCAAAAAATTCATTTTGTTACTCTGCATGTGCAACCTAAAATGAGACACAACTGAGAATTTCTGAACTACAAAAGAGCAAAACCTCTGGGCAACAATATTTTCTTCAGCGCGTCTGGGTCTCTGCACATGAGCCTGTATATATTCTATATTTGCAAACACGTAGGTGTGCCTGGAAGTGGACAAAGCGCTAGTGGAAAAAAAACGTTCCTGTGTGCTTGAGGAGAATGTGTTGCCATGCCCTGATATCTTGCAATTCTAGTCTCAGTATCCAAACAAGTGAGATTCTGCAATTCTATAGTCTGCAGACCTCCGTCTGTTCCTGCTCAGTTACTAAAACCTTTTTTAGCCATTTCCATCGCTACAAAGAGCTGAACAAACTGCCAGTGGTATGTAACCGCCAAGTCAGCTGGAATTAAAAAGCAGAAACACGCAGACACACAAAACAGAACGACTAGGGCATCACAGCCAGCCGCTCAAATAAACATTCATGAAATTTCCCCACGGAAGTCATTTTTCCTAACACCATGACTGGAGGTCTGTGGAATCCTCAAAAAGCATTAGCCTTTCACCCTTCAACTCAGCTTTGGGTGGCAGCAACTCTGAAAATTCTCTCCAGGGTTTAAGTCTGCGGCTTGAGACATGCCTGTCATCTCAATTCACGGAACCGAACTTAAAAACCATACAGGAGATAAAACTTTTATTTATTTATTTTGTTTTGTTTACTCCCAGGGTCTTAGAATATCAGCTCTGCTTGGAAGTCATTCTCCATTACCCTGGTTATCAACCAAGGGACAGAAAATATTATAAAACAGAGCGGGAAAATGTTCCTCTGCCGCATCTACATTGCTTATACGGCCCTTCGCCTCTTTTCAAGTCGACAAAGTCAAATTTGAAAAAAGGTGGCTTTCTCAGTATATGCTCAAGGTCTTCTTGTCAACAATTCATCTGTCAATGTTATTCTAAAGAAAAGGATATGTTTGTCTTTTATCAGATTGTGACAACTTGCACAATCCAATCAATTCCTTCCATTTTTCTTGTTAAATATTGTTACGTTCCAAAACATGTTTCAGTGTTAAAAATGAACTTGACTTAATGTCTTTTTTTTTTTTTTTTATCAAAAATGCTATTATTCATTTTCTGATCATAAAGGCCCACATCACTGCTCCAGAAGCGTAACGCAAGGGACTCAAACCATTAAAACAGTGAAAGGAAAAATGCTCCTTTACTGCATCTACGTTGCTGATATGGCCATTTCTCTGCCTCTTTTCAAGTTGAAAAAAGTGAAAAAAGTGACTTTCTCAGTACATGCTCAAGGTCTTGTTGTCAACAATGTGTTAAAAAAAAGTCTTTTTTAAATCAAAAATGTTATTATTCATTTTCTGATCACGAAGGCCCAGATCACTGCTTCACAAGCGTAACGCAAATTACTCAAACTATTAAAACAGAATAAAAACAGTGAAAGGAAAATGTTCCTCCACTGCATCTACATTGCTGATATGGTCATTTCACCACCTTTTGCTTTTAAGTTAAAATGAAGTAAAAAATTGACATGTTACTTTATTCATACACACTCAAGGTCTTGTCAACAATTTATCTGTGAATGTTATTCATGAAGGTTAATACATGTTTGTCTTTCATCTCATTGCAACAGCATGCACAATTCAATCAATTTCCATCTTTTCCTTCCTTGTTAAACATCGTTTTATTCAAAAACGTCCCATGGAAGTAAAATGGGTCGAGAACGCACTTGTTGACTTTTGAAAAGAGCTTGATGAAAAAGCTTTTAATCAAAAACATATTATTCAATTCCTGGCAAAATGATCACAAAGGCTCAAAGCAAGGGACTCAAAATATTAAACAGTAAATATGTCAAAAGTTTGTGAAAAGTAAGATTTTTAATGATTTTTAAAGAAGTCTCTTCTCCGCAACAAACATGTATTTATTTGCTCCAAAATACAGCAGTAATATTGTGAAATATTTTTATTATTTGTAACAGCTGTTTTCTATTTGAATACATTTTAAAATGTAATTTATTCCTGTGATCAAATCTACATTTTTAGCATCATTACTCCAGTCTTCAGTGTCATATTATCTTTCAGAAATTATTCTAATATGCTGATTTGTTGCTCAATAAACATTTTTTATTATTATCACCAACATTTAAAACAGCTGAGTACATTTTTTCAGGATTCTTTGATGAATAGAAAGATCCAAAGATCAGCATTTATCTGAAATAAAAAGCTTTTGTAACATTATAGTCACTACACCATTCAAAAGCTTGGAATTGGTATAATTTGATCATTTTATTAATGCTAAAAATGGAGCTTTGAAATCACAGGAATAAATTACATTTTAAAATATATTCAAAGAGAACACAGTTATTTTAAATAGTGTTTTTGCTGTAATTCTGCAGATTTGGTGAGCAGAAAAGACTTCTTTAAAAAAAAACATACTGTTCAAAAACTTTTGACTAGTAGTGTATATGTACACTGTGTGCAGAATTATTAGGCATGTTGATATTCTGGTCATATTTTTTTTCCAAACACATTTTACCAATTCCAAACCACATCAGTCTTAATAACTACTATTAATTTTGTATTTAATCATTTGTAAGTGATATATAATTGTCCGTGAAGGCTGGAAGTGAAAAACTCCTTATATTCAGGTGTGCAGAATTATTAGGCATGTTTTCGTTTACAGCTAAAATGAGCCAAAAAAGAGATTTAACCCAGACTGAAAAGTCCAAATTATTAAATGCCCATGAGAAGAATGCAATACTAATGCATTACAAGAATTTGCAAAGTTAAGGCTTGACCATTGGACAGTGAAATGCTTGTTGAGTCTGCATGGTCAGAAAAAACAGGTGGAGAAGAAAAGATGCATGTTAACTGCAAAAGAATTAGGAATTAAGGTGAAGAATTAGGTGTGACACCATCAGGAACCGTTTCCAGTTCTCCAGCGCCACCATTTTCCAGAACTGCAACCTACCTGGAGTCTTCAGAAGTGCAATGTGTCAGGTTCTCAGAGACTTTGCTTGGTAAAAAATCCTAAAAAATGCCCCTGACTTAATAAGAATAACAAGCTGACGTCTTGTGAAATACATGAAGACAGTTTTTTTTTATAGGCGTTATAGACAGATAAGTTGAGAGTGACTCTTGAAGGACAAGCATCACATCCTCTTGTGCCTCTGATTCAAAAATTTATCTTCCAAAATCTGGCAGTAAGTTTTGGGAGTTCATGTTTAGTCTCCTATCCTGAAAAGTCTGACTTGCAGAGATGGACTAAAATGAACTCCCAAAACTTATTGCCAGATTTTAGAAGATACATTTTTGAATCAGAGGTACAAGAGGATGTGATGCTTGTCCTTCAAGAGTCACTCTCAACTTATCTGTCTCTAAAGCATATAAAAAAACTGTCTTCATGTATTTCACAAGACGTCAGCTTGTTATTCTTATTAAGTCAGGGGCATTTTTTAGGATTTTTTACCAAGCAAAGTCTCTGAGAACCTGACACATTGCACTTCTGAAGACTCCAGGTAGGTTGCAGTTCTGGAAAATGGTGGCGCTGGAGAACTGGAAACGGTTCCTGATGGTGTCACACCTAATTCTTCACCTTAATTCCTAATTCTTTTGCAGTTAACATGCATCTTTTCTTCTCCACCTGTTTTTTCTGACCATGCAGACTCAACAAGCATTTCACTGTCCAATGGTCAAGCCTTAACTTTGCAAATTCTTGTAATGCATTAGTATTGCATTCTTCTCATGGGCATTTAATAATTTGGACTTTTCAGTCTGGGTTAAATCTCTTTTTTGGCTCATTTTAGCTGTAAACAAAAACATGCCTAATAATTCTGCACACCTGAATATAAGGAGTTTTTCACTTCCAGCCTTCACGGACAATTATATATCACTTACAAATGATTAAATACAAAATTAATAGTAGTTATTAAGACTGATGTGGTTTGGAATTGGTAAAATGTGTTTGGAAAAAAAATATGACCAGAATATCAACATGCCTAATAATTCTGCACACAGTGTATAGTCAAATCTGGTTATTTTCAAGTTACTTAAGTCAATAAAAAAAACAAAACAAACAAAAAAAAAAACACTATTTTCATACAGACATGATGGCATTTGTTCATTTTATCAAACTGTGACAATTTGCACAATCCAATCAATTCCCATGTTTTTCTGGCAAAATATTGTTTAATTCAGATGCATGCCACACTTTGAAATGCATGTTGAGCATTAAAACTGAGCTTTTAACCAAAAACATTCCAATGCTTTTATTCAATTCCTTGCAAACTGATCTCAAACGGCCGAAACATCATTCCACAAATACTGAAAATGGAGTGAAAAACAATTGTTCTTCTATTGCTTTTATGGTCATTTAAGCAAAACATGAAATCAAAACTGACACCATTTACTTGTCAACCATTTAAAAAAAGTCAACAGTCCGTGCATGTTATTCTGAAGAAAAAGACACGGTTGTCTTCATAATCTGTCATCAAACTTGCACAAATCAATTCCCACATTTTTAAATACGGTTTCATTTAGAACTGTCACATTATGGACGTTGCAGACACACTTTTAATCAGAAACATTCCAGTACTGTTCCTTGCAAACTGGATCACGAAGGCCCAAATCGCCGTAACGCAGGCAAGGTTTAATTACAAATTGCAAATGACATGGTCTTCAAACTCATCTCACAGATAAAAAGCAGAAGATGAGAAAATGAGATCCTGTAAGCCATCTTTTTTAGCTGACACAAATTTATTGTTGGTAATGAGGTTAACACCGCTGTAAATTACAGAGGTCTGCTGAGGTGAAAGCGTGGTTTCTATTAAAAAGGTAGATTAAGCACATGCAGATATACGCAGACATTCGCATGTGTGCCGGCACAATTAAAAAGCACCGTGTTAACGGCGCGGGGCTAAGAAAGTCAATCAAGCAGCAAGCTTCTGAAGAAGATCAGACGGTAATTAAGGCAATTTCAACTCCTCTCTCAAGAGGATCTCAATGAATCAGCGTAGTTTGCGCTAGCTCAGACAAACGCTGCTAACACGTAATGCCCACCACCGATGCTTCTGACGGATGCTCGCCTGCACGCACGGACACGTTAAACTAATAAAAGACGGATTTCAATACGCACTCATATATTTCTCATCTAACTCGAAATCAAATTACCGTGGATAGTCTACGCAATGCACATTAATTTCAGAGCTCTACACTCAATTATTCAGATGTTTCTCCAAGAATTCCTGTGAGCAATAAAAACAAACAGAAATGAGATGGTTCTGCTTGCATGAAACATAAATGAGAACTCCATTAAGTCATCTGAGCTATAAAAGAGCAGCATTTATGTGCTTCTTGTGCTTAATCCACCACCAATCCATCTGACAGATGAAAGGACAGCTAACCTGAATTTTAAGACAAGTTAAGCCGCAAAGAAGAACTAGATTTGCATTTTCCCTAAGGGGAAAAAAATAGCACTTGCACAGCAACAATCAAAAGTGGTAATGTTTGAAGTAAGTCTAGGTTTTTAGGCTTTGGTTCTGTGCATATGCAATGCCAAAACGGAGTTGGTTTACAATCCATGTCTGTTTTTGTGTCAAGTCAAAATCTGCTAAAATGTAAATAATAATGTAGAAACATAGCATCTTTTATTGGAAAATTTATATCCTACTAAAAAAACTGAGAACATTGTAATGTACATTCTATAAAAACCACCTCTCAATATATGCATTAGGCATGTTACTGTCTGACAAGCAGCCTGTTGAAGCTGCTCAAACCAGCATTTTCTCCTTTTTTTTGATGACATAGTCAGTACATCCATTAGTGTGGGTTTTTCAGGAAATGCGTGCACTCACTGGACCTCTGCTTCTTGTAAATACTACCATATATTGCGCATGTTACTTTTTGACAGACAAAATGTATTTTTTAGTAACAAGTTTGTTGACTTTTAAAAAAAAAAAAAAAAAAAAATTAAGCTCTCATTTTACCAGTAAAGGAGTGGTTTTGATGCACAAAAAAGTTTTTTATTGTCTCTCATAACAAAAAACATTTAAACACATGAAAACTGAAAAGATAGTGATCTGAGAAGGTCACTAATTTATGTCAATTTATGTATTAGGCATGTTACACTGTCTGACAGACAGCATGTTAAAGCTGCTCAGATCAACATTTTCTCTGAAAAAGATTTCTAGTCAAAATAGTCAAAATATCCCATCCCAAAAATGTGTTTTTCCTGGACCTCTGCTTTTTGTAAATACCACCACATATTGCACACTTTACTTTTTGACAGACAAAAAGTTCCATTTAGTAACAAATTTGTTGACTTTTGAAAATCAAATTATTATTTTTTTTTCTTTTTTTTTTTTTTTTTAACCAAGAGAGGAGTGGTTTGATGCACAAAACAGTTTTTTTATTGTCTATCATAAAGAAAAACTTATTTATACACATGGAAACTGAAAAGATGGTAATCTGAGAAGATCACTAATTTATGTCAATTTATGTATCAGGCATGTTACGGTGTCTGACAGACAGCATGTTAAAGCTGCTCAGACCATTTTCTCTGAAAAAGATTATTTCTAGTCAAAATATCCATTAGGTTTTCCCACACAAAAAATGAGTTTTTCCTGGACCTCTGCTTCTTGTAAATACCACCACATATTGCACACTTTACTTTTTGACGGACAAAAAGTTCCATTTAGTTCCATTTGAGTTTTTTACCAAGAAAGGAGTGGTTTGATGCACAAAATAGTTTTGTCACTTATAACAAAAAAATGTATATAAACCCATGAAAACTGAGAAGATGGTGTTCTATGTTTTATAAAACAGTGTGGGTTTATATTGAAATGTGTGCACTCCCTGGACCTCTACTTCATGTAAATACTACCACATGTTGCACGTTACTTTTTGACAGACAAAAAGTAATGCTGACAGCCAAAAATGAAAGGTTTTCGTTATAAGAGACAATAAAAACTAATTTGCGCATCAAAACCACTCTTTTCCTGGTAAAAAATAAACTTGATTTTTAAGAGTCAACACATTTGTTACTGAATGGAACTTTTTGTCTGTCAAAAAGTAACATGCGCAATATATGCGCAACATGACAGAAAGCATGCTGAAGCTGCTCAGACCATCATTTTCTGAGAAAGCGATGATTCAACAAATATCTCTTCTCTACTTCTGATTCTTGCAAATACTACCATATATTGTGCACATTATTTTTTGACAGACAAAATGTTAAATTTAGTAACAAATTTGTTTACTTTTAAAAATCAAGTTTATTTTTGACCAGAAAAAGAGTGGTTTTGATGCACAAAATAGTTTTTATTGTCTCTTATAACAAAAAACTTTTATCTATACCCATGAAAATTAAGAACATGGTGAACTACCACCTGTCAATTTACGTATTAGGCATGTTACGGTCTCTGACAGACAGCATGTTGAAGCTGCTTAGACCACCATTTTCTTTTTTTTTTTTTAGAAAACAATAATGTAAAGATGTGTTGAAGTATCCATTGGGTTTTCCATGAAATGAGTGTACTCCCTGGACCTCTGCTTCTTGTAACTACTACTATATATTGGGCATGTTACCTCGGACAGACATTTAGTAACAAATTTGTTTACTTTTGCAAATTAAGTCTTTTTAAAATTAAGCAAATTAAGTTTGTTTTTTTTTGTTTTTTAACTAGGAAAGGGGTGGTTTTGATGCATAAAAATAGTTTTTATTGTCTCATAACAAAAAAACGTTTATTTAAACTTATGAAAACTGAGAAAATGGTGATCTACATTTTATAAAAACCGCCTGTCAAATTATGTATTAAGCATGTTACAGTCTGACAGACAGCATACTGAAGCTGCTCAGACCACCATTTTCTCGGAAAGCAATGACGTAGTCAAAATATGCATTATTGAAAGTTCCATGAATTACGTGTACTCCCTGGACCTCTGCTTCTTGTAAATACTACTATATATTCTGCATGTTACTTTTGACAGACATTATTAAGAAATTTGTTGACTTTTGCAAATCAAGTCATTTTTTTACTAGGAAAGGCGTGGTTTTGATGCACAAAAAATAGTTTTTATTGTCTCTTACAACCAAAAAAAAAAAAAAAAAAAAAATCTAAAAATGTATTTAAACCCATGAAAACTTGAAGATGGTGATCTGAGAAGATGGTGATCTACATTTTATAAAAAAACCACCTGTCATTTTACGGATGAGAAGATGATCTACATTTTATAAAAACCACCTGTCATTTTACGAATGAGAAGATGGTGATCTACATTTTATAAAAAAAAAAAAACACCTGTCAAATTATGTATTAGGCATGTTACAGTCTCTGACAGACAGCATGTTGAAGCTGCTCAGACCACCGTTTATTCCTTTTTCTCAGAAAGCAATGATGTAACGATGTGCCAAACTATCCATTAGTGTGGGTTTTCCATGAAATGAGTGTACTCCCTGGACCTCCGCTTCTTGTAACTACTACTATATATTGTGCATGTTACTTTTGACAGATATTTAGTAACAAAATTTGTTGACTTTTGCAAATCGTCTTTTTTTTTTTTTTTTTTTTTTAACTAGGAAAGGAATGGTTTTCATGCACAAAATAGTTTATTCTCTTTTATAACCAAAAAAAAAAAAAAAAGTATTAATGTCCATGAAAACTGAAAAGATGGTGATATGAGAAGATCACCAATTTACGTCAATTTATGTGTTAGGCATGTTACGGTCTCTGAGAGACAGTATGTTAGAAGCTTCCCAGATCACCATTTTCTCTGAAAAAGATGATGTATAGTCAAAATATCCGTTAGTGGGGGGTTTCCATGAAATCCGTTTTCTTCCTGGACCTCTGCTTCTTGTAAATACTGCCTTATCTTGTGCACGTTACTTTTCGACAGACAAAACATTACATTTAGTACCAAATTAGTTTCACTTTTGAAAATAACGTTAATTTTTTACCAGGAAAAGAGTGGTTTTGATGCACAAAATAGTTTTTATTGTCTCTTATAACAAAAAGCTTTTATTTAAACCCATGAAAATGCACATTCTGTTGTGAATAAGTGGGAAAAAAAGAAAAGAAAAAAAAATTGCTTTTTAAAACCATTTCTTCATTATTGCCCCTTAGTAGATTTTGACTCACATTTAAGAATCAATACAACACAACACTGTTTTTGCAGTGCAAAGTCAATTATATGCTAAAAAAGATTCAATAAAAGAAGACACCACAATCAAAATTCAATGCACAAGTAAATGCAAGAAAGAAACCCAATTGCTATTCTGTATTCAATTACAAATGGCATCTATGTTGTCATTTACATTTTAAAATCAAAGTCAATGGGAAAAATAGATGAGGTTTACAAAACCCAAAACTAGCACACTTAACACTGTCCTAACCTGCTATTCCTAGCTGTAAACTTATCGCATACAACCAGGTCAGGCTACAGCACAAGGCTGAAATCCATAAACGTTTTATACTTCAGTTAAAGGTTTAAAACAAACCCTAACCAAAATGTTTGACGTATATCAATGCTGCACAGCAGCCAGATGGCTTGTCGCTCTTTGCTTAAAAGACTAAAAGAAATGAAGGCATTGAAAGTTTTAAAGAGGGCGGAAAAACCCTTTGAATGAGCCCAGGGTCACAAAAAAGGCTGATCTCAGAGCCCCCATAAAAAAAAAAAAAAAAATCCCTCTCTTTAGCTTTCATTTTATCAGGCACAGTGGTGGGTGATAAGAAGGCATGGCTGGCCTCCAGGAGTCCTCCGGCCTTCACTAACGGCACCATATGACCACCTCAGCGCTGAGCGGCAGAGGAGGACAGAGAGAGGGGGGGAAAAAAAAAAAAAAAAAGAGGGAGTCAAAGAGACAGGGAGACAGAGAGTATCTTTTACACGCCGTGAGACAAACAGATAAATCGAGAGACGGACGGAGACACAGAACAGATTTTCCATCTGTTCTGCCGCAACATCTGATTCCCCATTTACGACCGCAGCATATTTTCAAGTCCAGCGAGCAAGATTGCGCCTATCAAACAATTTTCGGATCTGGAACTTCAGTCATTTCCACTATATAATCTACATTACAAGAGAGACTGCAAAAACGTCTCCTAGACAGTGGGGCCGTAATGATGTATAAACCGTGTGAGACAGAGGTAAATCGGGGACAGGCGGGGGAACTTTTTTTGTCAACACGCTCAGAGAAAAACGCTCCGAGCTCCACTCTACAGACACTCATAAACAATGGAAGTGGAAGAGACAGAGGGTCTTATAGGCGACCAATCACTAAAGCCACCAGAACAAAGGCTTGAGCTCAGAATGCACGGCGGGAGAAAAGAGAAGGAGGGGTGCGAGGAAAGGGCGCTCATTCAAAGGCCAGCAATTTTAGTCCCTCTTGCATACTCAACGTGGGTGAGTGTCAGAGGCGAAGACAGAGAAAGGTTTCTGGTAAAGGTGTGAGTTTCTTTCTACGCTCTCCTTTGGACAATGCAGACTCTGAGGTCTTTTGTTCTTGGGAACCTGTTGGCATAGAAGCGCATTGTTCGGCGGGGAGAAAAAAGGAATACAACGAAACTACATTACCGTGCCTTTGTGCGCGAGTTGCTCTTTGCTGACGCTCTGACATTTGTTGCTTCTGACAGTAATGGAAGACCAAAGGGAGCCAATAAGGAAAGTATCTACTTCCATTTGTCGCGCTTCCCTGATCCCAAACTGAATTAAGCGCTCGGCAATAATGTTTTAAACTTCCCTCAAAGACTCTAAAACAAGATGGATGCCATCAGATCCCCAATGAAAAGGGGTCTCCATGACAACTGCGAGAAACCTTCACCTCACCCCCGAAGATCCTCTCTGAGAACTAATACACAAACCTTTGACACGAACCAACAAGATTAATGGGCAGCAGAACGTCTAGCGCGCATGGTAATGGTGAGGAGTAAACGTCTTATCCCATGAAGAAATTAATAGCGGCGAACCCCTGAGTGTGCCCACGCAAGTTGCGCGGCACTCAAATCTTGGCATGACTAATTGTGGTGCCACGATTCATCCATCCAAAACTCATTTATCCAGCAGCCGAGATGCCTGTCTTATTGCTTGTGAAATATGTGCACGGGGATGGCTCAGAATCACGATTCATTTACAGCCACCCGGTGCCAGTATCACGTCTAGTTTCCTTGCCCATGCACCTGAAAAGCTGTTTTATGTGACTAGCATGCAATAAAACACTCTGAATTAAAAGTGCCTTGCACACTTGTTTGAAAACCACCTGATCAGTTGTCAGGTGTGAACACCGTCCCAACAAGTGGAAAAGCAGCAATGAGCAAGAACCAATGAATCATAATTTTTTTTCTCATGCATGTTTTTTGGTATTTAAGTTGCGTTCACACCGAGGACGATAACTATAAAGTTTTAATAATCGCTCTAATTGTAATTCTGAAAAAAGAGCTGTCCACACCCCATCTATAATGCTGTTTCCATCACCGTTTTTATGTGCATTTTGAAGTATCGCATCAGAAATAAGTGATGGAAATAAGTGACGTGTTCCAAACTCCAAAAGCAGTGACTACATTTGTGACCCTGGACCACAAAAACAGTCACATGGGTCAATTTTTTGAAACTGAGATTTATACATCATCTGAAAGCTAAATAAATTTGATGTTTGGTTTGTTAGGATAGGACAATATTTGGCCAAGGTACAACTAATTGAATGTATGGAATCTGAGGGTATAAAAAAATCTTAATATTGAGAAAATCACCTTTTAAGTTGTCCAAATGAAGTTCTTAGCAATACATATTAGTAATCAAAAATTAATTTTGATATATTTACAGTAGGAATTTTACTACATATCTTCATGGAACATGATCTTTACTTAATTTCCTAATGTTTTTTGGCATAAAAGAAAAATCAATAATTTTGACCCACACAATGTATTTTTGGCTATTGCTACAAATATACCCCAGCGACTTAAGACTGGTTTTGTGGTCCAGGCACACATTTATTGCATTTCGCCCGCTCTCTCTGAGGCACAAGTAATTTATTACATATGAAAATTTTTGTATTCAGTAGCTTCTTTTACTTTTCTTAGCGATATTTAATGCCGGTTTATCAGAAGGTGACGACTTTGTTCTCTTTGACTCGTTGGATGGAAACAGTGCTTATGCGATATTCCAATTTTACGCACAAGTTAAAATTGCAACTTTGGATGGAAACCCAGCTACAGAGGAACAATGATGAACTGATGAACGATAAAAATATTGACAGCCAGTCAGAATCCATCCAACATGAGAGCTTGAGAATTTAAAGAGGTAGACGACAAAATTGCAGCATACGATTATAATAATCAGTAGGCTGTCTTCCATTGTTGAGGACGATAATACAGTTATTATAGTTATCTTTATAGTTATTCTTCACCTGAATGGTCCTTTATTCTTTATTTTTTCAATTTTTTGCACAAAATTTTTTAAAAACTCTTCCATATGTTGTTTGCTGTTGCTGCGCATAACCAGTCTTAAGTAGCACGGGTATATTTGTAGCAATAGCCAAAAATACACTGTATGGGTCAAAATCATCAATTTTTCTTTTATGCCGAAATATAGATTATGATCCATGAAGATATTTTGTAAATTTCCTACCGTAAATAAACCAAAACTTAATTTTTGATTAGTAATATGCATTCCTAAGACAACTTTTAAAGCGATTTTCTCAGTATTTTGATTTTTTTGCACCCTCAGATTTCAAATAGTTGTATCTCAGCCAAATATTGTCCTATCCTAACACACCATATATTAATGACCCTTATGACTGGTTTTGTGGTCCAGGGTCACAAGTCTGTACAAAAATGCTTTTGGAATCACAGCTACGATTGTGAAAAACAATGCAATTAGTTGCATCAAGTACACGTAACGTTGCCAAAAACAAGTAACTTGAGTCTTAATACGCAAAGAGCTTCAGTCCTGCAGTGTAGCCTGGGCTTACGCAGAACAGCAGACATGTCTCTCCTTATCAGAGGAAAGCAGCCCCTCTGAGACGCCATCAAATCACTGTGATGTTCAAACCACCAGGGAAGAAATGTCTAGGACCATCACCACTAGCAAGACTAGTGTGGCAAATAAGGGGAACAGTAACTTAAAATGCAATTCTATAACAGTGGTATCTCAAAATAGCAGAAGACTTGCATAAAATCCAGACATCGTTGCATTTTTAACATTTTTGAGTTACAGTCAGCAGTGACAGACTTGGCTGTCATAAAGCTTTAAGTGTTAACAACTAAACCCTGTTGCATTCTATGCCTCTTATATGCATTATAGTGCAAAAGATAAAATAGATATAAAAGTTTCAAAGTGTAAAATAGGTGATTAAGTAAAACAATACAATTACACCTGCCTTCCAGCCTAAGAAAAAACTGATCACGACAGGCCACACCTTGCGTAACATGGCGTATGAGACCAGGGATACGGGTTACGGTCAGTGGCTCCTTATTAAGTTGACTAGGATAACCTAGATAAGCAGGTAAGCCTTAACGCGGCACGCACGCATGCAACTTGCGTATCAGTACACACGGGACGTGCGATTTCACGTAAGGCGCTCACTAAAGGTAAACATCATGCAAATTCTCTCCAGTTTCACAAAAACAAAAGAGACCGGGCGAGCAGTACAAAGATTAACCCACAAGTTACTGTGTCGCCTTACCTTGGCTGGACAGAAGACAAGCGCCGAGAATCAGGCAACAGTTTATCATTGCAAAGTCGCTCATTCCGCTCTCGTCCGCGGGAGGTTAAACAAATCCTGGAAACTTTAGCATAAAATCTCGTTCACTTTGCGAAGCGAACCGGAGGCGGTGTGCTGAGGCTCGTCAGATCGCAATCTCAGTCTACGCTCCAACTGCTAGCAAAGCCCGGAGTGTGTACAGGTATGTTATTGTGCCGAACGCCGCGAAGTCCTCCTACCCGACGTGACTCGCTCACTTGTTCTGTTCGATTGCGAGCTTGCGAGCGCGACCGATGGAATTGGTCGTGATGTCATCGACGCGTCACGCCGTAGTGGGAACGGAACGGCATTGAAGTTTAGAACTTGTGGACTGAGCTGCTGCGATGCGCTATTTACGCGTAAAGTCCAGATATTCTGGTTTTACGCGTTAAGAGAAGTATGTTGTGCGAGATTGTAATCAGTATGTGAAATAACCGGGGATTCAGACAAATGCCCCTGGTAAATTCCCCTAACGTTTGATGTTGTGTTTGATGCTATACATTCAGTAAGACCTGCCGGCTCAAAATAGTTGGATGCTATGATGCATGACGTTCTATAGCAGTATTTTGAATCTGAAACTGTCACAATACATTTTCATATCTAATCAGATTTCACTGAATCTTATTAGATATTATAGCTTATTGCGACAATAAACAACTGTTTAATCTAACAGATACATTGTAGCATTCCATCATTGCTCCAGCTGAGAATTTATTTCAATTAGTTGCATCATATTAATGACACAAATGGACGGCACACTGTTTATACGTGGTTCAAAAATATCCCCTCATAAATGGTGAATGGTAAACGCTTCTGAAATTCAATTTCGCGGAGCGACTATTATATTAAACGATAAACAGAAAGTTAATTTCCCACACTGGCAAAATTGTCAGACGATATAAATCAGCAGACTTGGCTTTTTGCATGTTCCGCTCGTTTTTCTGAATCTTAGCTTGTACGCTAATCTGTTTTAACTGCATAACTTCGTACTTACACGGACGCCCATAACTACAGTTGATCGACTGTCAAAACAATGCGATTTATTCAAATAAGGAGGTATGAAGGACAGGGTTGATGAATTCGGTGCTCTTCTCCTCTGGGAATGGCCTGCATACTAATCAGTGACCTCGCTCTGCCATCTATTGACTGATCTGCGCAATTACGCACTCACGCTCATTAGCATGCGGAGCGCGCCAACTCTGTGTCAAATGAAATACAGCGTCCCCTCGGTTATGTATAAACGGCTGCTTGCGTATACGTTTATAGTTTTAACTACAAGTTCGACAAGGCAGACTTTGATGCTGGCTGACAAAGTCTTGCCTGACAGCTCAAAAAAGGCTGCGAAGTTTGAAGGTTGCACAGGCTTTGTGCACTTTGAATAGCCTACTTTAGCCAAAGAAATTCTTGAAAAGCACGGTTTTCTTTTCTGTACAGATTTCCGTTGAAACATTTTAAGGAACATTTGATCATTTGATAAAGATCTGTGTTGTGCAACGTGATCGATCAGTACTTCTAATTTCCCAGAAGAGAGGCTGCGCATTTAAATGCGTATATATCTGCCAAATGTTAATTTTGTTAACTGCTAAGAGTTCATTAGCATATAGACGTGGACTAAAAGCCACAACTTCTTGAATAAAGATGGTCTTTTGAGATCTGAAAAAGCAGGAGTAATTTAAATAGAAATTCCATCACTAAATATATCTGCAATGCTCAGTGCTACCTTCATCTGGAGATCAATCCTTCAAAAGAGTTCAGTTCCAGCACACCTGCTGTAATTTTCAAGTGAACCCAAAGACCTTGATTAGCTGCTGCAGGTGTTTGATTAGAGTTGGACCTGATGATCTGTTCCAGACAAAGCAGAACTTGGAACTCTCCCATCTCATACTTGAAAATAACCACAGGAACTGGACTTCAGTAGGCTTATGTTTACATGATCTTTTTTTTTCAGTCTGAAATACATCCAGTGCGATTTTAGATTCTGAAAGATCTAATCATTTGTGTATATAAATCCTAAACGTTGCGATCCGAATCACATATTCATTTACATATGCATATCCACCTTTTTCTTCAACATGCAAGTAAGCCTATGGGTGAGACTTCCAGTTCATTATCCACTTTATGGGCAAATAATGAAAAGAATAACAACATGCAGTAAATGGAAAAACTGTTAGCACTACAAACCAGTGTGTTCATAATTAAGATAATACATTAAAATAGCATGGTAAGACACCAATTTGCAATATCAAGCAGCAAAACAAGCTGTTTTATACAGCTAAAAATAGCTGGACATGGATGAGACCAGAAGCCTCACCCATAAAATGTACAAATGGCCACGCCCACCTGCTATGTGGAAAAAAAGGGTGAATTCATTGTGCATACATTAGATGTATTCTTACCAGAGAAAGCAACCGCATGACAATCTCAGTGTAGCTACCGCAAAAATAATTTTAGTTTTCCAAGATGGCGACTATAGACCAATTTGGTGTTTGCAAACCGTGATGATGTTTTTTTGTGTGCGCAGCCTATCTAGTGAGAGAAAATGAGTTTTCAAGTAGCAGTCTATGGTAGGGCTGGGTATCGTTCAAAAAATTTTCGATATCGATACCGGCTCCTGAACGATACTTTTTTCGATACCAATTTTATGAAATCAATTTTATGAGATTACATTATCTCAAAATATTTTTTTCCAGCTTACTGACGTTTATAAAGATTAAAAAACTCCTGAGCCATTGCACAAAGGAACAAAATATATCCAACACAATAAATCAGTGAAAATAATTTTAATAAAGCTCAAAAAGTTTTAAGTTTACACATCTGTTAGGCTACATTCACACTAGTGCATGTTTGTTTTAAAATGCATACCTCAGACAGAATCATAATTTCTATTCATTTTCCACTAATTTACTGACAAGCACTAGCACCTTCCAGCGCTGTCTGCCGGTATGTATAACGTTATATGCCTTCTCTCTTCTGCAATCGCTGTTCTGACTCAGAGGACATAACATATTTCAACAACATTACATGGCCAAAACACACATTTGATGGCGAACGGAAGTTATTACAAACACTCGCTGGTGGTTTAAAATGAGTTCTGAGTAAAAGCAGAATATAAATCTTATTTATTGTCTTAAGTAGTGTTCATGAATGATCACGTAACGCACACTTTCGGTCATGTAGTATGGACAGATATCTTTTCTGAAATGCCAGTATGGATGAGGATTGTTTAATTTTTTAAACAAAAACTCGATACACAGCCCTAGTCTATGAAAGCAATGGAATAAAAGAATTTTTTTAAAAAAAGTAACATTTGAGTTTATATTTAAAAAAAATCTGACTTTATTCTAGTTTATATTTAAAAAAATCTGACTTTATTCTCGCATTTCCGAGATTATATCTCACAATTCTGATAAGAAAAATCAACTCGTCATTCTGTCTTTTCTCCTCAGCTCAGAATGATGAGTTTATATCCTACACTTCTGATTTTTTTTCTCAGAATTCCACTAGTAACTTAGTTACTGTAATAATATTTTACTAATAAGATTTTACTAATAATATTACAGTTACCATCCATAAAACAGCTTAGTTACTTTTGATGCCTCAACCCTGCTGATTTAAAATCCAACGGTCAAATAATATCTACATTTATTTTAAGAATTTTCACGATTCGGCAGGCAAGCTTGGAATATGGAAAAGCTTACATTCAGCAGATAGAAATATTGCATTATATTAATTTTGTCAGGGAAAAAGATGATCTGAACACTGCTGTGCAAGTTGTGGCTTTACTTTTACTCTGGCATTACATCCTACCCACATCCATCTGATCAGCATGTGGTACATCATCTTTTTGGAAAATTAAGCAGTTTCTTACAAACTCATGTGATTTGATAAAATACATAATCGTACAGTATATGGGTAATGGAGAAATTACAATTAGCTTCAAGCTACACATGACAATTAATGAGATTAATACAATGCTTCAACTTGAATGTCACTATTAATCACTACTTTGTGTTTGTAATAACTTCTGACTGTGATCCAATGTGGATTTTAGTCAAATGATGAGGCAGAAATACACTGTAAAAAACAATTTGTTGAGTCGACTAAAAATAATTTGTTACCCAGCTGCCTTAAAATTTTAGGTTCAGTCAACTCGAAAAAAGTTTATTCAACTTGAAATGTTAAGTTATACTAAGTGACAACTTAGATATTTGAGTTGATTCAACTTAAAATTTTAAGGTAGCTGGGTTACTTACACAAGTTTAACAAACACAAATTTCTAAGTTGTTACTTAGTACAACTTAACATTTCAAGTTGACTAAACTTATTTGAGTTGACTGAACTTAAAATTTTAAGGCAGCAGGATAACAAATTATTTTAAGCTGACTCAACAAATTGTGTTTTTTACAGTGTACGGTGTTAGTAACATTCTAGAAGAATTTTATGTGGAAGATGCACAGTTACAACTTCTGTGGGGCATGAAGACAAAGTAATCTAACTAGTAGTGTCAGTAATAACTGTTGCCAGAGTAATAAGAAACAATATTACTTTTGAAAGGAGTAACTATGAGTAATATATTACATTCTTAGAGTAACTAGCCCAACACTGCTCACTAGTGTTGAGTTAAATCAAGTCATTAAGTCCTAACTTGGAGATATGAACTTGCATTTGCGAGAAAAAACATCAGATTTGTGAGATAAAACAGGTAAATGTTATAGGTTTAAGTAGTATTTCATGCCGTAACTGTAGGGCTAATAAAATATGTCTCCTATGAACTGCATATGTGAATATTATGTAGATCTACTGTTTAAATCAAATTTATGCTTTAAAAGTAGAGTAATCAAAGCAGGTCTGTCCATTTAAACATCTGCATTTTGCTTTAAATGGCGTCTTTGACGACAGAATTCTATATAAACAATTTGCATTCTGATTCTGACATCCAAAGGCACTAAAATTTCTTTTATTCCATGGATTTTACCCATTTCCCTCCACTTGTTACCAGTGTTTTTCTACCACCACAATGTGCGCAGCTGCAACTGCAAATTGGTCTACAGCGACATCACATTGGTTATTTTTAAATGTTAGTAGGAAAAATCCAACAGTTTTCTGAAAAAAATGGCATTTTGAATGTAACATTTTGAAGTGTTTATGGCAGAAAGCCAACCGTTATCTGGAAAAAAAATTGGTATTTTGAATGCAAAACCATTTGTTATTTGTGATTTATTCCAGGAGCCCTAAAGCGTGACACTGTATCCTGTTTCTGCCCATATTCAATGTCGGGTCAAAGGTGATTATGCATGCTCAAAGGCTACCTTTATGTGTAATGCATAAACATTTATAGTTTAATAATTTAGTTCGACAGGGCAAACGTTGTTGGCTGACAAATTTTTGCCTGACAGTTAAAAAAAAAAGCCTAAAAAGCAAAGTTTGAAGGTTGCTTAGGCTGTGTGCACTTTGAATATATTAACATCTCAAGAAATCCTTGAAAAGCTCAAGCTTGCCCTTTTCTACACTGATGTATTTCCTGTTTAATCTTCCTCATTTTAGGGAGCATTTGATTGGAAAAAAAAAAAAAATGTTCAAATGTGTTTAAGAATTCCAACAGGGTTCAGGGTTCAGAAAAAGTGGCGTTTTGAATGTAATAATATTTGTTATTTGTGATTTATTGCGACTTAAGAGTCTGGCATCATATCTTGCGGTCATTCATACTCACTTTACAGCCAAAGGTAATTCGAAGGTAAGTCTTGTGCAACCACATATGCCGTCACAGGGACATTCAAAGGTTTCTGAAGAACCAAACTGCATTAAAATGGGCCAATGAAAACAGCATATTAAAAATTCTTATAAGTAGATGGATAATTATGGTAGTGCTACTCATGCAATTAAATCTCAATTCTACATCTCAACACAAATAATCATCTTCTTCTGGAAATTACCACTATTATAATCCTCGGGGATGCCATTAGCAGCGTTTCTAGGAGTGTCCATTCACTGAGAGTGCCTTTAGGTCAAATGCAACTGCTGGTCTATTAACAGCCTGTGAACTAAGAATGACATGCATTGTCAGTGGGAGTAGCCTGTGAATGCATGACCTTCACATGCACTGTTTTATTCACCTCACAGAACATTCAGTAAGATTCCTGATTATGATGTTACCTAACAGCATTCACCCTCTCTCTCGCAGATGCATCCTTAATATAGCTGAGTCACGGTCAGACGGCACATAGGAAAAAGAGCAATTGAATCCTATTAGAATCTGTCTGTATTTCCCCACTTGGTGCTGGGTGTTCAATTGCGCTTGACGATGTGTATCTCATCTGGGCCAAAAAATAGCTTGAATTGCCGCTCACCGGGCCAATCGCTTCTAACGACCACTGACAGTTTGGCACTAATGATACGTTTTCAAGCATTCAGTGTCATTGTCTCCAACACACTGTCCTAACCGGAGGTCCTATAGGATGGCAAAATGTCCAAATCTGACAACCCCTTAAAAAAGCAGCCTGAAACCTCTTTCACACTGGCATGCTTAGCCCTCCGTCCGAGCCTTTTGAGAAATCGTCCCTTAGCTCGGCCCAGGGGGCTCAGATTGATTAAGCTCGGTGGCTGCTTTAATGTGATCATGTATCAGTTGCCTGTCGACACCTTTACCGGCATAACTCTCCGGCTCTGACATACTGATTAATACACTGAAGTGTCCATCCCCCTTCCTTACTGTTGCCTTGTTTTTCTATTCTCCTCAGGTCTCGATCCGGTTGCCTTCTGCCCTTCATTATTATAGTATATCTTAAGACTCCATTAAACTGGCCCAGCTAAGTGTTGCTCTGCTAATGGCGCTCTGAGGGGCTGCTGATAATACGCTATGATTAAACACATTAAAGGGCCGAGCAGGCTACCACCCCACAGCAGGGTTCTTGTACATTCTGCATACACACACACTATAAATGTCTCGTTTCATTTGCCTCAGATGTCTCATTTCTCAGGTTTTTCTTAAAGGGATAGTTGACCCAAAAATGAAAATGGTTTTCGTCTGCTCATCCTCATGGTCCAAACCTGTATAATTTTCCCTCGGCATGCCTGTTGCGGCTTCACTGAACCTGAAGATTTTCAAGAAATAGTTGGCCCAAAAAATTCTGAAAATTGACTTGCACTCAGGCCATCCAAGATGTAGATGAGTTTGGAGAAATGTAGCATTGCATCACTTGCTCACTAATGGAACCTCTGCAGTGAATGGGTGCCGTCAAAATGAGATTCCAAACAGCTGATAAAAACATCTAGAAGTAATCCACACCAATCCAGTCCATCAGTTAACATCCTGTGAAGTGAAAAGGTGCATTTTTTTAAAAAAGCAAGACATTTTAATTGTCACGTCTTGCCAAAATATGAGTCCAGAAACCATAATAAAGCTTCCTCCAGTGAACAAGTCCATCCACTGTAGAAGATTTTCATTAATCTTGAATCAATATAAAACATAGAATTATGCCTATGCATAAGAGGACATTATTCTACTATTGTCATGCATTACTTTGTAATGCGTTACTGTAATTTAATTATTGTTTTGGTAATGGAGTAATTTAACGCATTATAATTTCCAAATGAGTAATTAGAGTATAGTTACAAGCATGCATAACCGCTGCGTTACATCATTGCCGACAGAATGTGATTTATCATGTAGATTATAAAAAGGGTGTTGGCTAGCACACGCGACGTCCTTTACCTGAGAACTACTTTGACTGGTAAGCGCCCGTGAGGCGGATACTACCAATGAAAACATGGAGAGAGGAAAGCACACGTTCTGTAGCTGGAAATGCAATCATTATTTTTAGTTTATTTCTGTCAAAGGCAAGAACATTATTGTGCGTTGTCAATTAGAGGGGAAGAAATCCTTTTCAACCGTGAAAAACTCCATATCCAATTTAAAACCTCTGAAAGGGCAGTCCGGCACATTAAAACTTATTGAGAACATACCGGGTGCGGAGAGCAACGCATCAGCTTCTATTGTCGTACCGCGCCGCTCTCGGTTGCGTCGAGTCCAGTGAGAGTGGTCTCTAATGCACTGGCACTGGACTCGACGCAACAGAGAGTACAAGACTTGCGCGGTACAAGACTTGATGGGCGAGTGCGGGTGGGCAGAGACTCGTGTGTGCGGGATGCGATAGAATAAAATGATTTGCGGGACTCCCACAAAATAGAACTGTCTAAACATAAAATATCTAAAACAAATTAATTGCTATTCATGTATTGCACAAAAGCAACAAGAACAACTATATAAAACAAAAACGATTAACAGGCATAAGCATAGGCAGAGTTTCTATTTATAACATGTGTTTGCAGCACTGAACAGTGTTGATTTCTGAAATGAAATGGACAACAATGAATCCACTCACCGCTCGAACCACACACGCAGCAGCCTATTGCTTTTAGTTAAAATAACAGCGGTTTGTGAATGTTGATGCTTTAACAACAAATATTTTATCGGAGCGTTTATGTTGGGATGGTAGGCAACACACAAGTTCACTATTTCACGTAAATTTCGTGGATGTAACGTAACGAATAATGTAACTAATTACTTTTGAAATAAAGTAATCAGAACAGTAATTTGATTACTTTTCCCAAAGGAGCAATCAGTAATCAGTAATTTAATTACTTGACTTGACTTGACTTGAACTATTTAAAGCTTAAAAAACACTCATGTACAGAAAGAACCTGTTCAGGAGCTAGAAATACATGATAGCTATTGATCAACCTTCAGGTACTCATATATGGTAAAAAAAATACCTTGTCCAAAAATACAACAGTGCATCAGGATGTATATATGTGTGTGTTTGAGACGAGACTCTGGAGTGGTGTTCGAACATTACTTGGCCTTTTGTTGACTTGTTAATAAAGGTCTATCTGGCTTCAAAACCTCTTCAGAGCAAGTCTTTTTGAACAAGGAAAAATCCACAACACCACTTCTTTATTTATTTGCTGAAAGTGACTGTTTGAAGTTAAAAAATGTCTTATGATGGATTTGTTTCTTAAAAACAAGCAGCTTTCACTTCACAAGATGTTAATTGATGGACTGGACTGGAGTGGTGTGGATTACTTGTGGATAACCATGATGTTTTTATCAGCTGTTTGGACTCTCATTCTGACGGCACTCATTTACCGCAGAAGATCCATTAGTAGGGCTGCATGATTAATCAAATGCAATTTCCATGTGCACTTTGTCAGTAAAGCCAGTTTTGTAATCAGCAGTAAATCTCCATCACCTGCTTTCAGATGGAGCAGTAATTACTACACAGAGCCGTGGTTCACGGATAGGTTTTGCCAAAAAACTATATTACTGCGCGATTATGAAATCGAAAGAAATCGCTTGCGATAATGACAGCTGTTTGCGTAGCTTCTCAGTGAACTACGGCTCTGTGTAGGTAGTACATGTAAAAGCATGTGAAAATACCACATTTAATAGCATGTTTTTTCTCCAAACTCACTTCATAACACCAGTCAAGTGTTTAAAATAAATCCTTCTGTGAGATGATGTGGCTTCTTACACAGAATAAGGCACACAACATATTTCATAGTATTCTAAGCTGTGATGAAGGCTTGCATTATAAATATACTTAAGTATAATGAAAACTATAATCATAAGAACTCAGATAAACCATACATTGCTGTAGTCGTGTTTATTAGTCACGCTGAATCAATGAAAACAGTTAAATCTTCTGTTTATTCAGCTGCAGCAATAGGCATTTCCTGTTTTTCTCTACAGGTGTATTTGGAGTTTCCGCGAGAGAGCGCCCTCTCAGAGGAGACGACTTTTTTTTTTTTTTTTTTAACTAAAGAGTGCAAAATTTTGGAAAGAGGACTAATATATAAGTTAAAAACATCTTTTGTCCTCTAACATCAAAATCCACCCACATATTTATTTACAAACAGTGCTTGATCATATTTCTCTCCTGATTCAGAGGAGACGACTTCTTTACTGAAGAGAGCAAAATTTTGGATAGAGAACTAATATATAAGTTAAAAACATTTTATGATAGATTTGTTTCTTAAAAACAAGCAGCTTTTTGCTTCACAAGATGTTAACTAATGGACTGGAGTGGTGTGGATTGTTATGATGTTTTTATCAGCTGTTTGGACTCTCATTCTGACCACACCTATTCAGTTCCTATGAAGAAACAAACTCATCTACCTATTGGATGGCCTGAAGATGAGTACACTTTCAGCAAATTTTTATTTTTGAGTAAACTATTCCTTTAGGTTTCAAGAACGAATGAAAAAGCATTATAGAAGTGGTTCATGACTTCTGTGTTCTGAAAATAGAAACTGCAAAACAGAATCAAGTGAAAATTGCTGTCATTTGCTCATTCTCATGTTCCAAACCTGCATGACGTTCTTTCTTCAGTGTGCTTGTTGCTCTTTTATATGCAATTTCAATGAATCTGAAGCTGAACATTTACTCACCCTCAGGCTATTCAAGATGTAGATGAGTTTGTTTCTTCATCAGAACAAATTTGGAGAAATGTAGCATTACATCACTTGCCCACCAATGGATCCAGTGCAGTGAATGGGTGCCGTCAGAGTGAGAGCCAAACAGCTGATAAAAACATGACAATAATTCATAAGTAATCCACACCACTCCAGTCCATCAATTAATGTCTTGTGAAATGAAAAGGAGCGTACTTGTAAGAAACAGATAATCCATAATAATGCTTTCTTCCAGTGAAAAAGTCTTTCCACTTTCGTCCTCCAACATCAAAATCCACAGACATATTTATTTACAATGCTCTTAAATGGTTAATCGCTTTTTGGATAGAGGACTAATATATATATAAGTTAAAAACATCTTTTATGATAGATTTGTTTCTTAAAAACAAGCACCTTTTTGCTTCACAAGATGTTAACTGATGGACTGGAGTGGTGTGGATTATTATGATGTTTTTATCAGCTGTTTGGACTCTCATTCTGACAACACCCATTCACTGCAGAGCATCCATTAGTGAGTGAATAATATAATGCTAAACTTCTCCAAATCTGTTCCTATGAAGAAACAAACTCATCTACTTATTGGATGGCGTGAAGATGAGTACACTTTCAGCAAATTTTTATTTTTGAGTAAACTATGCCTTTAGGTTTCAAGAACGAATGCAAAAGCATTATAGAAGTGGTTCATATGACTCATCTATTCCAAAAATAGAAATTACAAAACAGAAACAAATGAAAATTCATCATTTGCTCGTTCTCATGTTTCAAACCTGCATGACGTTCTTTCTTAAGTGTGCTTGTTGTTTTTTTTATATGCAATTTCAATGAATCTGAAGATTTCAAAGGAATAATTTACTGAACATTTACTCACCCTCAGGCCATCCAAGATGTAGATGAGTTTGCTTCTTTACCAGAACAGATTTGGAGAAATGTAGCATTACATCACTTGCTCACCAAAATATGAGTCCACAATCCATAATGATGCTTTCTTCCAGTGAATATGTCTTTCCAGTTTTGTTCCCTAACATCAAAATCCACCAACAGTGGACTGAAACAGTGCTTGATCTTATTTCTCTCCTGATTCAGAGGAGACAACTTTTTACTGAAGAGAGCAAAAATTTGAATAGAGGACTAATATACAAGTTAAAAACATCTTTTATGATAGATTCTCAAAAACAAGCAGCTTTTCACTTCACAAGACATTACTTGATGGACTGGAGTGTGGTGTGGATTACTTGTGGATTATTGTGATGTTTTTATCAGGTGTTTGGACTCTCATTCTGACGGCACCCATTCACTGCAGAGGATCTATAAGTGAGCAAGTGATGTAATGCTACATTTCTCCCTTTCAGCAAATTTGAATTTTTGGGTGAACTATTCCTTTAAGCTTCAAGAAAGAATGCAAAAGCATCATCGAAGCGGTTCATATGACTCATGTGCTTTATTCAAAAAAACAAATTACAAACCATTTTTTTAAAAAAATGAAAATTGCTGATTTCAAAGAATCTGAAGCTATTGAAGGAATAGTTTTCCCATTTGCTGAAAATGCCCTCATCTGAGACGTAGATGAGTTTGTTTCTTCATCAGAACAGATTTGGATGTAGCATTACATCACTTGCTCACCAATGGATCCTCTGTAGTAAATTGGTGCTGTACAAATGAGAATCCAAACAACTTAAAAAAAAAAAAAAAATTCACAATAATCCACAAGTAATCCACACCACTCCAGTCCATCAACTGACATTTTGTGAAATGAAAAGGTGCATGTTTGTAAAAAGAAAATCCATCAGGACATTTTGTTGCATCTTGGCAACATATGAATTTATAATCCAGAATAAAGCTTCCTCCATTGAAAAAATCCTTCCACTTATTTATTTATTTGCCAGAAGTGACTGTGTGAAGTTAAAAGTGTCTAAAACAAGCACACCAGAAGCTTGATGGACTGGAGTGTTGTGGATGACTTGTGGATTATTGTGATGTTTTTATCAGCTGTTTGGACTCTCATTCTGACGGCACCCATTCACTGCAGAGGATTCATAAGTGAACAAGTGATGTAATGCTACATTTCTCCAAATCTGTTCTGATGAAGAAACAAACTAATCTACATCTTGGCTGGCCTGAAGGTTTTCAGCAAATTTTCATTTTTGGGTGAACTATTCCTTTACACTTCGAGAAAGAATGCAAAAGCATTATCGAAGCAGTTCATATGACTCATGTGCTTTATTAAAAAAAATAGAAATTACAAACCAGAAACAAATGAAAATTGCTATCATTTGATTTGTGTGTAATTTCAAAGAATCTGAAGCTACTGAAGGAATAGTTTTCCCATTTGCTGAAAATGCCCTCATCTGAGATGTAGATAAGTTTGTTTCTTCATCAGAACAGATTTGGAGATATGGATCCTCTGTAGTGAATGGGTGCTGTACAAATGAGAGTCCAAACAACTTAAAAAAAATAAAATAAATTCACAATAATCCACAAGTAATCCACACCACTCCAGTCCATCAATTAACATTTTGTGAAATGAAAAGGTGCATATTTGTAAAAAGAAAATCCATCAGGATATTTTGTTGCATCTTGGCAACATATGAATTTATAATCCAGAATAAAGCTTCCTCCATTGAAAAAATCCTATTTATTTATTTGCCAGAAGTGACTGTGTGAAGTTAAAAGTGTCTAAAACAAGCACACAAGAAGCTTGATGGACTGGACTGGTGTGGATTACTTGTGGATTATTGTGATGTTTTTAATCAGCTGTCTGGACTCTCATTCTGACGGCACCCATTCACTGCAGAAGATCCATTAATGAGATTTCTCCAAATCTGTTCTGATGAAGAAACAAACTCATCTGCATCTTAGATGGCCTGCGGGCGAGTACATTTTAGCAAATTTTCAATTTTGGGTGACCTATTCCTTTAAGAATGCAAAAGCTTCATAGAAGTGGTTCATGAAACTCATGTGCTATATTCCAAAAACAGACATTACAAAACGGAAACAAATGAAAACTGCTATTATTTGCTCATCCTCATGTTCCAAACCTGCATGGCGTTCTTTCTTTAGTGCGCTTGTTGCTCTTTTATATGCAATTTTAATGACTCCAAGCTTTTATGTTTTGAGATGGATGCAAAAGCAGTTGAAAATCGTTACTCAATGAAATTCTCTTTGAAACTCTTCATGAGAGTGAGTGAGACGTTCATTTGAGTCAAAACTGTTCATAAAACCCTATTGATCTGCTTGATTCAATAACTAACTGCACTGATTCGGTTCTTGAGTTGACTCACTGATCCCGTCTCTGCATAAATTTCAATCTGTTTCTCACTCAAAGATGCAGACTAAAGTGGAACAGAGTGCACAAGTCATTTAGGCTACTTTTAATACGCTTTTATTGCTTTTTCCTTTCTTTTTTAAGCTTGAAAGCTTCAGCGCCCATTCACTGTGATTGCGTAGAAAGGAAAGTCATAGGGGTTCAGAATGACAAGTAAATTACAGAATTTTAGGGTAACTATTCCTTTAAGACTACTTTTCAACAGTTATTACGTTCTTTTTTAGTGCTCGCTCGCTCCATTTATCTCAATTCTGCTTATTCACCTCTTGATTACTGTGATATCAAGCACTTTGTTTTTGCTGCTGGTTTGTGGTTCTTTTCATTAGATCTTTTATGCTTCACTGCAGATTTGTTTAAAATGCGAGTTTTAAGCTGTGTGTGTGGGAGATGAAAGCGAGGATAAAATAGCAAGACAAGCAAACAGAAATCTTGTGTCTATAATAATAAATATCTCAATTTAGCTCTAGATTTCAAAGGATTTGCTTGCTGTGTGAAAACAGGAAAAAAAAGGTGTCACATATAGGTGCTTCTCGCACATTTCAATGAATTCGCCCATTCACATCTTTCATTACACATCTGTTTGCTGTATGTGTGTGTTTTGATCTCAGGCCACAATGTACTCAGATACGGACACAATGACTGGCTCACTGTGATCGGCTCACATCCTCTCAACACCCCTCCATATATAGAAAAACCTCCGCCTCGGGGACACAAACAACATTTGGAAAAATGGATTAAAAGGGTGATAGAGTGAGAAAAAAAAAATAGCTGGAATTGAATGTGAGAAGCAGGAAAGTTGCTATGTTGGTGTTGGCGTCCAACAGGACCGTTCTCTTTCCTTTTATAGACAAACAATCAGTCGAAGTTGTAAATAAAACAAGGGTTATTGAAGAATGTTTACAGGAAAGTACAATTTCAGTCCTTCTACTGCAGCAGTTCATGGTTAATTCAGTGTGTTTCTTGCTTATCCCTTCGTAATTATTTGTGAAATTTACCAGCAATTTTAGAGTGAAAATTGTTTCTGCACCAGTTTTCTTGTACACTTTATACATTATGCAAATATAAAATCTATTTCATTTGCACATTCACTACCAGTCAAGTTTTTGAACAGTAAAATGTTTAATGTTTTTTAAAGAAGTCTCTTCCGCTCACCAAGCCTGCATTTATTCAGTAACATTTTGAAATATTTTTACTATTTAAAATTGTTTTCTATTTGAATACATTTTAAAATGTCATTTATTCCTGTGATTTCAAAGCTGAATTATTATCATAGCGATGTAATATTACATCTGTCCTACAACAAAATACAGTTTCAGTCTTTATACTTCAAAGTTTCATGTTTAATTCAATGTGTTATGTGCTGTTTCTTTGTAATGATTTTTACATTTACTAGCAAATTTCATTCTAGGTCATATATATTATACATTCTGTAGATATTTTTTTTAAATCCTTTGATTATTGCCTCTGTTCTAGATTTAAATATGGAGTGTAACATAATATAATATTGTACTACCATGACTTTACATACCCATAACACATTTAAAAATAAATTAAATAAATAAATAAATAAAACCCACATAAATCTTTTACCTCTCAATTATTTCTCATAGACAGCAATGAAATTAAACAGATATCTACTGAAGTTGAAGTTTCCTTTTTCTCAGATTATTTTTCTTCAGAAAAAACCCTTGTAATCTCAGACGAGTTTCAAAAGAAATTTCCAGTTTCCCAAATATCAAAATCTACGACGGCATTTTAGTGCCATGTTAAAAAAAAAAAAAATGTAAAAAAAAATCTAAGATTACAAGATTTAAGTTGTAACATCTTGAGAAAAAAATTACGAGAACAGAATTTTGACTTCATTCTCAGAGTATTCTGACTTTATTGTCATAATTTTTACTTTATTCTTAAAATTTTTAGATTTATTTTTTTTTATTTCTGCTTTATTCTCGAAGTATTTTGACTTTATTTTTTGAAGTATTTTAACTTTATTCTTGTAATTTCAACTTTATTCTCAAAATATTTTAACTTTATTCTTGTAAATTAAATTTTTATTCTCAAAATATTTTGACTTTATTTTCCTAATTTCAGCTTTATTTTTTGAAGTATTTAGACTTTATTCTGATCATTTTGACTTTATTCTCGAAATATTTCAACTTTATTCTCGCCATTTCAACTTTATTCTCAAAATATTTACTTTTTTCTCGTAATTTCGACTTTATTCTTAAAATATTTTAACTTTATTCTCGTAATTTCGACTTTATTCTCAAAATATTTGTACTTTATTTTTTGAAGTGTTTTGAATTTTTTCTCATAATTTCTTTATTCTCGAAATATTTCAACGCTATTCTTGTCATTTCAACTTTATTCTCAAAATATTTTGACTTTATTCTTGTAATTTTGACTTTATTCTCAAAATATTTAAACTTTTTATTCTCAATTTCGACTTTATTCTGAATTTAAATTAAAATTTTATAATTAAAATTTTATTCTCAAAATGTTTTGACACTATTTTCGTAATTTGGACTTTATTCTCAAAATATTTAAATTTTCTTCTAGTAATTTGGACTTTATTCTCAAAACATTACAACTTTATTCTCATTGCTACGACTTTATTTTTGTAATTTTGACTTTATTCCCACAATATTTTAACTTTATTCTCGCAATTTCGACTTTATTCTCAATATATTTAGATTTTATTCTCATAATTAATAATTATTTTGACTATTTTTCCAAGTACTTCGAATTTGTTCTCATAATTTCAACTCTATTCTCAAAATACTGCAATGTTATTCTTGTAATTTCAACTTTATTCTTAAAATATTTTAACTTTATTCTTGTAATTTCGACCTTATTCTGAAAATATTTTAACTTTTTATTCTCAATTTCGACTTTATTCTGAAAATATTTAAATTTTATTCTCATAATTTTGACTTTATTTTCAAAATATTTTGACTTTATTTTCAAAATATTTTAACTTTATTCTCATAATTTTGACTTTATTCTTAAAATATTTTGATTTTATTTTTATAATTTCGACTTTATTCTCGAAGTATTTTGACTATTTTTCTAAGTATTTAGACTTTATTCTCGTAATTTCAACTTTTTTTCTCAAAATATTCAAACTTTATTCTCATAATTTCGACTTTATTCTCAAAATATTTAAATTTTAGTTTTATAATTATGACTTTATTCTCAAAGTATTCTGACTTTATTTTTCGAAGTATTTCGAATTTGTTCTCATAGTTTCAACTTTATTCTCAAAATATTTCAACGTTATTCTTGTGATTTCAACTTCTCAAAATGTTTTGACTTTTTCTTGTAATTTGGATTTTACTCTCAAAACATTACGACTTTTCTCATTGCTACGACTTTTTGTATTTTTGACTTTATTTTCATAATTTCAATTTTATTCTCAAAATATTTTTACTTTATTCTCATAATTTTGACTTTCTTCTCAAAATATTTCAGCTTTCTTCTCATAATTTGGACTTTATTCTCAAAACATTACAACTTTATTCTCATTGCTATGACTTTATTTTTGTAATTTTTACATTTTTCTCCAAAAAGTATGACTTAAATCTCATAATCTTAGTTTTTTTTTTTGTTTTTTTTTACGTGGCGCTAAAACAACACTAAATCAGATAGCTCAGTATGAACTCAAGTATTTCTCATTAAATTTTGTCAGGAGCTGCTATCCACATTCATTTTATAGCTCTATATTTTACTGCATGTCAACAATTTCCTTTTTATGTCCGTTCATATGTTTCCTAAGAGAAACATCAGAAACAAAGTTCCTTAACTGAAACATAGAGATCTCAGTCTCCTGAATTTAAAAGGTCAATATTTGAGCAATAAAATGTCCCTTTTCTGCAATTTAGAAAGGTTTTTGACACTTCGTTATAGGGTTTTCAGCTAAACTACCTGTATAGGTTGTTTTCGAAAGATATGGACTATAAAAATGTACTTTGTGGAACATAAGGTTTTTCTGCATTGCATCAGATTATAAACTTTTACCAGAAAACTATCTTTAAAAGTGAATTCTAACAATAAAGAGATGGACGACCCTGTCAAAAGGGCAACTATCTCTGCGGGATGCCATCCATCAGGTCTGTATGGTAGAGCAGATACGTACAAAAGCCACTTGAGCACCGAGAGCAAGTCAAATGAAGCTAATACAGACAGGTATTTGAAGAAAATAAAGCCTAGAGTGCACACAGCCTCAGGAAAAGCTTCAAAAATAGACTTGCTGCATCACAACAAGCCAAAGCAAACAGCCGAGACAATGCCGGAGCGGCTCCAGAGACATGTTCCTACAGTAAATATGTTTAACTAACCGAAGTCTGGCGCAGAATCGCAAACGAAGATTGCATTTACAGATACACATCCATAATTTCTGACCGAGCTCAAGGAGGGAAAAACAAAAGGATTTTCGCAAAATTGAAAGATTATTCAGAAAGCGAGGCAAAAGGACTGGGAGCTGTAATCACTGCTGTCCTACACAGTTCCTGAATGCTAATGTAATGAGATTTCTGCTTTAAATTTAAAATCAATATTCAAAAAAATGGCTCACAAAGTCAGAATGGGGCATCATTTGTGCGATGACAAAAATCAATCGAAATTATTCTGAAAGAAGCCCAAGTGTGGAAACATTTCCCCGAGGCCTTGTCTATATAAAATATCACCCGTCTGTTTCCCTTTTTGCTTTTGATGTAATTTTGTTTCCTTTTTCTGTAGAACCAAACAGCTATTTGTCTTTGGCGCGCACGAAAACAAATATCTAACATATCAGACGTCCTTGTGTTACGTGTAGCCCATTTCTCACGTCCACATACATTGCGTCTAGCGTCCTGATGTGTTCTTGCAGTCTGAGCAGCACGTAGTTGTTGGTAAAAAACATAAAGCGCTGTGTAGAGCCGACGGGAAGGAGCGGTTTGATTACAGCCCTGCAGTCTTTATCTGCGGCGCGCAGGCAGACTTTGACGCAGATGAGAATGGGAATGAGATGGAGGGATTTTGTCATAACAGAGCTGTGGGATGTCTACTTGTCAGCCATGATCTGCTTAGAATGGTCCTGAGTGTGTGCGCGAGCAAACAAATGTTCACTTCCACCGGAGTGTGTGCGCGAGCGTGCGATGGAGAGGAATCAGAGGTCATGTCATTTCTGTCAGTGATGGGCTCACAGTCGTTCCGTGCATGATTTATTGAAAGAATGCGCTTTGCTGGATGAATGTGCACGTGGAGTCACAGTCTGAATACAAAAGAGTGAAAGACGTCTGCGTGCGTGACTCGTGCATTATATTCTGAATGTTCTGAAGTCATACGGTCAATTTGAGGAACAGAACCAGAATTTCCTCTTTTTCAGTGCTGCAATGGGAATCTGAATTGGCCACGTGTCACAGGATGTGGAACTGGAATTTGAGGAAGAGGATTTTAATGAACAGCAATTTGACGAAATCCAAACATGTACAAGAACAGAACAGGTGTTTTGTGTAAGTCTCCATCTTGGAAGCCATTTCATGTTGTTTGGCTCCATTTTGATGAGTGTGAGTGTCAATTCTAGCATTATGGGGAAATGACATATTCCATGAAGATGTGTCATGTGTCAGTATAATTTATTTTATAATTATGAATATAAATGAAATATTTTATGTTTAAATTTATATATTTAATTTAAAATATATTATACATATTGTAAAATATATTATATTTTATTTTAAATAATACTTTATTTAAATATTTTATATTTATTTTATACTTATTTAAAAAAAAATTTATTCTTATTTACTAAAATTTTATAAGTATACATGTCTAATTTATATTACAATATAATTTTCTATAAAAATGTATAATTTATAATTAATTTATATTTAAACACTTATTTCGTTATTTATTAGTAGCAGTATTATTATAATTATATAATTTTAAATCATTTGTATGTTCTATTTATTTGCTAAATACAATATTTTCTATACAAATGTTGTATAATTTACATTTGATCATTCATATTTAATTAGTAGTACTTCTATTATTACTTCTATTTTATATCTAAAAAATATTTATATAAAATATTATATTTTATATACAATATCATTATTATTTATTATTATTATTATTATTATTATTATTATTAGATATAGTTTAAAATATTTATGCTTATATTTAATTTTCTATATTTAATTCATTTTTATTTAAATATACTGAATATTTTTCTACACACTTTGTCATTTATACTTAGACATTCAGATTTTATTATTATTATTAGATATTTTATATAGTTTGAAATATATATATATATATTTATTGTTTTAATATATTTTAATTTATATGTAAATATACTGAATTGTTTTATTTACATTTAATATTTATATTATTTAGATTTTGTTTATCATTTATAATACTTAAAAACATTCATATTTTATTATTATTATTATTATTATTAGATATAATTTTAAGTAGTTTGAAATACATATTATATGTAGAATTTTTATATTTTCTATATATTTAATTCATTTATATTTAAATATACAAGATATTTTTCCATACAATTTTTATATAATTCATAATACTTAAACATTCATATTTTATTATTATTATTATTATTATTATTATTATTATATATTATTTTAGATACCATTTCAGTTTGAAATATATATTTATTATTTTTATAAATATTTAGATTATTTTTTACATATTTAATTTGTTTATATTTAAATGTACTGAACATTTACTTGTATCATTTATTGTATGTTAAAAATGTGTTTTCTTATTTCTGTTATATATCATTTACAATTTATTTATATATTATATAATTTATACACACATACTGAATATAAAAAATACATTTCTGAATATATCAAATATATTGTGTGCTTTTGCCCATCTCGTGATCTGTTGTATAATTAGAATAACAGGTGTGAGATTTGAGAATTCTGTGTTTTTGGAAAGCTTGAAAGTTCTCATTTACTTCTGCTAAGTGCAAATCAACAGCTCAATCATTCACGCCTCACGTCTTTTTTTATGTTCCAAAGAAGAAAGAAAACCATACAGGTTTAGAACAGCATTGTGGTGAGTAAAAAGATGACATTTTCATTTTTAAATGAACTGTCCCTTTAAGAGTTACATACTGGCAAACAGAGAGCTATTATATCTGTGATGAGCTGCGATGAGCCAAATTTAGCATTGATTTCTGCATCCAAATTAACTGGAGCAACAGCAGAGAGGTTTAATTTAGTGTGAACACCATCCAGTACAACAAAGTGTTCTTCAGCTCAGCTTCACTCTCTATTATATGTCACCGCATTTCATATTGTTGGAAATTACACAAAGGACAGTTTTATTGCTTAGGAGTTGCTCTCTAGTAGCTCAGAAGAAAATTACCCAGGAGAAATACAAATACACACAAATCAGACAATAGTGTACAATGATGTATGATGTACCGTAAAAGTGTCAAGCAAAGCTCAGAGCATTTAGTCTTGGAAGTGTTCGATGAGAAATATGAGATCATAATGAGATCTCTGATTTTTAATTGCAAACTTTTGAGCTCATTTTGTGACACTGATCTCTTACTTGAGGAGACGCACAGGAATTTACTGAGGTCTTTTTTTTATAGTGCACATTTTCTGGAAACAACTTCTGATTTACCTGTTGTGTGCAACACATTAATATCACAGAGATAAACCCAGATGTCTTGAAAAACACAGGTGTTTCGTCACATATGGCCATGACTTTTGGAAAATAAGCTGTATTAAAAACTCTTTCATACCTTTTAGATACATTTTTCTACTAGTTATGTCCAGCAGTGATCATACGTAAGAGTTTTGTCATTTTTGTGAACACTTTTTGACTCATTTTTACAAAATTACAGCCTTGTTGGAAATAATGGACAATAAAAAAAACGGGTTATTTACCTTGATTTTTCATCGTATCCTTCAGATAATTTCATCTGAAGATATGCTCTTCATGGACACAGATGTCATGAATGCCACTGAACACAAATTCACCAACTTCTGAAAAAAAAAAATATATAAATTACAAGGGCATTTTTTGCTGTGACAGAAAAGAGTGACTGAGAAACATAAGAGTAATTTTTTGTTTGAAATAATTATATAAATAACTTATACTGAAATGGTTCATGTTTGTTACTTTTTCTTGAGATCATCATTTAAATAATGTATTAATTAATTTTATAATGGATTGTCATATTTTAATATTTAAAATTGAAGTCTGAGACAAACGTATAGCAAATTCCACACACAAATATATATATATATATATAATTTTAGTAGTTTTTGGTGTTTGTGTATTATTATTATTATTATTATTATTATTATAATTAGTTATAATTTTATAAAATGATTATACTTATTATTTTTACATATTTTAATTTCTATATATTTAATTCATTTTTATTTAAATACACCAGATATTTTGATACAATTTTTATAAAATTCATAAAATTCATATTTTATTATTATTATTATTGCTATTATGATTAGATATAATTTTATATAGTTTGAAATATACATTCATTATTTTTCTAAATATTTTGATTATTGTCTACATATTTAATAAATTATTCTGTAAATTTATTTAAACATACAGAATATTTTTTGGTATGTCTGGTATGTTAATAATTTCATTTGTTTTATCTTTTCTGTTATATATCATTTAAAATGATTAATTTATTCTATCATTTAGACACATACTGTATAAAAATTTCTGAAAAAATGCCATATATTGTGAGCTTTTTTTGTGAAATTTGTTGTGTTTTTGTTATCTTTAGTAGTTTTTGATGTGTATATTATTATTATTATTATTATTATTTCCATTTGATTTATTTTAGTACATAACTTTTATATCATTTTTACAGTGTAGCTGAAATGTACATATATATTTTAAGTTCACATTTATTTTTACATAGATTTTTCAAGTAACAAAAGCTGTTTTATGGTTTTAGTTATCTACAATAATTCCCACTAGGAAACAATGCGTAAGAAAAACATTGCTGTCATTTTGAAGAGAAAACAACCCTGTATACTTTTATTTATGCTTTAAGAGAAATGAGTGGCCACCCGTCGTGAACCCACCAGAGAGTTTGGCTTGTGTAAGCGAGCAAGATGGACGTAAAACCTTTAGATTCACCCCCGTACTTCCTGCTCACTGATCTGAAATTTAGGCATGAGTAAGAGTAATGTGGCAGATATCGAACCCACTCAACCGTATCCAGAGAGCTGCTATCATCCATCCGCTCGCATAAGCCCGGCCACGACTGGAGGAGGACAGAGATATTTGCAGAGGCACAAGATGAGGACACCTGTGTCCTCTGATCCCACCAACACACCAGCCATGAACAACTGCTATCAAATCACCACTGCCAACACAACCATATCAATAACACAATCAATACAGCCAAATGAATTCCATTAGGCTCCCTGAATTTGATTTGTTTTCTCAGGTGCGAAAAGTCTAATTGATAAATTGGTTTGATTGTTTTCTCTTGCAACAAAAATCTTTAGCAGGGTATTTTCAGAGGACAATCTGAGTTGTGTTTCCCCATGCAAAACTCACCACAGTGGCTGCCAGGGTGCTGCAATGCAGTTGCAATGCACGGAATAGAAGAAATTGTTGAATAAAGTCATTATTTTTGTTTTCTTTGCACACAAAAAGTATTCTCGTAGCTTCATAACATTACGGTTGAACCATTAATGTCACATGGACTATTTTAACAATGCCCTTACCACCTTTCTGGGACTTGAATGTGGTAGTTGTGTTGCTGTCTATGGGTCAGAAAGCTCTTGAATTTAATCAAAAATATCTTTTTGTGTTCTGAAGATGTCATATAACTAACTAATTAACTAAGTAATTTAAATAAGCTACAATTTACCAAAAATCACAATATGAAAAACAGTAAATAGTAAGCATCATAAAGAGAGTGTTTTCACAGCACGTCATCGATCGGCCAAACTGGTGGCACTGAATGTAAGCAATGCCACTGAACCGAACAAAACTTGCATATTTTGCTGATTATTTCTGCTGAAAATGGTCAATTATTGTCATGTTTTGGGTTGTACTAATCGGTCGAACCGGGAAAAACATTTTAAGTACTATTGACTTCCAAAGGTTATAGCAAATCAAGGAGAAGAGTGCAAAGAACTGTCTGAGGAACAAAAGGTGTTTGTAGTTGACCAAACTGAACAAGGATTTCCAGAGCAAGAATCTTGAGAACATTTGCATTTGTTTTTATCATTTCCAGTCAGGTAGGTAAAATATTAGGCTATTATCTTAATTAATACTGCTTGTACAATTCTTTACAACCTATTTACTTTAGTTTGTCAAAATATTGTGCCCTTTCCTGCTTACTAAGTCCTTCTCTATACGATTTAGCAGCTTCCACACATTTTTTCAGTGGTTTAGACAGCATAAATTAGCAGAACAACGTATTCAGTAGTACTTTACCTTGCAGTCCATGCTGTTGTTTACATCCGAGTATTGCCGATATGGCCGCGCATCCGGGTAACTGACCAAATCGTAAGTGCAAGCCCTCTATAGCAAACAGATCAAAACTGTATTATAACAAAAAAATGACTTTAAATGTAACATTGTATTATATTTTAACGTTTTCTTATTGTATTTAACATTTACGTTTTCACAAACTAAATATACTGTATAGTAAACAACTTTTTAACTTTTCAAATGTTTGTGCTTTAGGAAATTGAGGAACATCAGGCTTATTATTTTCCATTTAGGCTCATTTTGAGCACAAACTGCTTTCTGCACATGTAATAATTAACAAATTGTTTAGTTGATCACCTTTTGTACTTTAGCCCAGATGGTAAGCCTACAAGTTGTATGAAAGATGTATGAAAATGACTGGCTTGTTACTTTCGAGAACGTTTAAAATTGTGGCCAAACCCTGTTATATAGCACATACAAACAGTATTACTTTAATTTAACATTAATAGTTTAGTGTGTACCAACCTTGAAAGCGATAAAGGTGTCCCTTTTGACAACTGATGATAGTAGCGTTCTGCTGTCGTCTCTTCCGTGTTTTGTTCTTCACGACTGACGTAGCGACGCGTGATCACGTAATCATCGGAGTAGTTTGCAGCGCCCTCTGCTGGTAAAATAATCACTACACGATTGCTGTGGTAAAAACATTCTTTGAACCTGCTGTAAAACAGGGATATTTCGGGGAGAAAAATATGAGCACCCTACGAAATGCGGTTGCTTTTGAGTTATTGCTTACTGGCTGATGTCAAAATAGCCCACCTTAAAAGTGACTATGATTTTCTGTTCTAGACCGTGACTAAACTATGACAAAACATTTTAACATTCAGTAATTGAATTTTTTCACTAACAACATCAGTTGATGGCCACCTTAAGACGTAAGAGCGAGTATGGCTATACACCCCTTATTCTTCAACACGTAAGTAAGCCTCAGGGCGAAACTTCCGGTTCATTAACCGCTATAGAGAAATAACAGAGAAATAACTTGCAGTAAAGGGTAAACCGTTTGCACTACAAACCACTGTGTTCATAGTTAAAATACTACATTAAAAAATTTGCAATATCAAGCACCAAAAGGAGCTGTTTTGCACGGCTAAAAATAACATTTACAAATGACCGCTCCTGTTCTTACGGGAATGTGCAAGACTTCCGGTGTCATCTGCTTCCAGTTGTTTTACTGTACAAAACAGCCCGTTATGTTGCTTGATATTAGAAATAGATGTTTCTTATATTATTTTAATCTATTGTTATTATTATTTACACACTGTTTTGTAGTGCAAATAGTTTTACCATTTACTGCACTTTGTTATTTTTCGGTTAATGTTAAATCATTAGTTTTACACATTCACAGATGATAAAGTGGAAACATGCACATTTCAAAATGACAGCTCAGTTTTTTGTTCTCAAGCATGCTTTTTATGAAGACAGATTCATCTTTAAAAACATTCATTGATATTTTAAATTAATAAATGGAAAGATCTGGCACAATTGTGAAATTGCAGAAAAATTAAGCATTTAATGAGGTACTTCAGTGTCTAAGGAATTTTATATCATGGTTTAATGAGAAAATGAAAAAAACTATTTATTGTCCTCATTTGTAAGTTGCTTTGGATAAAAGTGTCTGCTAATTGATTAAATGTAATGTAAGTGTAAATATTCTACAGGAGTGTGTTTTTAAAATTAATGTTTTGTACTGTTAGGATTATAGATTTTAGTAGGGAGAAACTATTCTATAAATACTCTAATGCAGGTAACACAGACCCTCATTTGTTCACCTGCATCATTTATATCAACTAGCCAAACTAATGCTTCATTCAGGGCTTGACTGGTGCCGATAGGCTGTGGCCTATAAAGGTGCCCTGAGCGCTTTGGCCCGGAGCTTGCTGCTGAGTGAAGTTGTTTTTTTGGAGTTTTCTGTGCCCACCCGCTCAGGGTTGAACACCGGTCAGCGGAAAATGGATGACTTTTCAAGTGCCTCCACACACTACGATCCCATTAGATCCCTGTCAATCACCGCAATGATCTGAACCAGAGCCGTGTTCAGATAACCCAACCATCTGGATTCAGTCTTTCATGCTTTAAACTGTCAGGCGCTTTACATGCCTGCATTCAAATCTACATTATACATTATATTGCATGTTTTAGCAGCACGCTAGGCTAGAACATCTGTCGTCCATATTAATCAATAATGTATATTACTGAATATGGAAGATTCTGCAACATAACATCAAGGCTACTTGTAGACAACACACTGAGAAGTTTTCAAATGCTTTTTCAGAAGTATTTCTTTCCAAGCGTGGAAGATTTATGGAAATTATTAAAGTCTTTATTAACTTGTAACAATAATTACACATACTATATATATATACACACACACATACACACAGACAGAATTATAATATAAAATTAGCCAACTTAGCTATACTCGCTATTTATTTTATACAAAAATAGAATATATTATGGCATGTTATATAATACTAAAATTTTCTTCCATAGATAATACAAAAAAAATAAAAAGGATATATATTACACAAAATAAAAATATAAAAAATACTAGCTAACATAGAGAGATTATTCATTCTATATTTTATTTATTAAAATACTATATATATATATAAAATCATATATATTTGCTATAAAAATGTAATATATGATTATATGTTATAAAATACTAAAAACGTTTTTGATAGACAGATAATACTAAAACAAACAAACTATATATATATATATATATATATATAGATGTATTTAATGTTATTAATATTATATATATATATATATATTAATATAGAGCTATTTATTTTAATATAAAAATAAAATATTACATAATATTACATAATGTTATTATCTATTATATTATACTGTGTTTTTTTCTCGATAGATTGATAATGTTATAAAATAAAAATAAAATGTTAAATGTTAAAAATAAAAATATAAAAAGAATATATCTATGCTTGATGGAGTTTTGGTTCCTTGCCGCTGTCGCCTCTGGCTTGCTAAGTTGGGGACACATTTCGATATTGTATTGAACTGAGCTGGATGATGACATCATTGAATCCATTGATGAACTGCCTTTACCGGAAAACTGAGTGTTTACTGTTGCCCTTTTGCATTATTGATGCACTATTTCCTATTTAATAGCCGCTTTGTCACAATTCTGTATTGTTAGAGGCGGTATATAAATAAAGGTGACTTGTGTAGTTATTAATTTGATAATTTATACAAATATTATAATAAAAGGAAAAATATATTTTAATACATTTATTATTTTTTTAAATAGTACATAATATTTTTATAATATATAGCTATTTATTTAATATTATTTAATATATAACACTGAAAGAAGAAGAAGTCTCCGTCTCTGTGGCTCAGATCCCTTTTTCTATACAAGTCTGTTTCTTGGTTTCAGCTGGTCAGATTGATTAGAAATCCCCAATTTGAGGTCTGAATTGTGTAAATTACCCGCCAAACTTTAATACTTCAGGGACAGAGATTATACTGAAGTATTGAGCAACAGCCTCAAGAGTCTCACAGGCTAACGCGACGAGACTGCTCTCTGCTGGCCAGAGGAAAACACACACACACACACACACACACACACACACACACTCGGACTGATGAGGATGTGGATTAATCTTCCTCTGTTAACCAATATATTTCGCTTCATCCACGCTAGCTTAATCAGACTGTGTAGCGCATTGAGTAGCGCAGCAGTATTCAGCGCTCGGTTTGTTTTGTTTTTCAGCATTAGTCTCTGTCTGTCTCACCGGTCCCTGCTTTAAGTCTGACTGCCACACACTTCCATTGACTGCAAACAGCATCGCCATGGCAACACGGACAGACTGCAATCCATTGCCCTCATTAGGAAGAACCTGAAAAGATTTCACACCTCTGTTTTATCTTTCCTTCGTAACGTACACAGATGTCAGGTTGACATGGCAACCCCAGCGGCCGGTCCACCGGACAGCTGAATTGATGCTTTCACGAATATGTGGTATGGACTAACAAGAAACATATGTTTTAACCAGTGCTCAATACCGGGGACATAAATAACATTAATAATAGATTATTCTGCAGTGCAAATGTATTATGCAGGATATTTTTAAATTAGTTCATTATTAATTGATAAATATAATTATTACTGGCGTTATTAATTAGCATTAATATTAAATGTTGTTAAAAATGATCATTATTCCTTTCAAAGACAAATTAATTAGTTAATTATACTCAGGTTGAAGTTCCAAAAAAGGTAACACACACACTTTACGTAATTTAGAACAAAATCCACCTTTTTCTTCAACGCAGAAGTAAGCCTATGGGTGAGACTTCCGGTCATTACAACGAGAAGAATAACAACGTGCAGTAAACGGTAAAACTGTTTGCACTACAAACCAGTGTGTTCATAATTAAGATAATACATTTAAATAATATGGTAAGACACACCAATTTGAAATATAAAGCAGCAAAACTAGCTAAAATAGAGGGTATGCAGTGACGTCACTTTCCCGCCGGGACACGCCCCCTCAGCCAGACTGAGTGCGGTAAAAGAGCTTTTAGCGTGAATGAATGTAATAGGGATGATGCGAAAACGCGAGTAAAACAAACGATAATCAGTTTAAACTAAAAGTTGCTGAACCTGATATAAGTTTCCTAACAACTTAACAAATATCCATTTGTCAATCGATGCAGCCATAAATCGTGTTTTCTAACACGTATGTCTGATTTTGACGCCGGGTAAAATAAATAAAGCAAATTTGCCTGTGAACTCATTTTGTAAATACAAAAATAGGTTGGTCTAAACCCCGGTGATCACTTATATCAATTATATATATCGTCCAGTTGAAAAACGTATATAGTTTTTGTCAGTTTATTTAAAAACATACAGTTATGCAGAATTTAAGATGGTAAATATTTAGTTGATGACTTGTCAATACGATATACTACAATACAATATATAGGATATGATTTTATTGCACAATTCAACATATTAACATGTAATGATAACTGCAAATCTGTGTTTCGCTGCCTGGAGACCATTTGTTTCTTTGAATTGCAGCGATTTTGCTTCTCTTTTCAGTAGCTTTGGGCAGTCTGTAAAAATGTATCTCAGGTTTCTTGTCAGATCTCTTTGTATAGTCAATCAACCAATGCTGCCACTCAGTCTTTTTGTCACTCCAGCTGACGGTGACGTCACATGTATACCCTCTATTAGCTGGATGCTGACCGGAAGCCACACCCATAAAATTTACAAATGGCCGCGCCCACTCTTACAGAAAGAAAAAGGTGGATATATTTTTAGATATATATTTATATTTGCATATATAGATATATAAGATACAGGGTTTAATATAATATAGACTATATTTAGTATATTGATGACACAATCTCAGTCTCACATATGCACCCCTAAAGACGCGCAAAATAGGCAGCGTTATTGAAATTTCACAGCGTTAGATGTGCTTGACTTTATCTGAGCAGAGAACAGTTAATACAAGCCATCCATCAAAGAGACAGGCTCAGGTATGAGTCTCCGCTGACCTCAGAGCCACAGGGTGTTACAAATGCCTCCCAGACCAACAGCGACGTTCAGTGAATGGACAAATGTGACGGGATGTGAAGTGACAACAGGTGATTCAGACATTTGGGTCACAGACTTCATAAAGGTCGGAGGAATTGTACCAGATTCCACCTGATAAACCGTCCGGCTGTACGGATTTATAACAGCAGAACAACAGCAATAACGTGCTTCTGTTCAGCTGTGCCGCGAATGCGGAGGAAAACATGTTTATTAAAAATAAATGTCAAAAATATAACTCGATTAGGGAGGATGAGAAATAACGTGGATATTAACTGTTTTCAGTGTTGGTATTTCAGGTTATGATTTATATGCATGTACGTTTTAGATTTTTATTTACTTTTTTGCTCTCTTTTTGTATGTGTCCACCTTATTTTTCCGTAAGAGTGGGCGCGGCCATTTGTATATTTTATGGGTCTGGTTTCCAGTCTTATTCGCATCCACCTATATTTAGCTGTACAAAACAGCTGGTTTTGCTGCTTGATATTGCAAATTGATGTCTCTTACCATATTATTAGGGGCTCAAGCGCATAGAGCTGAAATCCAATTGTTAGAATGGCCAAGGATCAGCAATTTTCATGTAAAACTGATCGTGCAGACAAAACCATAAGTCGTAGAGACTTGAAACTTCACGAAACCTGGTGAGCACATGAGACAGAGGATTCTAAGCAAGCATGTAAAGTTTTAGGGAGATCGTACCACAGCTTGCGCTATAACAATCATAAACATTAAAAAACAAATGGTTAATTACCAGAATTTGCCAGAAATGCTTTTTTAAAATCATTGATTTAGGTTGTTACAGGCTTGATAAATAATATGTAATGTCTTTTTTTTATAAGTACTTAAATGTCTTAAAGTGCTTGAACCCCTGTAAACGCTGCTTGCAACTATATTTTAATCTATTATATTAATTATGAACACACTGATTTTCATTGCAAACAGTTTTACCGTGTACTGCACGTTGTTGTTATTCTCGTTATTTCCCTATAGCGGATAATGACAGGAAGTCTCACCCACAGGTTTACTTAGTGTTGAAGAATCTTTAACCCATAGGCTTACTTCCTTATTTTTTAACCCATTTGCTTCCATGTTGAAGAATAAGGTGCATAATATCCACCTTCCTTAACGTGGAAGTAAGCCTATGGACGAGACTTCCGGTTTGTTTCACTTCCACTATAGGGAAATAACAAGAAGCAACGTGCAGTCAACGGTAAAAGTGATTGCACTACAAACCAGTGTGTTCATAATTAAGATGATACATTAAAATAATATGGTAAGACGCACCAATTTGCAATATCAAGCAGCAAAGCAAGCTGTTTTGTACAGCTAAAAACAGCTGGACGCGGATTAGACCGGAAGCCAGACCCATAAAATTTACAAATGGCCACGCCTGCTCTTACAGGAAGAAAAAGGAATCTGTTTGAAGCGTTTTGAAACAGTGAATCATTTTGCGACGCAACGGTTTAACTGATTCAGAGTTTCGAAAAGCTCTTTCACCCATAACTATACATTCTTTTTAAAATAATTAAAAGCGATGTCGAAATTTGAAAATGGCTCTTTTAATTTAATCTGGTTTTTGCTAGTGAATTATTTGAAAAGAATGATCAAAGTCACAAGTTTGAATCAATCGTAGCGATTCTAGCGCAGATGACTCAATTGATTCGGTTCATCTGTTCTGTTCGTCTTTTCAAGTCTGCATGTTTACACGACACTGTCAGTACTACTACTGGCTTAGCTCACTAGTTTTATAACTTTAACTGAAATGTTTTTTTTTTTTTTTTTAATTGTGTGAATTATGCGTGAAAAGATAGGTGCTTATTAAAAAAATTAAACACTTGTTTAATAGAGACATTGCGTTTCAATAATTCAAGCACTTTTCAAATACCTCTTCAGGAATGTTGCTGTTTTCATTTGTTTTCCTGGCCTTAAATTTCAAAAAGTCAAATTCAAGTACTTCATGCATCTTGTATGAACGCTGAATAAACGTTAATAAGCAATATTGAAATACTGAATGCATCTGAAGTTATTACATCTTCATACTTTTGTTCAAACCATAGATCATGCAAGACTGCAAGAGTGAGAAATGCTTGTCATATCATCTTATTGTTTTAACGGTACATTTATATTTATACTGACAGATCAGTTTTCCTATTACACAAGAACCGCAGGACTTATCAAATGTGTCCCACAGTTACGAACATCCTGAACAATCAGCCGACAGATCATATTTAAATATACAATTCTTTATTTCAGCCCTTGATTCCCAACAAAACAAATATTGTGACAGGAGCCATTTGTCATTTCTAGAATGTTGAGTTAAAGTGAAGACAGTGAAAGTATCTTTTAACATTCATACCAGAGATTCTATTCTTATACACAGATTCAGCTACACAGGGTTAGTCTAGATCAGAAACAAAGCTTGAGTTAATAACAGGCCACATTACAAGAAACGACTGACAATCATGTGTGCAATCAAATATCAAACATAAAGGAATACACTGTAAAAACAACAAAACAATTTGTTTAGTCAACATAAAATAATTTGTAACCCTGCTGTCTTAAAATTTTAAGGTTAGTCAACTTGAAATGTTAAGTTGTACTAAGGGACAACTTAAATATTTAAGTTGGCTAAACTAAAAATTTGGTTTGTTACCCAGCTGCCTTAAAATATTAGGTTGAATCAACTCAAATATCTAAGTTGTCACTTAGTACAACTTAACATTTCAAGTTGACTGAACTTTATTTTTATTTAATTTATTTTATTTATTTATTTATTTTTTTACAGTGTAGCTCATTCAAAAATGAACATTTGCTTAAAATGTACTCAACCTCCAGCCATCCAAGATGCAGTTGAGTTTGTTTTTTTCATTAGAACAGACTTGGAGAAATTTATCATCACTTGCTCACCAATGGATCCTCTGCAGTGAATGGGTGCCGTCAGAATGAGTCCATAAATTAACATCTTATGAAGCCAACAGCTGTGTTCGTAAGAAAATAATCTATTATGAAGACATTTTAACTTAAAAACTATCCATAATATTACTTTTTCCAATGAAAAAGTTGTCTCTTCTGAATCAGGAGAGAAATATGCACAGATCAGAAATGGCAGTTTAAAGTTAAAACACATTAACAATGAATTTATTTCTTACAAATATGCCACTTTTCACTTCACAAGACATTGATGGACTGGAGTGGTGTGGATTACTTGTGGATTATTGTGATATTTTTATCAGCTGTTTGGATTCTCATTCTGACGGCACCCATTCACTGCAAAGGATCCACTGGTGAGCAAGTGATGCTAAATTTATCCAAATGTGTTTCCATGAGGAAACAAACTCATCTTGTATGGCCTGAGGTTGAGATTTTTCAGCAAATTTTCATTTTTGGCTGAACTATTCCTTTAAAAATGACCATGAAAATGTTTGCACTTTACTCAAAGCTGCTGGAGTGATTTTAGGTTATTAAATGTTCTGATATATACAAGAAAGTCCAAGTAATGCTTATGAAACCCTTGAATCAGACAGCACATTATACATCCGCATTGCCCATTTAAAACATCTCATACAGTATTTAACGATAACATATTACATACCAGCTAATATGTTGATAAAGCAATCGGCATCTAGTTAACAAAGCCTATACTCGAAGACTCAATTCATCCATCCTTCTAAAAATATAAACTCCCATTCGAAACATTTTCATATTCATACTTATTTTTGATTTGTAGCTTTTTGAAGATTTCATTCTTGCGTATGTTGAATACATGTACCAGAAACTGTTATAACGCATCCAGTGTTGAGTTATATTGGGATGCAGCGTGTTTTGGATGCTCTTGAAGCTGCTGTGCAAATCCAACACCCTCATTTCATCCAAATCAGTTATAAAATCACCACTCAAAGCAATTAGCACCACTGCACAAAACATGGACTCGCCGTCATCTCTTGGTAAATGCCAAGAAGCAACATCAGTCCCGTGAATTTGATTGTAATAACAACGTTTGAGAGCATTTGGTTTATTAAAAAGCCTTGAATGAGAGAGGAAGCCGAGCCGGCCCTGACTCAGCGGTTTCTGGCACGGTGGCAGCCGCAGTGGAAGTCCGCGTTGGGGTCGAAGAGCAGCGAGTCTCGGTTGTGGTTGTGCGGTAAGCAGTCGAGGTGATACCAGGCGTCGCAGTCGTCGCACTGGATCCACTGCACGGTGTCCTGCTGCGGGAGGCGACAGTGTGCTGCGGCACAGGGTTCGACGCCCTGAGCCACCGCCACCTCGTCATCTTCGTCTTCAGAGGATGATGACGAAGAGGAGGAGGAAGAAGAGGAGCTAGAAGAGGATGATGAAGAGGGAGATGGCAGGGAAGGCTGTGGCAGCGGGTGTTTTCTAGGCCTTCCACGTCGTCGGCTGCAGAGAAAAATCAGTGAAATCATGGATTAATAAGTGTGAAGAAATTTTACTGACTTTATTTAAGCCTGGTCAATTTATGGAAATTAAAGAAATCGTTATCCTAAAATATAGATGAAAAAAAATTTGTACTTTTTATTTTTAGATTTTTAATCTTCATTTCAATATATATTTTTAGGCTTGGAAATAATAAATCCCCTGATGTTTTATTTTAATAAATGTGATTAAATCATAGAACATACTTCTGAATAGAAATTTCAATGACTATTTTTATACAAAAAAAAATATATATATATGCTTTTTTGTATTTGTAATTATTTTAGAATAACAATTTGTTTCATTTCCATAAATTTTCTAGGCTTAGAAATGACAAATTCCCTGATACTATTTAGAAACAGATGTAGTCTTATTAGAAGTATTAATTAATATATTTTATAGTAATTTAAATAATGTTTATTTTACGGTAAAGTAATTATATCTAAAAACAATTACTATATACATACATACATACATACAATAGGATATCTACAGTAATTGGTTTTAAATATAATTACTTTACCATAAAATAAAGATTTTGTTCATTTAAATATATTTTTCAGGCCTTGAAACCACAAATTCCTTGATATTTTATTTTAATAAATGGAATAATGAAGTTCAAAAATATATATAAATTTAAAAAAAAATTATAAATGTATATTTGTCTCTCTTTCCTTAATATGTACAACCTTTATTGTAGAATAAAGATTTTATTAATTTTCATAAATCTGCAGGCTTAACCTGATAATTTATGCAAATAAATGCAATAAAATATAAAAATGTATTCAACTATTATAAAAAAGAATATTTTAGTTTTTATTTAATTGTTTTTAGATATAATTACTTTACCATAAAATAAAGGTTTTGCTCATTTAAATATATTTTTCAGGTCTTGACATATGACATTTTATTTTAAAAAATGGAATAATGAATTTTAAAAATGCATATGAAAAGTTTATTTGCAAAAACAGATAACCTTTTTTTTTTTGTCAAAAATCATGTTGTTTTTTTTTTGTTTGTGATGTTATCATGTTTTTATTGTTTTATTGTGTTAGTTAGCTGTATTTTTTAGTTATTTTTACTTAATCAAAATAACCCAACTGCAGTTTGACTGAGATTAACTGGAATGCACAATGAAAAACACCTGTTTTTACCCATTTTTGCAGGTTACCTATTTTTGCAAATGAACTCTTCATATACTTAAGTAATATTGGAAATATTAATTCATTTATAGAATAAAGATTTTATTAGTTTCTATACCTTATCCAGGCTTGTAAATCACAAATTCTATGATATTACATTTTAATATAATATATTAAAATGTAATATATTTTTTATGTTTGAATATATATATTATATATATTTTTTTTTTTTACAATACACATGCAGGCCTCACAATCACAAAATCCAGTTTTTCCCATCTTCTTCATGACTGTGAGAATCCTGTGTGACTTTCAAGCATCACTCACCCAGTTGAGGCCTGAAAGCGAGAAATCACTCCCCTCGCCTTCTCTGTCTTGGTCATCCTCGCTGACGGGGAGGTCAGGTTATAATTCTCACTTTCCATCCCGAGGGTGGTGTATACGGGAGAGCTGTTTGCTCTCGGCCTCCTGCCAGGACCAGACAAGCAGGGCTTCTGCTGGCGGAGGGGAGTCAAACTGATGCCGTTGCCTTTGGTGTGACTCGATATGTTCACGATATGATTGAACTGCCTGTTTGGTTGCACAGTGAAAATGCTGCCGCCGGTGTGTCTGCTCACATCAAACTGTGACCGACAGTTCTGCTCCAGTTTGGGTAGAGGGGGGTGAAACACCTCAGACTCTGATTTGTAAAGCCGGCGTCTTTTCTTCGCTTGTCCCCTCCGTCCGTCCTCCAGGTCTCTGCGGTTCGCCGGATCGTCTGAACTGTCGTCCTCCAGCAGAACCGTGTGGGCGGACTTGCGCCGGCTCTTGGAGGACGGCGGGACGGACTTGGATGAAATCTCACCAACGGCCTGGAAAGGAGGCGGCGTCGTGGGCGGGGCCAAAGCGGTGAACGCCGGCCCATTTAAGGTGCTCATATTTTCGCTCTTCTTGAAGGTCCAGCAGCTGCCGTTCATCTTGCTCAGGCTGCCGATGGAGTTAAGGATGACCGTGGCTCGGTTGATGGACAGCTTTGAGATGTCCAGGGCTGGGTCTGGTTTACGGTCTGAGCACGTTCTGATCCGGTTTTTTATGTCTGATGAGAAGGAACCCGCTTTGGGCACGGTGATGGCATCAAAGTCCAGCGGGCGAACCCGTACTTTCTGGAAGAGGAAGTAGAATTCTGGACTAGCTCGTCCTGATTGGCCGCCGATAGTGAGCGTGTCACCATCAAAGATTTCCTTTAGGACCCCTTGCTGGAGGCGCATGTCATTTACCCATGTGCCTGAGGGGAAAAAAGGGAAGACTTTTTAGAAGAGATTTCATATTCTACATCAGGGCTTGTAATAAAATAATCTACACTTGTCCCAGAATGCAACTGTGTAGGTCATGTATCAGGTATACCATTTAGGCTATACAGTTAAAGCAAAATATTCTGGAGAAGAAAAAAAAAAAAAAAAAACTAATTTCAGCAATAGTACATTACATTTTAAATTATATATATATATATATATATATTTATATATTTATATATTTATATATATATATATATATATATATATATATATATATATATATATATATATATATATATATATATTTTTTTTTTTTTTTTTTTTTTTTTTTTTTACATTTTTTAATATTTTAAAACACATTTAAAATTTAATATACTATTGCTGGAATTAGTTTTTTTCCCAGAATATTTTGCTTTAACTGTATACACCCTAATATGTGTAATCTGTATTGTAGAATAAAGATTTTGTTAATTTCCATAAATCTTATCAAATATTCATATATTCTGATGCATTAATAAATGCAACAAAATAGGAAAATGTATTCACTGTTATAAATATTAATGACTTCAACGTTAGATTTTTATTTAATTGTTTTTAGATACATGTTCTTTTCCATAAAATAAGGGTTTTGTTCATTTAAATATATTTTTCAGGCCCTGAAATCACAAATTCCCTGCTATTTTATTTTAATAAATGGAATAATGAATTTTAAAAATCCACCTGCTATTGGAAATATTAATTTCATCATATTTTTACATATATTTTTTACATACATGCACACACCCATTTATGATGAAGATGTAATACGTAAAAATAATAAATTATATTTATGCATTTATATATTGAAATCATGTTTTTTTTTTATTTAACTTATGGTTAATTATTTGACTGTTTAATGTCTATATTTGTGTGTGTGTGTATATACATACATATATACACACACACACACTTACCCATTATGTATGATTTATTATTAAAATAGTAAATTATTTGTTGTATATATAATAAAACTAATTTAATCATTTTTTGTATTGTATGTATATACACACCTATTTATGATTGAATAAGTAAAAATTATATTTATGCATTTATATACTGAAATCACAAATGTTTTTATTTAACAATGTTTTTAATTATTTGATTAATTAATGATTATTTAATTTCTATATTTGTGTGTAAACAAATATATACACACTCTTACCCATTATATGATTTATTTTAAAAAATAATAAATTATATTTATGTACATATAATGAAAGTATAATTAATTGAATCATTTTTACGTATACACACACAACTATTTATTTTTATTTAACTTAATGTTTTTTATATATTTGATTAATTCATGTTTATTTAATTTCTATATTTGTGTATAAGTAAATATATATATACACACACACAATATATAATTTAATAAATTAAGAATAATAAATTTCATGTATATATATATATATAATAATCACAAAATCTTTATTAATCATTAGTTTTATCTATATTTGTGTGTGTGTGTGTGCATATATATATATATACATATATATATATATATATATATATATATATATATATATACATATATATACACATACATAACACATATATATATATATATACACAAAGCACTTATGAATACATATGTATATGTTATTATAAATATGAAGACATAAATTGATATTATTTATAGATGTATAAATATATGAACATTTATACCGACAATTTCAATACATTTATATAAAAACAAATAAAAACACACCATAGCTGCTGCGATCCTTCACTTGCACTTTCCAGCTCTCTTCTCCTGAGGCATCAGTTTCTCTTTCCACATGGAGCTCTGCATGGATACGGGACACGATCATGGACTCCAGAGTGACGTCGCACAGCTCTGTGGCCCGTCCCAGTCGAAACACACACTGGGCCAGCGCGGGCCGGAAAGTGTACAGGTCACGGACGGAGTCAGACGACTCATTTCCATGAGTGTTACTATTGTTTGTGTCAGACAATCCAATCCTCAACAACTGAAAACACGGCTGGACTCCTGACGACATTTTGACATCCCAAAAACAAAAGTGCAGGAAAAACCGCAACACAGCCACCAAACAGCAGGGCCTCTCACATAACACTGAGATAAACGTCCTCCATTGAAGATCCTCCGCTCAGAAAGACTTTAAAATATGACACTTATAAAAGCTTATTATGCCCAGTAAACAGACATGCTAAAAAATATTAAAATATTTGAAGGACAAACTAAAATGCTGCAGAACAGATATTTCTGCACCAATATCTAGGTAGATGAAATTTTAAAAATGGATATGTAGTGGTCTTTGCCAGATGCTCAATTGTTGGTCTTCATTCTGGAAAAAAGAACAATAAAGTGTATTAGTGGCATTACCTATATTAATGTTTTTTATTGCATTTTATTTTATTAATTATACACAACCAGTCAAACATCTTTGAAAAGTAAGATTTTTAATGTTTTAAAAGAAGTCTCTTTTGCTCACTCAAGCCTGCATTTATTTGATCCAAAGTAAAAACAATACAATTTTGAAATGTTTTAACTATTTAAAAGAACAGTTTTCTGTTGAATATATTTTAAAATGTAATTTTATTCCTGCGATTCAAAGCTGAATTTTCAGCATCATTACTCCAGTCTTCAGTGCCACATGACCCTTCAGAAATCATTTTAATATGCTGATTTGCTGTTCAAGAAACATTTTTTTTTATTATTATCATCATTTAAAACAGCTAAGCACATTTTTTCAGCATTCTTTGATGAATAGAAAGATCCAAAGATCAACATTTATCTGAAATAAAAAGCTTTGTAATATTATACACTACACCGTTCAAAAACTTGGAGTCAGGGTAATTTTTTTTTTTTTTTTTTTTTTTGGAAAATAAATGATAAAAAATTAATACTTTTATTTATCAAGGATGCTTTAAATTGATCAAAAGTGATGCTAAAGACATTTATAATGTTACAAAATATTAAATGCTGTTCTTCTGAACTTACCATTCATCAAAGAAACCTGAAAAAAATCTATTCAGCTGTTTTCAACATAATAATAATAAATGTTTAAGCAGCATATCAGAATATTAGAATGATTTCTGAAGGATCATGTGACTAGAGTAATGATACTAAAAATTCAGCTTTGAAATCACAGGAATAAATTACATTTTAAAATATATTCAAATAGAAAGCAGTTATTTTAAATAGTAAGAATATTTCATAATTTTACCGTTTTGGCTTTACTTTGAATCAAATAAATGCAGGCTTGGTGAGCAGAAGAGACAATCTTACCGTTCAAAAAATTGACTGGTAATGTTACATGTAGACACACACACACATACACACACGTGGAACATGGCTTTGCTCCAACAATACATACATTTCAATACACTGACATTTAATATCATGCCCACATACCGACATTAGACAGCTGTGCATCGTTTATGCACTACCATCGCCTCTATGATTCACCATGATTTACTCCAAGCATTGTAGCCTATAGATTTCCGTCCGAAACTATACATAATATACAAATGCTAGTTTAAATAGCGTGTCAGAGCAGTTTTAAAACGTGCAAAGCATTTAGAAAAAGCAGTCATTTGTTTGTTATGTATATTTCGCTAGTCGCTAAAGGAAATGTTAGGCTTGTGTAGGCAGAGCAGTGATCGTTCGCCCATAAAAGCACATTCACACAAAGCGAGCCGAAAACAGCAGCTTTACAAACGCATAACATTAATTTCTTCGAACATTACGATGATAAAACACTTACAAAGGCATGACATACCCAAAATACGAAGGTATATGTTTTGTAAAACGCTACGTAAGTCTTTTATTTGTGCTCCGTGGTAAATCTTATCGCCTCCTCTCCCCAGGAAGTGCTTTGAAATTTGGCGCGCCAGGAGCAGGACGAGTTTCCTTGCGCGAAATTCAACGCCACTTCCGTCCATGTTGTCAAGGAGATCGTCAGTGGAGAATAACAATGCAGAGAGCTTTTAAACATATATCAGGGTTTTCTTTTTACATAATCATTGCGTTTATTTAATAACCGTTACATGCTGGTGGATTATTTAATAATTATTAAATTTTAATTTAATACAGATACAGATTTAAATACGTTATTTTATATTATTATTAAAGTATTTCTAAAAAAAAAAAAAAAAAAAAAAAAAACGTATTTAAATATAAATATTATTTATTTTATTATATTTTAACTTTAATTGAGTAATATTTTTTATTCTATTTTATTTCTTTATATATTTATTTTCTATTTTTTTCTAAACCCCTATCAGCATGCTGTATCTGTATTAAAATTTAAATGTAATGATTATTAAATAATCCATTAAATATGTATATAAACAAAGTAATAAACATATTAAAAGTGAGATTAAAAACCAGTAAATGAAATTAAATATTTACATACCAAAAGATTTTAAGTTGCACTTCTAAAAAAAATTCTAAAAGTTTTCCCATTAACATCTTACTAAACAGGTCCTTTAGAGAACTTTCTGAATAAAACCATCATTCACAAGATGAACATTCTGTCATGATTTGCAAGATATGCTGATAAATTTAACATTCACTTCAATGGTATGAGGTGACTGGATGTTTTAAATGATTTCCGATCTGAATCATTTGATTCAGATCAGGACTTCAAGCGCATATTACGAATCATTTGAAATCAGAACTTCAGAGTGGGTTCGCAAATCCTTTGATTTATATCGGAACTCCGGCGGGTTCTCGAATCTTTTGTTTCAGAATTAAACTTAATCTGGAGCGCCTATCGTGAATCATTTGATTGAGATCACAACTTCGGAGCGGGTTCGCGAATCATTTGATTCAGATCGGGCGTTCGGAGCGGGTTTGAAAATCTTTTGATTCAGATTAGAACTGTAGCGTGTATCGCGAATAATTTGATTTAGATCGGAACTTCAGAGCAGGTTCACGAATCGTTTGATTCAGATCGGAACTTCGGCCGGTTCGCGAATCTTTTGATTCAGATAGGAACGTTGGAGCATGTTCGCGAATCATTTGATTCAGATCGGGACTTAGGAGCGGGTTTGCAAATTTTTTGATTCAGATCGGAATTTCTGAGTGGATTGCAAATTATTTGATATAGATCAGAACTCAGGAGAGGGTTTGTGATTCACTTGATTAAGATCGAAACTTTGGAGCGTTTTTGCGAATCATTTGATTCAGATCAAGACTTTGGAGCGGGTTCTTGAATCGAAAAATAGAAGGGCTTCGTGCATTTTTTGATTCAGATCAAACATACAAAACATTGAACCTTTAAGGTGGTACAGTTATAAAAACATAACAGAAAAAAGAAAGAAAGATACAAATGTGTTGCCAAATTAACAAATAAATAAATAAAAATAAATAAATATACACCTTAAAAGGACAGTTTTCACTGCTTTAGGACAGAACTTTAGATCTAATACATAGTACTTATCTAAATCAACTCTGAATAAAGAAATGTGAGATTCTATTATATTCTATTCTATATTATATATATATATATACACACAGTAGTAATTATGCATCATTGAGAAAAGAAGACAAGAACACCAACCATGAGATTTTTCCAAAGTTTTATTTTCATCTTTCGTTCAAGAGAGCAAATCAAAGTTGAGCTAAAGTTATGCTTGAACTATGAAGCCACATGTAATACTAAATTATCAAAGCAGCTAAAAACAAGATCCTCTGCACCATACTTTGCAAATGACTGAAGTATTGTTAATATTCATGGTTTTATGGAAGTCTGTTATTTACCTGGCAAATACAGCTATGGGAAATATGCTATAAAAATGCTATAAATGTTTTGCATGTTCACAATCACAACTTTTCCAACATAGCGAAGATGAATAAAGCACTTCGAGAAACTTGTCTCCTGAGAACTCTGGCATGTAAGCTGACAACAGATCAATTGAACAATGAAATCAGCATAAATCAATGAAGAAAGCACACACTCCTGAGCTTGTTTAATTATGTGATGCCAGCATCTGTGTAAACCACTGATCAAACCTGAGCAGACTTACAGGATGGACTTATATTGCTACGGCTCCTATACCACCAAAAAACACCTTTTAGTCACTTTTCAGTTCGATAAGTGCATATTCTTATGATTTATCCAGCTCAAGCTAAAGTTCACTTCACCAGACGCAAATGCAAATTTCAACACATTTAAAAGCAATGACCTTTGTAAATTTGAATCACACTGTGAGGGGTGAACGCATTTGTTCAAGTATAATCAAGCTTAAACTATATACAACTGCTTGCAGACATGATTTCTGTCCTAGCAAGAAACAGAAAATGATATCCATTTCTTTTGATTAACCAGTTTTGATTTTGTTGTGCTCAGTTATGCCTGAGGATTGTAAATGTGCGTACCACCCATAAAAAAATTCTGTTTTCTGTTCATGATTGTAAATTGCATAATCATAAATTTGACATCCGTTTTAACCAAAATAAATCAGATGTAAAAACATTTTTATATCAGCTGCTAGAATAACACTGACATTAAGAATACTTCTCATCAGAGACAAAGTAATGCAATGCAATGAAATCTTCTTTTCTAACAGGCATCCTCTAGTTTAGCATGCTTCTGTATCGCTTTTAATTGCGTGTATAGTAGATCTATTACATCAGCACATATATAAAGAGAGTATAATTAATCAATAGCAATAATAATATATTTTCAGTGCAATATTTCTGGAGTTTTGCATTATCAAAATCATTCCCAAGTGCAAAGATTTAGTTAAAGCATGACTGCTATAAGCAGGGTTTCTGCAGGTGTTATGAAGGTAAATTTAAGACTATTTTAAGAGCAAGTAAAAAATATGTAAGGAAGAAATTGAAGGGAATTCATCAGTATGTTCTCTAAATGTCCAGGACGCTTCTAATGAGTTGTATTAGCATCACTTCAAAGTTTGAAAATACAACAGATTATTACTTTTTGGGAAATAACTTACTTTCAAACTGCAAAAAAGTAATTTTTCTCCAGTGCAAATGTCTAAAGATTCATAAATCAAGATACATTGACTTGAGAAGCAAATGACGCAAGATAGTTCTTGTTTTCTGAAAAAAAAGTCTGTCAATGAGGTCAGAAAAATTAACTTAATTCAAAGGCAAAGCATGTTTTCCTTGCCGCATTGACAGATATTGTTTTGGGGGTTTTTTTTTTGAGCATAAACTCTCAATTTTTTAATTTTTAATTTTTTTCCATCCAAATGTTTAGAATTTTTTTTCCATCTCAAGTAAATATATCTTGATTTAAGAATGTTTAGATAACTGGAAAACAGGGCAAAAACACCAAGGATTTTTTTTTTTTTTTTTTTTTTTTTTTTTTGCAACGTATAATGCTATGACTTTATGAATTTAAGATTTCACCTTTTGATTAAAACTTGTTTTTAAGACCTGCAGAAACCCTGTAAAGGTTTCTTGTTTTTCTGTCATTCATCTGTTTAGAAGATGTGTCTTATTTTAAGGAAAATGCATGAGAATCCAGCAATCATAGGATAGAAAGAGTACTGATCATTGACATGCAATATATTTATGTACAGAAGTGTGTTTGTATGTTTGTTGCACATACCCTGTATGTGTGTGTGTGTGTGTGAGTGAGTGTGTGTGAATGCATTCAGCCTCATTCATGAAACATGAGCAGAGCAAATGTGTGTAAATTAATCATAAATCCATTCGTGCATAAAATGTTGCAGTGAGTCGAGTAGGAGCTTTGAATGTAAGAATGCTTTCACTGGAGCAGTACCTTTTCAAATATACACCTTTGTACTTTATTTACCCCTAAAGGTGCATATTGGTACCACATATTATTACCTTTTGAAAGGGAAATCTGTTTTGCTCGTGCTTCATAAATGAGGCCCAATGCTTTCACACTAATACTGCTTCATAAGGCCCAATAACTGCACATTTCATGTCATGTGACATGAGAACAATTCTTAATGTATAATACAATATCTGGAGTGAAGCAATGGGAGTTTAAAATAATGCTAGCTAGTCAAAAATCTAGGGCTTGATCGTGAAATATGTTAATAGACATCAAGGCAATATAGAAAACTTTTTTTTTTTTTTACCTTTTATACGATGCTTTAAAATTGCAGTCTATCTATCCATGTTTTGAATGCAGTTCATAAAGGGTTCAGTAAAATCAAAAAGGGGTTCATTTAATTCGCAATTTGACAAATTTTTTCATTATTTTTTGCAAACCACTGTATTTACATTAACTGCAATTTTAATTCACAACTTAGCAATTGTGCTTTTTTGACACCGTGTCTTTTTTTGCCATTTTTCCCTCTGTTCGTCCTTTAGACATCAAAACATGAGGTAGCAATTTCACCAGCAGGCTAAACCACGCCCCTTGATGCAAGACTCCACCCACTCATTTTAATATTGCATCATAATCGTCCTCACACATCATTAACCTGCATAAACGCATCTATCCAGTAGAAACGAGTAGTGTTGACCTAAAAATCAAGTGCTGTGAATACATTATGAGACTTATAACATTAAAAGAGAAACTATACACTCTTAAAAATAAAGCTGATTTTTGCAACAATTAATATGTTTTCATCCAAAGTTCCAAATTTATCTTGTGCGCAAAATTGGAATATCACATAAAACATTTGCAAATAAGCACGGTTTCCACCCAACGAGTCAAAGAGAGCAAAATCGTCACTTTCTGAAAAACTGGAACTAAATATCACTAAGAAAAGTAGGAGAAGCCAGTGAATATAATCATTTTAATACATAATTAAAGCTGTAAGCAGCGTTAAAAGGGCCCTTGCATTACCCGGTGGCTTTAGGAAAACAGCGAATGGTGGGCAATATGCATTTAATATGGAAAATATAGAAGGAATATGTCAAAGTCATTAATATGTGCAAAACTTCCTGCTACCAGGTGGTGGCGCTATGACTATAACTGAATACTGGCATGTAGATGCCTTCAGGCCAGCACTTTTATCAAACATATGATGTTTGGTGCAGATTAAACATGGTATGTTTGAGTTAGTGCAAAGCATGACGTATCCTGCTGCCAACAGGTGGTGCTATAATTATAACAGAATATTAGCCTTTAGATGTCTTCAGGTCAGGACTCTTACCAAACATGAAATTTGGTGCAGATTGGACATAGATTGCATGTTTAAGTTAGTGTAAAACAAGTAATTTCTTGTTTCCAGCAGGTGGTGCTATGATTATAATGGAATATTGGCTTTTAGATGTGTTCAGGCCAGGACTCTTATCGAACGTGTGAAGTTTAGGGCAGATCGGACATTGTATGGCTGAGTAACAACAACTTCTATTCCCACTGCGAAACATCAAACTATGTCAGGCTGCCACGGACACACCCTTAAACAAAAACTTCCCAATTTAACATCGCAAAGGCCTTTAGAGTAGACTGGCCAAATATAATGTTGATGTCATTATATCTCTATGAGGAGTTCATTAGAGTGCAAAACATGCCACTTGCTGTTGCCAGCAGGTGGCGCTATGGCTATAACTGAATTTTGATATGGTCATGGGTGTGTGTTCAGGACAGGACTCTTATCAAACATGTGAATTTTGGTGCAGATCAGACATTGTATGCCTGAATTATCACATAACAACTTCTTTTTTCATGGTGAAACATCAAAATTTGTCAGGCCGCCACGGACACGACCTTCAACGAAAACTGAAGCTCTTAACAATTTAACGTCACAAAGGGCTTTAGAGTAGACTGACCAAATTTGGTGTTGATCTGTTTAGAATTCTAGGAGGAGTTTGTTTAAATACAGCACCTGAAAATGGCAAAAACGGCACAAAACTTCAGACTTCATACCGGGGGGCTTTTTTGTAGATACTGGTGTGTTACATGTGTCTACCGAATTCCGTACATGTATATGAAAAATAGACTGAGGGGCATTTCATTAAAACTTTATAGGTGGCGCTATTGAACCATTTTGCCACACCCACTTCTGAAACCCATATCAGATGTACATTTTCACCACTTTTGGCATGTGTGCAAAGGTTCATGAGTTTTCAAGCATGTTTAGGCCCTCAAAAATGCAATTCATTTTGGAGAAGAAAAAGAAATATCTGAGCAATTCCAATAGGGTTCTTGCACCACCGGTGCTTAGGCCCTAATAAAATACTTGCGCCTCAGAGAGAGCAGAAGTGACACAATAAATGCGGTCACTGCTTTTGGAAGCGGATGCCTGCTGTTTGGGAACGCAACTGGTTGGTTTTTTGGTACGTGTGGAAGAATTTATTCGCAAAATGCATTTCCATCTCCCATTTCTTGCATTAACCATTTTTTGCACAATTCAAAAACCACCTAAAGTTTTTTTTTTTTTTGCATTTTGGCATTTTCATCACTTGTTTCTGATGCGATACTTAAAAATGAGCATAAAAGCTATTCTGAAGAAGGTTCCATGAATGTTAAAGATTCCTAATGGAACCATCAATGGCAATAAAGAACCTTTATTTTTAAGAGTGTATGGTATGAAAAGGTATTCGCGGTTATTAAATCTTACAAATTTCGCAATTCTAGTAAAATTGCAGAAGCACAATAGTCATGTTTGAGCATGTTACAGCTGGAAATATGTGTTTTATGCCGACTCAATTGTACTGATAGAAGCGACTCAAACGCAAATGACTCAAATCTACATAATGAAACCATATTAGATATTATGAATATGGATATTGAATTTCCCTGTAATCATTTCCCTCGAAGCTCTCTTATTGCGAATCATTCCTCATGAATTAATGCCAATATATGAGATTCTCAACGAGCACATTTCTACAAGCCACACACAGCTCAAACCTGCTAAAATATATTCAAATGAGTAGGAATAAAGGATCGTATGAGAAGCGCTAGAAAAGAGGTTACCGGAAAGGCCCGGGTTGTGGAGACACCCCAGCAGAATCGGCACCTGAAACTGCTGAGACAAGCCGTTCCTCCAGAGGAGATCCTCTGAACCAGGGCCAAAACCCTCTGCCACAGCTGATCCTATTTACAGTGGTAAGCCACTGTATCGGATACCTGTCATCCACGCCGTCCTGATTCATCAAGGTGTTTAGATTACCATTGGCAAGGATTATCAGTAAAGCACTCTTCAAAGCCGGCGGTGACTGTGGACGGTCAAAAGGAGTTTGCCAGTGAGATGCATTCAAGTTGATCTTGAACTTATATTCAACAAATGAAGAAATTCTCAAAATTTGGCATTTTGTAGATGGAAGATCCAGTGCAATCTGCTTCAGATGTTGTGTGAAGCATCCTTGGAGTTTCAGGCAGTTTGACTCTCTCATAAAAGTTCTAGTTCTAGTTGCATTGTTTAGTAAAATTAAAAAAGTATTAAGTGTCTTAAGATGTGTTTTTCTTCTTCACATGCACTACATCTAGCACTCGGCTTTAAACTAGTCAAGAACTCCTCAGTAATTTAAAGGCATGCATAGTGCAGAACTGTTTTAATTTTTTGTGTGCATGAATTTTGTCTTCTCTTGTTCTTTTGTTCTTCTAGGATCAGGGTTTTTGCTTGTTCGACAAACCGTTAAGCATCAGATCAGTCCGAGCAAGATGAAGTGTCATTTTAGACGTCAAACGGTGAGACATGGCGAATGAAAAGTGGCCACACTGGTTAGTGTGACTCCATTTAACTCTGAAGTGCTCAGGTTGTGGTTCCATTACTTGCATCCGGTGCTTTCTCAGAATGCGGCGAAGCATCTTTGCTCGTCTTCGCATCCAGATCATTCGCTTTGGCCGTTTCCTCAGGCGTGGTCGCGCCGATTAAATCGCCATCGATCTGAGCCTCAGATTTGGGCTGGGTGGCGGGGCTGGCGCTCAGAATGGAATCGGGGGTGCGAGTGGCACTGTGGTCGCCCTCGGAAATGGCCGGTGGGATGCCAGCGAGAGTGTCAGGCTCGAGCAGGAGCTTTTGAGAGGTGAGATAGTCAGGCAAGTCTGTGTCGCTGTCCAGAGGGAGCGCGGACGAGTTGAACTCCACGCCCGAGTCATTCATATCCATGAAGTTCTTCTCAGATTGGAGGGCCTGGTACTGACCTGGTTTTGATACCTCAAGACCCTAAGAGTTAAAGCAGAACAAAGAATTGTAAGATGACAAATTCTAAATATCAAACAAAAACGTTCACTCAAAATGAAGATTCTTTGCCATAGTGATAGGCCTGTATGCATGTTTCATACAGATTACATAATCTGAGAACATTAGTTTTAAATTTGAATTGGTTCATTTTCACTCTCTAAAGACATATTTTTCATGTCTGTGAGGCAAGTATACACAGAGTTTTGAAGTTTTGTGCTCAAGTTCACAGAGAGCGAGATGGCAGAAAGCGCATCCTGTTTGCTTTCATTATTTTACAAAAGCACAACATTTTGTTGTTATTCTGTGTGCTCACAAATAAACGTAGAGTCTTTACAGATTTGAAAGATGTATTACTATTATCTGTGCAACCAAAAATGACGGAGTATTTTAAGTAACTTCACTACTTTGTGTGGCATTTTTTTAGCAACTAAGCAGCTATTAAAATTTTGGTCAACCAATCCTCTTCTTGCTAATTAACAGTTCGTCGACTATAAGGGGGCAGCTCTAAAATCAAATACGTTAAAATCATTTATTATTATTTATATACTGTTTAGTGCTGTCCAATCAATTAATTACATCCAAAATAAAAGTTTATGTATACATAATATATGTGTGTGTACTGTGTATATTTATATATAAATAAACACACATAAGTGAATATATTTTAGAAATACCTGGTATATTTATTTATATTTATGTTTATGTTTGTATTTTATGTTTATGTTTAATATTAATATAATATAAATCATATAAAAATACACACACACACACACACACACACACACTTAAATATTTCTTTAAAAATGTGTGTATTTATATATACATGTAAATATACACAGTACCCACACATATATGGAAACACAAACTATTTTGGATCCGATTAATTTGACAGCACCAATACTATTAAAGTTTTTATCAATATTTTGAATAATTTTTTATTTGTATATATTCAGTTATTATTGTGACCCTGGACAGTCTTAAGTAGCACGGGTATATTTTTAGCAGTAGCCAACAATACATTATATGTGACCCTGGACCACAAAACCAGTCTTAAGTAGCATGGGTATATTTGTAGCAATAGCTAAAAATACATCGTGTGGGTCAAAATTTTCTATTTTTTTTTTATTGCAAATATCATTAGTATATTAGGTAAAGATCATGTTTCATGAAGATAGTTTGTAAATTTTCTCCCGTAAATATATCAAAACTTAATTTTTGATGAGTAATATGCATTGCTAAGAACTTCTTTTGGACAACTTTAAAGGCGATTTTCTCAATATTTTGATATTTTTGCACCCTCAGATTCCAGATTTTCAAATAGTTGTATCTCGACCAAATATTGTCCTATCCTAACAAACCATACATTAATGAAAAGCTTATGTATAAATCTCAATTTTGAAAAATTGACACTTATGACTGGTTTTGTGGTCCAGGGTCACATATGGGTCAAAATAACTGATTTTTCTTTTATGCCAGAAATCATTAGGATATTAAATAAAGATCATGTTCCATGAAGATATTTTGTAAATATATATTTTTGGATGTGATTAATAAATTAAATCAATTAATCAATTAAATCAAAAACCTAATTTTTGATTAGTAATATGCATTGCACACATTAGTTTTAGTTTAAAAAAAAAATAATTTTACTTAACATATGTGCTTTTGTCATTTTAATCAAATATTACAATTTAGGTTTAGATTTATTGCCATTTCAATTTTTGTTTCCACTCAGTAATTTTTTAATTCAACTTTTCTAATTTTAATTTAATTTTTAAGTTCTTCATCTAATATTTATGTATTTTATATAATTTTAGACTTTACAGTTAATTTTTATTTTTAGTTACCAATAATATCCTAGACATGCAATGATAATGAATTTTTATTTTAGGGTGAACTGTCCCTTTAAAATCATGTTGATGGCAAACCAACTTCATAGAAAAAAACAAAATCGCCTACTTTGATCTCAACTTCAGTGCTCTCTGTGTTGTTCTCCCAAGTAGACTGCACGATGGACTCCTCTGTGAATCTAGTATAAGCTTCATGAACCACCTGAAAAACATCATTACACACATGTGAATCAGCACACTGTGCTGTGGATGAGCTCACAATAATAGAAAACTCATAGCAAGGGCTTTTTCACACTACAGCTTGTGGGTTGTTGGGTGTGAAATCTGTTTTCAAACTCACGCATGAGTCTACTTGGGCAACTGATACACGTTTTGCAGTAGCAGAGTGAATTTTAGCTTTTTGACAGCTCTCTCAATATGAAAACAGTGGCCCCATTTACCTTGTAATGCATCAATCATTTCTGTTTGCCTGCAGAAATTGCCTCTGGCAAGTATCTTGCTTTCATTGCTACTCTTGATATGACAGATGCGAGTGACGTTAAAATCTGCTAGTGAAAATCAAAGGGACTAAAATATGACTACAACGAATGAGGTGAATATTGCTTTCCATTTTAGCTCCTTCTCCTTCAGAGCTGTTATAGCACCAGTGGCAAACATCTGCTTCTGGTGATGCAAAGCCAAATAATGCAATATTCAAATGTGCAATATGAACTCAGGTTCAGAGCAACCAATCAAACCGAGTGTGAAAACAGCTTGAGAAATCAGCAGATCCAGAATAAATATTCTGCACATGGAATATACTGTATACTGTAACATTGTGAAAACTGGATGATGCAAAGGGCACTATATCTGAATAATTGTGATGAAGTCAGCATATTGTTGTACGTTTAAAACACAACAATGCTGCTCATCGATGTCTGTGTCTGGCCCTTCACAGTGTCACAAAACATATACAGTATGAGCATATAGTATAACCCAGAGGCACACTTACCCATAAGGCTTTGAGAGTAAACAACGACGTCACAGACAAACACATGGACAACATGAATTTTACTGGGTTGGCAAATGATTAATTGCTAGAGTCTAGTGGCTATATTCAGAATAGCATACTAGCATACTACTTTTACTATGGTATTTTGTATAGTGTGCAGTAGGCTTGACGTGGTATTATGGAAGCTGGTTTCCACCACTGAATAAAAAATAAAAAAAGCTATTTATGACCTTTTATCCCTTAATTCTGAGTTTTTCTCACAAATGCGAGTTTGTATCAAGCAGTTCAGCAAAAAAAGTCAAACTTGTATTTGCGAGAAAAAAAAAGTCAGAATTGCAAGTTTTTATCTCAGCGAGTTTAATTATGAATTAAATCCATTAAAAGCCAAACGTTTTTACAGATAGTATCAAAATTACACAGCCAACACAGAATATGTCACCTTTCATTTTACAGGAGCAACTGCGCAAGGGGCAGCACAAAAGTCAGCAGATTATGATCCAATTACACAACATACATTTTAAGTGTGCAAAATAATAATAAAGTAGATGGAACACCACAAAGTCGAACTTAGAAGCTACGAGGATTATCAGAATGAACAACAACATTAATTTAAACTGACTGCAATATATTTTATTTTTTAAGTTACATTTTTTAGATAACATAAGTAAGTAATTAAATACATAAATGTAAGATGTTTATAAATAATAAAAAGCAGGATGTAAATGATATAATTTATTATTAAAACCAAAATCAGAATGACCAAACGCTTGGTTAAACAAACAGTTTAACCTGATTGCACTTATTTTCACTTATTTAACCTGATTTCACATTTTATTTATCTATTTATTTATTTATTTCCTGTTATTGTTTTTTTGTTTTGTTTTTTAGCTTAAATAATTCACAAATAAAAATGACTTGCACTAATTTTTTAGTTAATAAATAAATACACACGTACTACCAGGGTCGGGAATTAACGAGGGCTTGTGGCAAAAAATGCCACCAAAGTAGGGATGTGCATCTCCATAACTGAGGCCGATGCGATACGCATCTCGATGCATAGCCAACGATACGATACATTAAAGATACATGAAGCAGCTAGCGATGCGACGCGATACGATACACCCCTGTTACAATGCAGTGCGATCCAATTTCGATTCGATTCCACACGATTCGATGCAGTATGATGCAATGAAACAAATATGATGCTATGCACTTCAGTATGTTACAGATACTTTTATTTCTTTGTTTCAGACAACAAATCATAAATTAACATAAGTGCCTTCTGATTTGTAGTGCATGACACTTACATAAATTAAGGATTAAATAAAACAAAATGCTTTTTAAACATTTTAAACTTTTAACGGCTCAAACATTTAACAGTGAAACAATTTAAGGATCCTGCTCAGAGATAAACTGAAGAAATGTTCCATAACTTGCTAGCAGATGAATGTGCTTTCAGCAGACAGGCTTATTCAGTGAACAGAAAACAGGTGCTATTTTGACATAACCAATAATAATAAGTACAAAAAAAAAAAAAAAAAAAAAAAACTTTCACAAGCAGTTATTTCATAACTGTTATCTTGTAGGCTGTACTTTGTATTACTTATTGTATTAATTTCTATAATAATTAATATAATAATTTCTTAACTCAAAATAAAATATTAATAAATCTCTCTCTGATAATCCCGGGTTACTACGGTCACGCAGGTTTGTTTCCGCATTAAACTCGTGGCCACGAGAAGCGCATGTCGTTTCCTCAACAAGACGTGGCCACGAGAAATGGATGTCGTTCCCTCATCATAGCATCTAGTGGCCACGACATAAGGATGTCGTTACCTCGACAAAATGATCTCGTGGCCACGACAAACTTAAGTGAACCGAAGGTGTCCCCTCCCGGTGACCGTAGGATTTGTAATTATTCGGTGGAGGATGCAGCTGCTCTACCTCTGCCATGTTATTTTATGCTCTATGTGACTTTCTGGACACGCCCCGGTCTCTGTAGTGTTGTGATAGGCTACGTCATATTCACGCAGCAGTCAAGGCGTGCTTGAGAAACAGTTTAGAGGGGAGAAAACGATCTGGAAAGTGGAAAAATATTTTCCAATTTCTGAATAATGAAAGTATAGTATGTCTACTAATAATTATAAAGAAATAAATCGGGTTTTACCGATGCAGATACGATAGAAACGATGCATCGCGATACGAATGCCAATTTGTATCCGATGCACACATTTTAAACCGATGCATCGCATCGTAAACTTTTTAAGCCGATGCACCGAGCGAACCGGGGAATCTTCCCATCCCTACACCAAAGTGAACAAAAATGCCCCGTAAATTCAAGACAAAGGGGCAAAAAATGACTTGTGCAATTAAACAATGTATTACGGCTGTCGCGATTGAAATGAAATGTGAAAATCAACGAAAAGTATCAATTCGCGGAATTACATTCAGATTTGCTAACACTGCATAAGATTGTTTTTGTGCACGGTTTGGTGCAGCGTTGAGCCTCATTATCAATCAAACGTGTTTCAGTTGAACTTAGGAATGCACTAGCCAATCAGAGGCGCTTACATGGAGCTGTTGATGAATGCGCATGTTCGCGAATTCCATCATCATAAACAACACGATGTAAATAAAAGATTAAATTCTTAGCTTCAGTGATTATAAAGGGAGTTTTTGCATAATTTGTGTTAGACTTGGCTAACATCATGGACCGGCATGTTTGTCTGTGAAGCCAGAATGTGATGTGCCCAGAACGAAACTAAAACGCTTTATATTGTTTTCTATACCGATGTTTTTAATCATTAGCTATTACAAAATAAAGAGCAATAATCTACAATAATGATCTTTTACATGTATTTAGATACAACATTTTGAACAGTCTATTGTTACTGACAACAGTTTAAAATATTGATTCAAGTAATTGGGTAAATTTAAGTATTTGACATTGAGACAACATAAGGCTTTTATAATAGGGTGATTATAAAAATTGCTTTCACAAATGTGAAAAATGTCCATGGAAATCAATTCACTAAATTTAAGATGTATATAAATAATTCAAATGTAAGGTGTAATAATATATAAATATAATAAAATGTGTTGTCAAGACCATTATCAGACGACCAAACACTTGAAGTTCAACCTGATCGCACATTATTCTCAATGTAATTTTATATTACATAAAATAAATAAATAAATAAATACATAAATAAATAAATAAATAAATACATTCATACATACATATATAAACAGTAAGTTTAAAATCAAGCTTGTGTTTTTTGTGCAACAGCTCCACCTAACATCCATCCAGTGCTATTACGGTTATACCGGGCTTAAACTCGTTATGAAAATTACGACATCTAAATTACGTCATCGTCACGTAGCAAATCAAGTGAGAAGTGTCCACATTTTCTGTCCCTTAGTTCATTATTCGATTGGTCTTCCAACAGGTGTAACTGGTCACTGTTTATTGTGCTGTTTCACATAAATATGCGGTTTAAATATAAAAAAGAAAGTATACTGTGTAGTATGCTGGTATGCCATTCCGAACATAATCTATTCTGTATCTAATTCACAAAGCTAAAACATGCAATGTGAAAGAAAAATGCTTAATTACACAATAAGCAAGTGTTTGAAATAATTCTATATAAATTATAATCGTGTAAATGACTCTATTAATCACCAACCATATGTACACATTCACACAGCAGCATAGAAACAGCACACATATACACACATACACATAGATTCATATTTACCTCTCCATTTATATCGCATATGTGCATGTGTGTTTAAGCACGGCGGAAGCTTTAACACACAGGTGTATGTACCTTTATACCTATTTATATTAGGAGTTCAAACTAGAATCAGTGCAATACACCTGAAGTTACTGATCTTAGGAGATCTGAGAGGAAAACGAAAGGAATCATGGACAGATACACAGTCACTAGGAGTGACAGAAGGCCTTTGGGACCCCTGTTGGGCTACCACAACACCAATACAGATTCATCAGCTTAGCACTATAAGAAAATACGACACCAGAACGCAAAGCTCTCTCACCCAGCAGGAACTCCGTCGGACGATCCTTAGAGGGGAGAAATGCAACGCAGATGAAGAATTAAGCTAACCACCACAAAACCTCTTTCAAATAAATGTGTTTGGGCGAAACGCACTGAATACAAACATTCAATCTCACTTTACACTCCAACACAAACAGTCAGATTATATTTGTATTGATTGATGGGTGATAATAGGTAACTGGCATGACTGGTTTGCTTTGCTGTTGAAAAAGGGACGAGTTTACAAGGTTTTGAAACAAAAGGGGATGTTTTCTTGAGGCTACAACAACATGCTACAAACCATTTTGGTAAAAAGAGGGTAAAACAGACTATAAATTACCCAGAAATAGTTTAAAATTAATAGTTAAAATAATAAATAATTGAAAGGGGTTCATCAGTATCAAGTATCACGTATCGAGGTGATAGAAAATAAACAAAGATGAGAGATATACACGTACAGACATATTTTTAACAAAGTTCAATCGCATCATATAAGCAAATCTTTCACCGTTCAAAAATGTTGTGTTCAGTAAGATTTTATAATGTTTTTGAAACACCTTTTGCTCACCAAGGCTGCATTTATTTGATCAAAAATATTATGAAATATTATTAAACTTTAAAATAACTGTCTTCTATTTTAAAGGTTAAATTTTATACGTTTTAAAATGTAATTTATTCCTGTGATCGAAGCTGCATTTTCAGCATCATTACTCCACATGATTCTTCAGAAATTATTCTAATTTGCTGATTTGCCGCTCAAGAAACATTTATTATTATCAGTGTTGAAAACAACTGTGCTGCTTAATATTTTTGTGGAAACCAAGTCATTCTTTAATCGATAGAAAGTTCAAAAGAACAGCATTTATGTCACTTTTGATCAAATTACTGCATCACTGCTGAATAAAAGTATTCATTAGGGGTTCAAGCGCGTAGCCGAAGATCAGCAATCTCCATGTAAAACTAATCGTGCAGACCAAACCGCAAGTCGTAGAGACTTGGAGGGATGGTAGTATTAACACTGTCTACAACGTGACCCAGGCTCACCCCAATCAGCCTGACGGGGGGCGCTACAGCGAAGAAAAGGACAAAATCACTCAAAACTCCTAAACCATTTGTCGCAGGCTCAAGTGTAGGGTTGGGTATCATTAGAATATTATCAATTACGATTCCGATTCTGCTTATCGGTTCCGATTCTTTTCGATTCCCAGTTTTGATTCCAATGTGAATAATATCAAGCATATTTATTCTGTTTCTTTTTTTGCTAAACATTTAGTTGCAGCTGAATACCATGAACAAGATTCACTTAAGAGCTGTTTGCAAAATAGAGCTGTGTGATTCTTTTTAATTTCATTTTTTTTAATTTTAATTTCACAAGAACTATCTGATTCCTGACTTTAAGTATCCTTAAATAATTGATTTTCGATACTCAACCCTACTCAAGTGTTATTGTTATTGGAATTCTTTGGTCACACCGGACAAAACACATGCCTCAGATTCAAAAACCTAGTGAAAATGTTGGGTATTTGGGTAAAAAAAACTACTTTTGCCAACTAGTTCTTGGTATTTCACCCGATCGAAATCAATGAATATCAATATTCATATTAAATATCCAGGGTGAATATCAATAATTATCCAAAAAAGGTTGAACTTAGGACTCTCTAGGGCTGTCAAAAAAAAAAAAAAAAGAATTTCGAATATTTGTCACATTTTCTTTTAAAATTTTGTCAAAAACACTTTATGGCGGGACGGGTCTCTCCCCATTCCACTGCATCTCATGTTTTTGAATTAATAAAAGTAACGTTACTCAAAATGTTTAGTGAAAAAACATAAATAAATGGCCATTTGTCCTATCGATGTGAAAATCGGTATGCACAGTCTTGGTCCAAAGTGCCACAAGCGTCTATAAGGACATTTGCGTATCTCGAAAAACAGGGCTTCCATAGATCGATGAACTTTAAGCACCTATTACACAAGGCTGGAATGGAACTCGGTGGCCCTGTTTGACTCACAGCCCTAAAGTTCTGTGAGAAATTTGAAAGAAATCGGCTACTGGTGGGCGATACTGCATTTTACAAGGGCGTTGTACATATGCACGATATTCGTATCATACGATAGACCTCCTCATTCCGAAGTGGTTCTTGCCTCTAGAACCACTTCTGTCAATCAAATCATTAGTTAAATGATTGAAAAGATGTGAAAAACCTACTTTTGCAAACTAATCCTATGTTTTTTTCGCTCAACCGGGAAAAAACAATAATTAAAAAAATGTTGAAATTTACCCTCTGGGAAGCTATAACGGGTTATAACGGCTTAGAAAAGAGGCCTGTACAAACATAACTGGCGCTATAATAGCTATAAACATCAAAAAACATCATATGGTAAATGACCTGTATTTGCCAAAACTGCTTTTTTGAATCATTCATTTAGGTGGTCACAGTCTTGCTAAATAATATGTAATGTCTTTTTAATATGTGCTTAAATGCCTTAAAACACTTGAACCCCTGTTTGTAACTTAATTTTTTTTAAAATTTACTGAACCCAAACTCTTTAAGAGTAGTGTATTTTTAACAACCTTCAAAATATAAACTATACTTCTGGGGTGTCAGAAGTTAAAAGATTGGTTTTACCTGTCTGAATGCCTCTCCGTCACTTTTGCCAGCCTGTTGAGCGATTAGGGTGATCTTACGTGCTCTCTCCGCCCGACGGTGAACCTTGATCAGACAGGACAGCAGACACACCAACAGCAGAAACGCCAGCAGAGACAGCAAGGAGATGATCGCCACGTACAGCTGTGGCAGCTTATAGGCTGTTATAAGAGAAAAGAGGATCATGGGTACAGGAAACAGACCTCAATGTATAAGTCTGATCCAAACCAAATCAACAGTAGCTTCTTTACTTACGCTCCACGTGAAGGTAGACGTCAGCTATGCGGAAGCCGGAAAAGTCCATCACTCGAAAGATACCCATGTCACTGACTTTGACCTTCTTTAGGTAGAACATGGACCCTTCCACAGACGCTCGACCATCAAAATAGTCGATAGGTATCGTCAGCTCCCCCTGGTCCAGGATGAGTCGTTCCTTGCGTTCAGTGTCTGGCACGTAGACCATTTTGACTTTGGTGTGGTCCACGTGAAGCTTGATCTCCAGGGTTTCACCATAATTCAAGTGCTTAAAGAGCTGGTGGTCTGTGATTACAAGCATAGATCAATACAACAGAACAACATTACAAATAAAATAAGGTCAGTAGTATTCAAGTACAGAAATGTAAAAATTAAGTGTAAAATAACCTGCAAACCGTATAAATAATAATAATAATGATAATAATAAAAAAACAGATTAATCTTTGTCAAAGCTGTGTGTTGTTGTTCGATTAGCATTAATGAGAGCAGCAGGTATTTATAGGCTGCTGTCCCTTTAAGACCTAATGCATGGATCAATATAATGATAAACATCCAATTTCTCAGCTGTTTTTGTTCACTTAAGACATAACCGACTGCATTTACCTGAATAATTGTTAAGATAGGTATTTTGTCATAATGTTTTGTACCTGTTCAAAAGCAAGGAGATGCGGAAGAGGATTCATTTCAGTGTTTGTGAGTAATGAATCAAGTTGTCTTTCACATCTACTTGCAAAAAATTGCTTGAGTGTTTAAACACGTACAAATGGTAAGAGGATTTGTACAGATACGGTAAAACGAAATTCCAGGTCTTTCAAGGACTTTTTAAGCACTACTTCATTGATTTTCAGAGGCTTTAATCAGAGATCTCACTTACATCTTCTATTTTAAATAGTACAAATATATATACATAAAAATATGCTAAAAAAAATGGCAAAAATACAGCGCATGCAAAGTATTACTACTAAAGTATTACAAAGTATACTACAATTTTACTAAAATAACTAAAATTTAGTAAAACCACAGTTAGTTTTGTTAAGGGATTTGTATTTGTGTATACTTTCATTTTTCTTTGATTTGTTTTTGTAACTGTACTGCCTTAATGATTTGATGTTTTCTACTGTTTAAGAAAAAAAATATGAAAAAAAAAGATTTGCGAAATCGCTCCGAAATCATGATATTAAACAAAAGATTCTCAGTCGGCGGTACAAAGATCCAATCTAAAGCAAAAGATTCGTAAACCCACTCCAAAGTTCTGATCTAAATCAAATGATTTGCGATACGTGATTTGAAGTCTCCATCTAAATCAAATAATTTGCAATATGCAAAGTTCCAATCTAAATCAAATAATTCACGATTTGAAGTCCCGATCTAAAACAAATGATTTGCGATCCGCGATCCAGGTGGAGCACATTGGTTTAACTGATTCAGAGTTTCGAAACGCTGTTTCATCCATCATTACGTGCTTTTTAAAATTGAAAATTAATGGCTCTTTTAATTTGAATCCTGATATGAAACAAATGATTCGCGAACCCGCGCCAAAGTCCCGATCATAATCAAATGATTCGTGATCCTCGCTACAAAAATCTGATCTAAAGCAAAAGATTCGCAAACCCACTCCGAGGTTCTGATCTAAGTCAAATGATTTGCGATCCACACTCTGAAGTCCCAATCTGAATAATGTTTTACAAACCATCATTTCAGATCAGGACTCAGAGCGCAGATTGCAAATTATTTGACTCAGATCGGAACTTTGCATATCGCAAATCATTTGCTTTAGATCGGGCGTTCAAATCGCGTATTGTGAATCATTTAATTTGAATCATTCAATTTGCGAAATGATTCACAAACTCGTGATCAAAATCTAACCCTGCGTCCCAATGTTCATACTATCCATCCTAAATAGCATGTGAGAGTACAATAAGTGTGTCCCAATGCATAGTATGCTGAAAAGAGTATGCCAAAAGTCCCCGGATCTACTATTTCAGGTCGATTTTTGAAGTTCCATTGCGCTTTGGCAAAGGATTCAGTCCAAGACTACAAACACGAATATAACGCATTTAAAAAACTACAAACATGGCAGATGTGCGCGACCAACGGTTAGGTAGAGATGTTTAGAAAAAGGGGTTTGAGTTACCAATAATCAACATTTAACCTGATAACAAACATTTATTTAATGTTATCTGTGTAATATTTAATCGGCAACAGCAATGTGAACTTTTATCAACATCCGTTTGGTCGTTAACTTTTAAATGCATCATTATGCAGACAGTATGTCCCAAAGCGTGCCTACTCTTCTACTACACACTCAAAAGTGTGTACTTTTTCTTCACCAAAAGAGTACATACTTAAAGGGCATAGTATAAGTAGGCACATTGGGACGCAACATAAATATTTGTGATACGCGATTCGAAGCCCTGTTCTGAAACAAATGATTCGTAATCTGTGTTCCGATCGGAGCGCTTCAAAACAGTGAATCATTTTGCAATGCAATGGTTTAACTGATTTGAAGTTTCGAAAAGCTCCGTTTTACACATCACAATGTGCTTTTTTAAATCGTTACAAGCAATGTTGAAATTCGAAAATGAATGGCTCTTTTAATTTGATCTGGTTTTTACTAGTGAATCACTTGAAATGAATGTTCGAAGTCATGAGTTTGACTCAATCGGACTGCTCCAGCACAAATGACACAATTGATTTGGTTCATCTGTTCCTCTGTTTACATCATCAGCCATGATTACACAACACAGTCAGTACTTCTACTTGCTTAGCTTGATTGTTTTCTGACATTCACTGAAATAAGTGAAAAAGGTATGATGTTTTTTGAATTGTGTGAATTTTGAGAGAAAAGATATTTGCGTATTGACAAAATTAAACACTTATTTAGATATATTGTCTTTTAATAATTTAAACACTTTTCAAGTATCTCTTCAGGAATATTGCTAGTTTCAACGGTTTTGCCTTTGAATTTCAAAAAGTCAAAATCAAGTATTTTAAGCACTTTTAGCATCTTGTGCGAAAGCTGTGATAAACGTGGACTCTATTATGGTTAAACGTTGCCATTAATCCGCGAATCACAATCCTGCCAAACCATGGGGCCTGGTCTGTATGGATCACAGATCAACCACAATCCACTCAACCCCTAGTTTTTCCTAAGTGGATGGTTTTTGGTCAGAATAAGCTGCAATGTGGACCAAAATGACTGATTCTTTAAAGTCTTACTATATTTACTTAGTCCTAATTTTTGTTCCTTTATTCACTGTCTTTCCTTCATTTCCTCTTCCAGTTCCCTCTTTGTAATTTTACATTATTAGTCACTTAAGACTTTGACACATTAGTCACGGCTTTGTCTTTTATTAAATGCTGAAACCGTCTTCTCATATCATTTCACCTTTCACATTGAGGCAGGCCCTCATTCGGACTTTTTGATCACTGTCAATGACAGTGTAGCTGCCCTCATCGGCTCCTGTAACCAAAAGGAGGTTGACCCTCTTCTCGGCCACAGTGAGCCGGTGCTCGTATTCTTGCGTTGGGATGCCCGTCTGGTTGAGAAGCACCACTGGTGGTTCCTCTGTGGTCTGGTTAACTGGAGTCTGAGTTGCAGGCCTGAACTCAAGGGTGTACGGACCAATCGAAGGGTTGATCGGAATGTGATATGTGTCTCCATATTTCACCACAGTCTCTAGTGCACAGTCTAGAAGAAAAACAGAACTGATGAACATTAAAGCTAGGGTAGGCAGTTTCTGTGCTACTAGTGTCATCTAGCGGCATTACGGAAATAAAGCCTGTTTTCAAACAACCAGTGCTGACTGTGCTGCTTTTGTTGACTACACACAGAAACAAAAGTTTGAATGATTCTGTGTACTGTTTTAATTGTGATTCAATAAATAAATATAAAAATATATATACATATTTGTTTCTTGAACAGCAAATCAGCATATCAGAATGATTTCTGAAGGATCATGTGACACTGAAGACTGGAGTAATGATGCTGAAAATTTAGCTTTGCATCACAGGAATAAAGTACATTTTAAAATATATTCAGATAGAAAAAAGTTACTTTAAATTGTAATAATATTTTACAATATTACTGTTTTACTGTATTTTAGATCAAATAAATGTAGCCTTGGTGAGCATAAGAGATTTATTTCTAAAACATTTATTCTAAATGTTTGATCGTAGTGTATATATATGTATATATATATATATGAAGAGTTCAGATGCAAAGCCAGCTAAAAGCCATCTCGGTCAAAAATGAGATAATGATACTGATAATGACACATATTATACGTCCATCAAATACTTTTACTTCAAACTCGTTAAATTCCAGCCTCAGCCCAATCAGAAGTACCAGTACTTACATAGAAACCTATACAAAGTGGCCAGAAAAAATGCTAATTTTAAAGAAATGTAAATTTAAAGATGGATTTAGAGGCTTATGCATCTGAACTCATCATATATTTATATGTTGTGACCATACAGCATATAGGAATAGCTTAGAAATAAGCAAAACTAAGCAAGTACTTATATAGTGGTATTGTAGCTTATACCTCTAACAATGAGAATGATCCGTTTGACATCACTTGGGGCTGCAGAATTCTTCACCACATATGTGCCCTCATCTTCCTCGCCCACATCCTCCAGGATCAAATGGCTGATGTGAACGTTCAATTTGACTCTTGAGTCCAGAATTTTCCCGTCTCGCAGAAGAACCCGCTCTAACACCGGATCCACCCTCGGCTTGAACAAAACCTCTGTTGTTTCTAAAGCCGGAACGGGAATATGAATGTCCTCACTGAAGAAAGCAGTGCGGTGTTCATCTTTAGCTGCAGAGCGAAGAGAAAGATGCTTTATATGTGAAAGAAATCATTTATATATACATATATATATATATATATATATATATAAATAAAAGATAGAGCAGCTGTCCTAAGTAAGTTGCTTTCTACTTAAAGGATTAGTTCACGTCCAGCATAAAAATTTCCTGATAATTCCCGGTCCCTGTCATCCAGGATGTTGATGTCTTTCTTTCTTCAGTCGTAAATAAATTAAGGTTTATGAGGAAAACATTCCCGGATTTTTCTCCTTATAGTGGACTTTAATGCTGGCCAACGGGCAAAATGATTGGTCATTTTCTAAAGAAAATAAAAAATTATATACTTTTTAACCACAAATGCTCATCTTGCAATAGCTCTGCGACGCACAAGCGCAACTTTGCGCATCATGCTGGAAAGGTCACATGGGATTAATTCATTCACTTTGTAAACGCTGGGTCAGTACTTCCCCATACATCACGCATGACCTTTCAAATTTTTTTAGAAAATGACCAATCGTTTCACTAGATAAGACCCTTATTGCTCGGCTGGAATTGTGTAGAGCCATTTGAAGCTGCACTGAAACTGCAATTTGGACCTTTAACCCATTGGCTCCCACTGAAGTCCACTATATGGAGAAAAATCCTGGGAAGTTTTTCTCAAAAACCTTCATTTCTATTCAGCTGAAGAAGGAAAAACTTGAACATCTTGGATGACATGGGGGTAAGCAAATTATTAGTAAATTTTTGTTCTAAAAGTGAACTAATTCTTTAACGAACCTTTTAAGAACATTTCAGCAAACTCTAGAAAGAATCTTTTCTATGTGTGTTTGAAGAACATTTTTGTGGAATTGAAAGGTCCCATGGATGTTAAAGGTTTGTAATGGAACCACAGATCAATAAGAATCACAAACTAATACAGATCCTTTATTTTTAAAAATATTTATAATAGTGTAAAAATTATTAGAATAATTGAAGAGGCATTACCTTTAATGGTTGATGACCAAACTGTAACAAAACAATGAAGAAGGTAAATACAAGTTCAATAGAGGCAAACAAAACATTTTTAATCCAAATATAGATGTTGTTTTCATTAATACAGGCTACAATACACAGAAATACACTAAAGTGAAGTAAAACCACACAAATCCCTTAGCACTTTTATGGGTTTTGTACACATTTTCCATTATGAAATTCCATACTGTTCCAGACTAAAATCAATTTTTTTTAAATCAGATTGTCAGGCCATATTTAACATAAATGGTTCAAAGAGCATTATTTTTAGCTTTATATTTGGTATAGTACACTCATCTGTTAATATTTTTATATTATTTTCTCAGGAGTTTACTCATTATTTTTTTCTAAGTGACAACATACCCCTAAAACGCACACATAGACTTTTGCACACACACAAAAAACTTTTTTGTACCCTTAAGAAACTATTCACATGCACATTATGCACTACAATTTCTAGTTTTATATATACTATAACCTATTTCCTTTGTGCATCAATGCCATCTTACTACGAAGAAAATGAGAGCATGGATGCACATCAATTAATAGAGATTACTTGCTCAAAATTTGGCTTTCCTTATAGTACCTCTAATATCAAGGCCTAACATCCAAATTAACACATTGTCTGTGGCTGCGAAGAGACAATGACACGAAATAGCCTGATGGCACAATATAGTTGTGTGCATTGTCTTGTTTGCCAAGTTCAAGGGATATTGAAAACACTGGTACTGTAAAAAAAGTGTTTAAAATGTGTCTTTTTTTAGAACAGTACGACATATTTCAAGGCCTTAAGTCTGCTTCATCGCATACTCTGTGGCAGCCAAGAAACCACACCGCGAAATGGGTTGATGGCGCAATAGGTGGCTCAGTGTGCATCATCCTGTTTGCTACCTGTAAGTTTAATGTTTTCTTATGCGCACACGAAAGTCTGTATATTTTTTATTTTTTGCAAAGATCCCGATCAGTGATGCAGCACTGGTTAACCGTAAATGCTACTTAACAACTTATAATGTTCAGAACGGCACTGGCAATATGAGAATGTGTTTTGCTCAAGTGGCAGATCACATTTCTAGAAGATCAGATTTAGCTTATCTATATGACTGACGGAAAATTGCAACGGATTTGCCCTTATAGCTCTAACAAATTGAATCCCTTTAGACTTGGGAATCAGCAGTTATGAAGGATGAAGGAGAATAACAAGGAGACAAGTCTCTCTCTTTTAATTCATATGTTCATGCACCAATGGTCTGAATATAGAGGCTCTAAAAATATATGCCTTTTTGCTGACAACAAAAATACACCTAAGAGTTAATAGTGAATGAGTTTTATCGGGGGAAAGAGTGCGCTGGTTTTCCTTCTCTGCAGCACTAACAATATGAAAGGACTATTAGGAATGCTGCCATGTCAAACTGCCAACTGTGCACTTTCAGTGCAACATCTTAGGAGAAATTATGCTGCAAATGTTGCCTTTGTGAAATAAAACAATTTAAGAAACTATGCAAATGAAAAGCTTTTTCTGCATTTGTTATACCACTATTATAGAAATGTGTTTTTCGAACAGTTACCTGAGCACAGGAGGGTGCTAATGACTGCCACACACGTAATGCCCATTTTAGCTGGATATCTGTGTGGAAAAAGCAAGTGTGAACAGTAAAACACAAAATGAACAATCAAAACTCATATCTGAGAAGCACAGGTAAGTAGCACAGGTATATTTGTAGGAATAGCCAAAAATACAGTGGATGGGTCAAAATTATAGATTTTGTTTTATGCCAAAAATCCTTAGGATATTAAGTAAAGATATTTTGTAATTTTCCTACCAAAAATATATCAAAATATACTTTTTGATTAGTAATATGCATTGGTAAGAACTTCATTTGGACAACTTCAAAGGTGATTTTCTCAATATTTTGATTTTTTTGCACCCTCAGATTCCAGATTTTCAAATAGTTGTATTTCAGCCAAATATTGTCCTATTCTAACAAACCATACATCAATGGAAAGCTTATTCAGCTTTCAGAATTGTGATACCTAATATGGCACATAAAATGCACCATTTTTAATTAGTTTAATAAATGTTCTTTGAATTATGTTTGTCTGCTTTTAAAATGAAACCAAATGTTATGAATTCATACAAGATGACTTAAAAGATTCTTGTCATAGTAAAATAGCATAGTTATATAACTGAAAGCCTAATCCTGAATCATTAATGCCAAATGAATCCTCCCATGTACATCAAAAGAGGCCAAAAATTGCTCTAAGTCAAACTGTGCAGCATCCTGACAGTCTGATCTCTTTAAGATACTGTAGATCTGACTAAGGAAGGTGATTGGATGTCTGTCTTAAACAGAAGCTTTGTAATGAACACTAACCATAATGGCATGACATCCAGTTTCTGGCAGGACGGCTTGCCCAGACCAGACTGAAACCAACTGATAGTGGCATTTCTGCCAAAACCCCAAGAAATTCAGAGCTCAAATCTGTCTCTCTCTCCCTCCCTCATAAGGTTTTAATGTTTACCTTTCATAGACATCTCAACTGATAGGTTGAGGCTAACATTTTTCAGTAATAGAATTATAAAATGCGCTCACGAAACAATTATTTCACTCACTAGAAAGTTTATTGTTCGTAAACCTATTTGTGACCCTGAACCACAAAACCAGTCATAAAAGTAAATTTTTTGAAATTCAGATTTATAATCATCTGAAAGCTGAATAAATAAGCTTTCCATTGATAATAAGACAATATTTGGCTAAGATACAACAGTTTGAAAATCTAGAATCTGAGGATGCAAAAAAATCTAAATATCGAGAAAATCCCCTTTAAAGTTCTTAGCAATGCATACTAGCCTACTAATCAAAAATTAGGTTTCGATATATTTATGGTAGGAAATTTAGAAAATATCTTCATGGAACATGATCTTTACGTAATATCCTAATGATTTTTGCCATAAAAGAAAAAATCGATTATTTTGACCCATACAATGTATTGTTGGCTATTGCCACAAACATACATGCGCTACTTATGACTGGTTTTGTGGTCCAGGGTCACATTTATTGTCTCAAAATGGTTTGAGAAAGGGATAAAGAGAGAGATAGAGACAATCTGCTTTGTTCTAGTCCTTTGCCAAAGTATTCTTTGGCCTCGTACTAAATCAAAACCGAGCGCCACAGCGTGAAAAAAGAAATGCATCTGCTCCACTTCCACCTGATTAACAGTCGATTTCAGAATCATAACACTGCATATTTATTAACAAACCTATTTGGTTTATAAATGCACTTAATTTCCCATCTTAAATAGCGTAAGACTAACATTAGTTAAAAATAATGAAATAAACGTAGGGTGAGGTAAAGCTAATGACTAACTGACTGACTGTTCATAGCGCTCTTTTAAATCGCTGACTCAGATGATGATTCAGAGTGGCACCAATTAAACGACCAATTAATCCATCTTTCATAAAGGATTAAGTCTGTATATAGACGAAAATTCGCTGTCTCGTCGAGAATGACAGGGTTAACAGCATATATCCGCGGTTTTCAGTCGTGAGGCAACGTTGCGCTTTAGCCGCCTTTTTTCGTTCCGTATTAACCACACTAGCCCGCTGATGCGACAAGGGTGTGTCGCAATGCTCTGCTGAAAGAACTGTCCCACCAAAAAGACCCCGAGGACCCCATTTAACCTGAAATATACTGAGGATTCATATCTACACACTACCATTCATTCGCGTTTTCACACACATATAAGCTTGAATAAAGCAGATTATGTAGGCTTCAGAAATGATAGCACGCATGATAAAACGTGACGTCTTGTTTAGCGAGACAATGAACAGACATTCAAATACCGTAATGAAAACTGTCTGTCGGTTGTATTATGTAAACGAAATGATGCGTCGCTAAATATTGTGGTTATATACAGTAGCGCTCAGCGGCGTGGCGTTAATAAAGTCACGAGTATTCACTAGCCTTAGAGAGCAGTATGTCATAGGTAGTCAGTATTTGATGTCCCATTCAGAAGGAAGCTGCATCAATCGACTGTGAACTATGAATCAATATTTTCTCGTGTTACGAATACGACCACTTCAACTGCACTGACAGGCTACGCTACAGCCTTTCTGTAAGAATTTGATTTATAATAAGCAATAGAAATTAACACTTTCAAGTCCGTATAAACCTAAAGACTGCGTTTAAAATCATATAGTTGTTTAGCAATGGTCCCTAAATGTTTTACCTCTTCATGCGTTCTGCATTTATTATAACGGGGGTATTAACATTGTAAAGATGTCCCGACGCGAACTATTTCTTACCTCACATTATCAATAGAAACGCCCTAAGTCATCTGTTAAGAATCCTATATCTGTATCTAAGAATAAAGTTAAAATGCAGTAAACGACCAGGCTGCATCATTTAACCCAATTTTCCCCTGTTGTCTTGTGAAAAAGCATCAAATACTGGTAAATCTTATAAAGAAGTGCTGTAATTACCTTTGTATATGAAATCCAAATCAGCAATGGCACGCTAAACGAAGAAATATGGTTTAAAACGATGTTTTTGCTCTTCCTCCTATTTTCCAACCCTTCTTCATCGCCCCCAATCTGCCAAAGAAAGACACTTCTGTTTTACAAATCGGCGTTATCTGGAAGGCTTCGGCTGATTTCGTTTTAAAGACAATTTAAGATCGGCTTTGCTCGGATGTTGTCGTTAATGTCCGGAAAATTTCTCTCACCATATGGATTACAAAGAGCAATCTTGTTTATATAAAGCCTATATTACTGGAACATCTGTAGCTCTTTGCAAAATAATAAATAATAATAATAACAATAATAAAAATAAAACAGAGTTCATCATGGCATAACTGTAAATAATGCAATATACTCTAATAAATATAATGCAAAAAAGAAGGAAATCTAATAAAACCATACATAGCAGTCAGTCTGTGTGTTTCTCATTCAATATTGTTTTTATTTGCTTGTGCTCTTTCCATTTTTTAAATAAAGCAATGGTAATCTGACTAACCCAAAACACAACCTTGTGCTAAACAATTATTTTTAGTTCTATTAACATATATATATATATATATATATATATATATATATATATATATATATATATATATATATATATATATATATATATATATATATATGCTTCTTTTAAGGGATTTGCATTGATTTTTTGTCCATACAATAAAAGTCAGTGGGATCCAGTGATGTTTGGACATCCGTGTAATAACACGTTTGTGTTTTGTGGCTAGTCATGCTGTGACATTACTGCACTTTGAGTTCATTTGAGGACTTTTCTATCATTCTGTCAAATAATGAAGAGAGGAATCAAAGCTTTAACCTTCAGAGCTCTACACTGTAAAATCCAATACTTCACCTTACTTAGATATAATTAGTTATCTTTACTTAGTTGCTATACTTATTAGGTTTTATTAAGTTACAGCCACTTTCAAGCATGTAAAACAATTTACTTACTGCTTTGAGTGATGTTTACTTAAAATATTCAAGTAGCCACAAAGGAACCAATGACATTAATAAACCAGTGAGAGACAGCAGTGCACTAATATGTGTTGCTAATTTGCAAAGTAACAACAGAAGAAGAAGAAAAGTTTTTGAGGTGGCAATTGTTAACCTGTAGTTATTGTTCACTAGTTGCACTCATTTCCCAAAGTCATTTTGAAAGTTGTTTTAGTACAACTATATATTTGAGAGAACATCACATAAGCTGACTTCATAAATTGATGTTGATTTTCGTAAAATGTTGTTTGTGTGTCTTTTCTTTTTTTTTAAACTTACCATTATAGTGATTACTGTTCCCTTTGGTTGGGCACTTGGAGCTTTGTTTTCCTTATTATAATTTTCTTTCTGTTGATGCAGCAATGCAACATGAAGTCATATTTTTTTGATTTCAAGGGAAGAAAAGTAATAAGTAGGTTGCTTTTAGAAGGTAAACTTCTAATTTTGGTTTTCTAATTAGCTAAATCTTGTAATTCTTTCGTTAATGTGTTTTTTAAATTTATTAATGATCTTTTATAAATTCATTGTTCTTCATTAACACCTTGAGAAACTTTATTGGGTTGAGACAATCCTTTAATATTTGTGGTAATGTGCTGAAGTCACAGACTTCAACATTTAGCATGTGAATCACAACAGTGGTAACAATTCAATTTTATTTATTTTATTAATTGTGACAACACCCATTTTATTATTTTATTTTCTCTTTTTGTTGTGCTACTACTGACACAAGTCAGTAAATAAAATTAGCAAATAAAAACAACAACAGTAAAACAAAGCAATTGCATAATTTATTCATGCTGCAATGCACTCTGGGAGTCAGTGAGTAGTTATACTAAGTCAAGCGTAAGCCTAAAGTAAATGATTAAGTACCCCCTACAGTTATTTTTTGGTTACTAGAACTCTTGTGCAAGTAAACTATACTAACTAAGCATTTGTCAGTACAACATACTATTCCTATTTCACTTTACTTAGTTTTTTTAAGGCAATCGGTTTGCATGCTTTTTTTTAAGTAAGCCCAACTAATTAGATTTTACAGTGTATCCATCCACCCACACATGTTTCTTTATCTCTCTCACATTCTTCCGTTTCATACTGTAATTACATCCAAGCTTATCTACACAGAACTGAACAAGCAGGACTGTTGTTTTAGTGCCTTGTGTAAATGCAGTTCTCACGAGTCCTGAGCTAAAGGGCTAAACACAAGCATTATGCGTTATTTCATGACTGCGCCATTCTAAAGCTTATTCACACACAGCTATAAATATACTCTGCTTTTCCTATCAACTGGGTTTTGAATGTTAAGCATTATCACTTTTGTGCATACTAGTCATTTGAACAAACACTAAAAACTAATGCTAATTAAATATCTTATCCTTTGTTTGACATACTCTTAAAAACATTCTTTATTGCCATTTATGGGATTTAAAGGGATAGTTCATCCAAACATTTCAACATCATTTTCTTAATAAATAAGGCTAAATGATTATGCTTCTGTTGTAAGTAATGATAACAGATTTTTCTTAAGTAAATTTACTTATCTCTTTAACATTCTGAGCACATTATATCATCATATCACATTACATCATTGCATTGTAATGTGATTGTAAGGTTCCTGAACACTTACAAACCACTAGATAGAAGTTAAGGAACAATTAAAGGTAATAGAGCAGAACTTGACTAATTGATTGAAAGTGTTGCATTAAGGATGTATTTTTGTAGGCCAGAAAAATGAAGGAGATCAAGATGGCGATGCTAAAATATCAGGTCCTTTTCTACGAAAGCACTTTTTGTGAATGATATGATTACTGATCATAACTTAGATGTGCTCTGTTTGACAAAAACCTGGCTAAAACCAGATGATTACATTATTTTAAACGAGTCTACCCCCCTCAAGATTAATGTTATAAACATGAACCGCATCTAAAAGGTAAAGGGGGAGGTGTTTCTGCAATTTGTAGCAATATTTTCAGTATATCTCAAACGAGCTTCAAATATAACTCATTTGAAGTAATGGTGCTTCATATTACATTATCTAGAGAAACAAGTGTTAATGATAAATCCCCTGACATCACTTGCAGCTGCGCACGCATAGTGGTTGCGAAAAAAAAAAAAAAAAAACACTGGTAACAAGTGGAGGTAAATGAGTAAAATCCATGGAATAAGAATGCAAATAATTTTTATAGAATACTGTTGTCAAAGACGCAATTTGAAGCTAAACGCAGACGTTTAAATGAACATACGATGGATGAAAACTACTATTATTACTCTACTTTTAAAGCATAAATTTGATTTAAACAATATGTCTACATAATATTCACATATGCTGTTCATAGGGGACGTAGTGTATTAGCCCTACAGTTACAGCATGAAATATTGTTTAAACCTATTACTATTAACATCTTTCGTAACATTTATTTATTTTATCTCACAATTCTGACTTTTTTTTTTTTTGCAAGTTTATGTCTCCTAATTTGGAATTTATAACTCGATTTAATTAAAAAAATAGTTAGTTTGTCAATTCTGAGGAGAAAAAGCCACAAGTGTGGGATATAAACTCCTACTCTGAACAGAGGGGAAAAGGGGGGGGGGAATATTTTGAAAATGACATTATATTATATTATATTATATGTAAACAATACAATCTATAATCTTTTCAAATCTAACTATTTTGTACTGTATCCGTGTAATTCTCTCTCCCGGGTTTTCTGCAACCATGATGCACACGCATCCCGAATGTATACAAACTGATATCTGGTCTATACAGGCCACCAGGGCACCATACAGACTTTATTAAAGAATTTGCTGATCTGAGTTAGTGCTCGCTGCAGATAAAGTCTTAATAGTGAGTGATTTTAACATCCATGTTGATAATGAAAAAGATGCATTGGGATCTGAACTCTATTGGGGTTAGACTACACGTCTCAGGACCTACTCATTGTGGAAATCATACTCTAGATTTAATACTGTCACATGGAATTGATATTAATGGCATTGAAATTCTGTAGCAAAGCAATGATATCTCGGATCATTATCTAGTCTCGTGTATACTTCATATAGCTAAAACTGTTACAAGTATGGTAGAAACCATCACTTCTACCACAAAAGACTGCTTTGTAAGTAATCTTCCTGACTTATCTGAATTCCTCAGCATATCCAATAGCTTAGGAAAACTTGGTGATATAACAAAAACTATGGACTCTCTCTTTTCTAGCACTTTAGATATGGTTGCTTCTTTTACACTTAAAGAAGATTAAGGAAAAGAGTCCGACACCGTGGTATAACGAACACATTCGCACCCTAAAGAGAGCAGCCCGGAAAATGGAGCACTGCTGGAGGAAAACAAAACTAGAGGTATTTCGTACTGCATGGCGTGAATGTACCCTATCCTACAGAAAAGCATTAAAGACTGCTAGATCTGATTACTTCTCATCTCTTTTAGAAGAAAACAAACATAACCCTAGATATTTATTCAATACAGTGGCTAAATTAACGAAAAATAAAGCACCAACCAGGGCCGTGCACAGGGGGGTGGCCCAGTGGCTAAAGCCACTCTCATCTGCCCTCATCAGTGCCCCACCACCCCAGCTCAAAGCATTCTGTTACCGTTCCGCTAAAGATCCACTGATTCCATTAATCTGCTCTGTGTTTTCCCACCCGCTCTGCAGCATCACTTACAATCTGTGTGCCCACTCTCTGGAGAGTGAAGACCACTTGTTGATGCAGGTAGATGCATTACAATCCACATTACAGTCAGTGGATGATTAGCTGAATTAGGAATATGGTAGCATGATTTTGTACTTTTGTCTGTAGAATAATGATTTGCTCTCAGTCTTCTAAAAGTGCAAACAATGCTAATTCTAATTCTAAAAAAAAAAAATGTTCTTAGAAAGAATGTCTAATCAAATTATTGTACCCAATCAGATAGCTGTTGCTGGCACACTTAATAAAACAAACAAACAAAAACAAAACAAGACAAACAAAAAAAAAACCATCCCTTCACAAAAAAGAAGACACAGACAGAGAGAGAAAGCGCAAAGGGAGGCCGCTAATGGCAGTTCAACATTGCAGACATGAATTCAAAGCTCCAGCAAGCCAAGTAAATGGTCGCACAGAATATTTAGCAGTTTTTCACACTTTAATTCTTGTTAATTCTAAGTGTATTTCCCATTATAACCACTTGTCTTGATACTAGTAATCTAGAACACATCATACATTTTATTAAAAACATATTAATAGCAGGCCTATAAATAGTTAAATAATATATACGTTTTAAATTAGTTGTTTATTAGTATATAATATAGATTTATGCCGTAAAATATTAAATTAATAATCTGAAGGAATTTGATTCAAACCCATGTGAAATAAATGACAATTTAAAAACGAAATTAATAATTTCCTTTTACAAACAGTCATATTTAATTTCTTAAGGTTAACTTTAACGACATAAAACCAACCAAATTAAGTTTACATTTCAATATTTAATTGTTTGAATTTCCGAAACAATATGTTGAACACTAAAGTTGTAACCTTCCTAAAAACACTAAACAGAGAGTTTGTTGGCAGCGTTTATGACTTACACCGCAGCCAGCCACCAGATGGCGATCGAAATGTTCTGGCTTCACTTTTCAGGTCGTGTGCGGCACCCTTGCTAGAAAAACTCGCACTCTGTCCTCTAGTGGACACTATGGGGAATGCCATCAGCCTGGCCGATATCTGAAGCGCGTGTGAAAACACTCGAATTCATTGGCCGGCGACGGCTCGTGACGCTATTAGCGGGGCGCTCGGACGTATCTAATATACGTCATCACCTCGTTCTCTTTTTGATACTGGAAATCAATTCTGTATTTCAGCACAATTCTTTATAGTGCCAAAACTCCGTTTGTGCTATTCCAATTTTAAAGAACACTTATGTGGAACGTCTTCGCCTGAGAGTAGATGTGAAAGGTATGATGCATTCGCGGGACTGGCTCTCTAAATAAATTTGTATTTCAACACAATTATTTATTGTGCCAAAGCTCCATTTGTGCTGTTCTTAGTCTCATGAACACTTATATGGAACGCCTTCGACTGAAAGAGTAGATGTGCCAGGTATGATGCATTCGCGGGACTGGCTTTTATTTTCTGTTCTCTCCCGAGGGATAGTAGTCAGCGTTTGAACGACCACCTTCGGCACTCGTAGCGATGCATTCTATGATTGTTCTCATGTATTTCATTAAAGGAAGAATGGGTTCCATCCACCCAGGCTTGACTCTCGAGTTTTGAGAGTTGAACACCTACAATTTCATTTTGTCATGCTGACGGCATCTGAATAGCAACATTTATAGAAGTGGGACGTTTTACATACATAAAATGAGCCTGTAATTACCAGTGTTGGGGGTAACGCATTACAAGTAACGCGAGCTACGTAATCAGATTTCTTTTTTCAAGTAACTAGTAAATTAAGGCATTACTTTATTTAATTTACAAGAAAATATCTAAGTTACTTTTCCAAATAACTAATGCCAGTTACTTTATTTTCCCATTTATAGATTGAAAGCTCTCCTTTCCCCATGCTGAGAGGTATCAGAAGTAAGATGTTTCACAAAAAAATAACAAAAACAAACAAACAAAAAAGATTCCTCAAAAAGAAAAAAAACAAAAAAACAGTAAAATGCAACTCAGAATATGATGCAAACCTGCAATAATATGTTTTATAATACAAATATTCTTTTTTTTTTTGCTGCTGACCTTCAATGATCCAATTCAACCATACTAATAAGAAAATTTGACTCGAGATATACTAACATTTGTTCTTTTTTTATTGCTGTGGAGTGTTGAACTTTCTTCTTCTGCTTTCTCCTGTACAGACTTGAATTTACTTTTTCTTCAGCCTGATGCTTTTGGTATGAAAAGGCTTTTACATTTGCAAAAAAATAACTTTTTATATTAAAAAAAAAACAAGCAAGCCCTGCCCAGATTTTAAAAATAATGCAAAAAAATAACATAACACATTACTTTTCATAAAAAGTAACTAAGTAATAAAATTAGTTTTCAGGGAGTAGCATAATATTTTAATGCATCACTTTTAAAAGTAACTTTTCAACTGGTAACAAACACTGGTAACAACCTATGACTCGTTGGTTTCAGCCACTAAAATCAATGACTTGAAGAGTTTCTTATAATTTAGGCTGGTTATCTTCTGCTGGTTAATGACATAACCAGTGTTGAGAAAATTTACTTTTAAAAGTAATGCATTACAAAATTGTGTTACTCCCTAAAAAAGTGACTAATTACGTTACTTAGTTGCTTTTTATGGAAAGTAATGTTACGTTACTTTTTTGAGCTACTTTTTAAATCTGGACAGGGTTTGCTTGCTTGTTTTTAATATAAAAAGTCACACCAAAAACCTCAGGCTGAAGGAAAAGTAAATTTACGTCTGTATAGAACACAGAAGAAGAAAGTTCAACACTCTTCAGAAATATAAAAAAGAACAAATGTTAGTTTATCTTGAGTAATATTTGCTTATTAGTATGGTTGAATTGAATCATCGAAGGTCAGCAGCAAAGACACTAGTTAATGAAATAGGATTAAATATAAAAGGATATTTGTATTATTTAACATATTATTGCAGGTTTGCACCATATTCTGAGTATTCTAAAACTAAAGTAACGTCTTACTCCCGATTTCTCTCAACAAGAGGAGAGCTTTCAATCAATAATTGGTTAAAAAAGTAACTCAGATATTTTCTTGTAAAATAAAAAGTAATGTGTTACTTTATTAGTTACTTGAAAAAGTAATCTAATTACGTAACTCACGTTGCTTGTAATGCATTACCCCCAACACCAGACATAACTACAACACTCAAAAAAACAAAAACTTCTTCGTTAACTGCCATCCAAAAGTAACCATGTATTCTCACTAAACAAAAATGTTTTTTAAATGTTGAACAACAGCACCTAACGTGTTATAGCAAAGTGCAACTAAACTCTTGCCAGATTTAATGGCGTTGTGACAGATAAATATTAATTAATAATTATGAAAGATTTTAAGATAAAATTGTGAAATTGTGGTGCAAATCTATTACTTTGGCTATCTTTATTTTCCTTGTACAGATTTATTTATATTGATCTTTTAATGTTGATTTTTAGGTCGGAACTGAATTGACATCAGTGTGGGATATATATCATTCAACAAGCCTTCAAGGTCACAATGCAAATTCACACTGGAACGAAGCCTTTCACCTGCCAACAGTGTGGAAATTGTTTCACAATGAAACAAAGCCTTGAGGTTCACATGAGAATTCACACTGGAGAGAAACCGTTTACCTGGCAAACAGTGTGGAAAGGGTTTCACAATAAAACAAACCCTTGAAAGGCACATGAGAACTCACACCATTTACAATTATATGAAATTAAAATATGTAGCAAAAGCCACACAGATATACAATGCACAAATCTATTAAAATCCACTCTTGTGTTCAGCAATATTTAAATGTCCAGTGTTGGGGGTAATGCATTAAAAGTAACATGAATTATGCAATCAGATACTTTTTTCCAAGTAACTAGTAAAGTAACACATTACTTTTTACTTTTACATTTACTTCAAATATTTTTATTGATCTTTTGTGGGACAATACAGTTTGAATAACAATAACAAGGTGATCAATAAGATATTGTCCATTATACAACCCTTCTACAACCCCCTCATTCTTAATAACACAAACTAAATAATAATAAAAATAAATAAATAAATAAAAAATAAATTAATTAATTAATTAAGAAGAAAAAAAAAAAAAAAAAAACCCTTCAAACCGATGATTAATATTACATGTTGCCAGCTACAGGTGCACAAGGTAGGCCTTTAATATAATCTAAAAAGGGATCCCAAGTCTTATAAAAGGAATTAAGTGAACCAGAGAGTGAACATCTTAACTTTTCAAGTCTGATACAGTAAAAAATGTCCTGTATCCACTTGTCATGAGTCGGGGGGGTAGTGTGTTTCCACTTAAGAAGGATAGCTCGTCTGGCCAGGATCGTGGTAAAAGCAATAACCTTGCTATCTCTGGCTGTCAAATGAGATCTAATGGATACTCCAAAGAGAGCTAACAAGGGGTCAGGGTCTATATTAGTGTTGAGAGCTTTACTGAATGTATCAAATACACTTGACCAAAAAGTTACCAGCTGTGGGCAGGTCCAAAACATATGCAGATGATCGGCAGGTGAATGCTTGCAACGGTTACAGGCAGAGCTTCTGTCTGGGAAAAATTTAGCCAACTGGGCATTAGTTAGGTGAGCTCTGAATAGGATTTTACACTGCATCAAACCATGCCTAGCACATATGGAAGAGGAGTGAACCTGGGTCAGGATGTTATGCCATAGTTCCTCTGTAATAGTAACTTCAAGATCATGCTCCCAGGTAGCTTTAAGAGTGTCAGTAGGGTCCACTTTAATTGAATTTATTAAGTTATAGATGACAGAGACTAAATGTTTATGATTAAAATTCAAATCAAGTAACTGATCAATAAGCGTTTCCGGGGGACGATTAGGAAAGTGAGGGAACTGCTTCTGTATGAAGTGTCTGATTTGGAAAAAACGAAATAAATGGTGACTGGGTAAATTGTGCTTTTTAGCTAAAGAGGAGAATGAGGCAAAAACACCTTCTTCGTAGAGGTCATAAATCTTGAGAAGGCCATTTGAAGACCAAACACGAAAGGTGGGGTCTGAATTGGATGGGGGGAAAAAGTAATTGTTTAAGATAGGCATTTGAATAGAACCTCTATGTAAACCATAGTGTTTCCTGAATTGCACCCAGATTTTAAGGGTACTGGTGACTACTGGATTTTTTGAGACTTTACTTAAAACTAAGGGGAGTTGAGAACAGACAATAGAATAAAGAGAACATTTTGTCGAAGAAGTTTCTGTATGCACCCAAGGAGGACAACTGTCAGAGTAGCTATCTCTGTTCCAAAAAAGAAGCTTATGAATATTGCAGGCCCAATAGTATTGCTGGAAATTGGGGAGTGCTAGGCCTCCCTTAGCCTTAGGGAGTTGTAAGACTAACTTCCTAAGGCGAGCAGGTTTATTTCCCCACAGAAATGAACGCAAAATACTATCAAAGCCATTAAAGAATGATTTATTTATGAAAATCGGTAAGTGTTGAAAAAGGTAAAGAAATTTAGGCAAAATAACCATTTTGACCAAATTAATGCGGCCTACAAGAGATAGAGGCAGAGAAGCCCATCTACACATGTCCAACTTTGACTTATCCACAAGTAGTTGAAAATTTCTTGCAAATAAAGTATTGTATGAGTTTGTAAAAAAGACCCCCAGGTATCTGAGACCGTCAGAAGCAATCTTAAAGGGTAAGGATGATCGGGGAAGATTTTTAGCTTTAGAATTAACAAAAAAGAGTTCACTTTTTTGTAAATTTATCTTGTAGCCAGATAGTTTGCTAAATTTGTCTAAGATATCCAAAATTGGGGGCAGAGAGGTTGTGGGGTTTGAAATAAATAATAAAAGGTCATCGGCGTATAGAGAAAGTTTGTGAGCTAATCCATGGCGTTTAATTCCCTCAAAGCTGTTGTGGCTACGAAGCCAGATAGCTAGAGGTTCTATGGCTAAATTAAAAAGTAAGGGGGAGAAAAAAGGCGACCGCATACCATTAGTGTGTACAGATGCTATAGGGGAAGAATAAAGAAGTCTAATCCAAGAGATAAAACTAGAATCGAACCCAAACTTCTCCAGAATGAAAAACAAATAACCCCATTCCACCCTATCGAAGGCCTTCTCTGCATCCAGGGACACAATCACCTCAGGCGAATCAGATGGGGGAGAAAAAAGAATGTTGAGAAGTCTCCGGGTATTAAAAAAAGAGTGTCTCCCTGGGGTGAAGCCTGACTGATCGTAAAAAATTAAAGTGTGAAGGACACGTTCAAGGCGAAAATATAAAACTTTAGCCAGAATTTTGAAGTCCACATTCAACAGCGATATCGGTCTATAACTACTGCATGAGGTGGGATCTTTATCCTTCTTAAGGAGCAAAGAAATAGAGGCCTCAGATAATGTAGGGGGAAGGCAGCCTGTTATAAAGGAATCATTATAAAGCTTTACTAATATAGGAGCTAAAAGGGAAGCAAATGCTTTATAAAACTCAACAGTAAAGCCATCAGGGCCTGGGGACTTACCCGACTGCATAGATGTAATTGCCACTAGTACCTCCTTTTCTGTGATTGGGACCCCTAACTCTTTAGCTATGTTTATGTCAATTGTAGGATACTCTAATAAATTGAGACGATCGAAATTTACTGCAATATTTGGGGGATTTTCAGAAGTGTATAGGCGGGTGTAGTAATCTAAGAATAGCAAATTAATTTCAGCCGGCTCTGTTGTTAAATCACCTGTTGGAGATCTAATGCTCGGAATCCACCTAGATGCGCTAGCCGACCGAGCTTGGTGGGCCAGAAGTTTCCCTGCCTTGTCTCCAAACTCAAAAAAGCGCTGCTTACATTGTCTAAGTTGTCTCTCGGTTTGATCTGTCAGCAGCAGGTTGTATTCTGAATGTAATTGAACTCTTTTGGAATAGAGAGTAGGCGAAGGAGAAGAGGCATAGGAAATATCTAATTTAGACAACTCACCAGCTATTGTAGACAGTTTAAGTCTTTTGGCTTTCTTCACTTGTGAGGAATATGAAATGACCTGGCCACGAATGAATGCTTTGAAGGCCTCCCACAGGGTGTGATTAGTAATGTCTGGAGACTGATTGAGTTCGAAGTAAAAATTAATTTGCGAATGAAGGAAGTCTTTAAACGTGCTATCTGACAATCTAGGGGAGCAGAATCTCCATAATGGAGGCGACGATCTATTAGAGGGCAAAGCTATATCAAAGGATACTGGGGCATGATCGGAAATAACTAATGTATGATAAGTGCATGTGGTAATATAATGCAATAGCTTATTATCTATTAAAAAGAAATCGATTCTGGAAAAGGTATGATGCACTTGCGAAAAGAATGAGAAAGCTTTGCCTTGGGGATTTTTAAATCTCCAAGGGTCAGAAAGTCCCAGTTGGGAGGTATAATTTAGTACTACACTAGATGACTTGGAAAGAGTAGCCTGGTTGGGGGAGGACCTATCGAGGGTTACATCCTGAACCAGGTTAAAATCCCCTCCGATGATAATATAGTGTTCATCGACTTTTGGTAAGCTTGAAAAGAACTTGGTGAAAAACTCATCATTGTCCCAGTTTGGAGCATATATGGAAGCTAAGACTACTGGAGTATTGCAGAGCTTGCCTGATACTATGACAAAACGACCATTTGAATCTATAATGGTCTCAGTTGGTTCAAACATAACTCTTTTATGAATGATGATAGCGGCCCCACGAGCTCTCTGAGAAAATTTTGAATGAAACAGGTGACCCATCCATGCCCTCTTAATACGAAGTGTTTCTGATGTTCGCAAGTGAGTTTCCTGCAAAAACATAATGTCTGCATTAAGATCCCTTAAATGTGTTAAAATTTTACTAGCTTTGACAGCATTGTTCACTCCCTTGGTATTCCATGATACTACACGCAGGCTCCTAATCCCTGACATAAAAGCATTGGCCATTTTGAAAGGCTAAAGAGGCCGTATAGCATTGAACTGGTAAGAAAGGGAAAAAAAACAAAACAAAAAAAAAACAAACAAACAAACAAACAAACAAACAAACAAACAAAAAAAAAAAAAAAAAAAAAAAAAAAAAATTACTTTAACATTTACACATTTACTTTGAGTTACTTTTTCAAATATGTTACATTGGTTACTTTTTCCCCATTTATTGATTCAAAGCTCTCCTGTCCTTATGTTGAGAGAAATCTGGAATAAGATGTTATTTTATTTCTAGAATAAATGTGAACATAAAACAGCAAAAACAGATTCAACATTCCTCAAAATGAATAGAAATATGCAATAAACCTGCAATCATTAAATATGTTAAATAATACAAATATCTTTTGTGTATTTAATCCCATTTTATTAACCAGTGTCTTTGCTGCTGACCTTCCATGATCCAATTCAACTATAATAAGCAAATTTGACTCAAGATGAACTAACATTTGTTCTTTTGTTAATGCTGAAGAGTGTTGAACTTTCTTCCTCTGCGTTCTACTGTAAAGATGCAAATTTACTTTTCCTTCAGCCTGAGGCTCTTGGTGTGAAAGAGCTTTTACATTAGCCAAAAATATAACTTTTACTTTTTTATATTAAAACAAACAAGCAACCCCTGCCCAGATTTAAAAGGTAACTCAAAAGGTAACATAGCGCATTACTTTCCATAAAAAGTAACCATGTAATTAGTTACTTTTTTTTGGGGAGTAACACAATATTGTAATGCATTACTTTTAAAAGTAACTTTTCCCAACACTGTAAATGTCATTATGACAGCTACATTTAAACTGAAATGCTAGCGTATTGTTTTTTTTTTATAGTTACACCTAATGCATGGGATTCAGCAATTATCGCGTTCCCGTACTCCCTCTACAGCAAACGGCATCTGAAACCGTTTTCAAGTTGTTTACCCTAGGCCACAGACCTCCTGCGATACCTTTGAGGTCCACACGTTGGAAATAACTGCTCCATGAGATGGCGCCAGTATGCCTGTGTGATCCGGGCGGGGCGCCATCACCATCATACGCTGCTACTAGTTAGAGCCTGCTGCGTCTTGTCTTACACCGTTTTAAAAAGGACCCAGATATTGTGCTAATATCAACTCGATTAATATTTTCTATCCATTCACCCAACGGTAAGAGTTTTTCCTGACAATTATTTTCCTATTTTCTTTGGAGTCCGTTTTGATGGCTTTTACGTTGTCGTGACGTGCTAGATGTAAACACTGTATTTATTCTATACACTGCCCGATACAATATTGCGAATTTGTAGGCACCGTTATTGATTTTATCTGTTATTTCGAACGTTTTGACTTAAAGCATAGCAGAAAAATACAGTTTGATGTTGTTGCATCAGTACGCTAACATAACAAGCAAAATGTATTCGTTTTAATATTATTATACCAATGTCATTATAGGGCACCTCCTAGTGCGCGCTGCGCACTGAACATCTCCACCGTGCAAGAAAAATCTAATACAATATAATACAATAACAAGACAATATAAAACAAAACAAAATGCTAAATATGTATTTACATTAAAGCTATTTGTGAATAACAACGAGAGGGATGATCGTATTTTACCATCTGCCACAGCTTAAGACCCTTTAATAAGTTAATGGTCATGGATGCGTTTTCTTCGGTAAATGTGTATTTAATAAGGCAACACAAGCCCACCATTTCCGAGAAGCGAAAACGTATGGATCAATCGATACCACTTAAAAGGAATTACACGGTTTGTAATGCAGACTGTAAGATATTGTGTATTCACTCTAAAAAATGCTGGGTGATATATGAACAAACAGCGACTGGGTTATTTCGACATCAGCAGTTGGGTTAAATGTTTAACCCAACCTTCTGGTAGTTTTATTTAACTCAACATTTGTTTAAAAATTACTATATGGCTGGCTTAAAATGAACCCAAAATAGGTTATAAATTAAAAATCATTATATAATTACTTAAGGTTAACATTTATTAATGAGTAATTTTAAAAAATGTTATTTAATTATTATTTATTCAAATTAGTAATACTTGTTCATATATTGAACATATTAATACATGTTAATTTCCAACCTATTTTGGGTTAATTTTAAGCAAGAAATATAGTCATTTTTAAGCAGTAGTTGAGTTCAAACCAAGAAGGTTGGCTTAAACATTTAACATTTTTCTTAAAAAAATACATTAACAGCCAAGGGTGTAAACTTTTAAAAGGAATGAGGATGTGTACATATTTCTTATTTTGCCTAAATATCATATTTTTTCCATTTAGTACTGCCCTTCAGAAGCCATTGAAGATGCTTACATGTTCCCCAGAAGACAAAATAAGTTCAATCTACACTGATCTTCAAATTCAAAAATTGGCTCTTAATGCATAATTTTTTTTTCTTCTGAAGCATCAATGAGTGCTTGAACCTTCTGTAATAGTTGCATATGAGTCCCTCAGTTGTCCTCAGTGTGAAAAGATGGATCTTAAAATCATACAGTCATTGTTGGAAAGGGTTCAAATACACAAAAATGTGGAAAAAAACAAAGAATCTTTGGGACCTGAAAGATTTTTCTGAAGAACACCGGGCAGTTTAACTGTTCAGCACAAATAAGGGACTCATGGACAACTAAAAAAATCATTTAGGTAACAACACAGTATTAAGAATCAAGTGTATGTAAACTTTTGAACAGGGTCATCTTTATAAATTCAACTATTATTTTCTCTTGTGGATATTTCACATAAAAGTTGTTTATATATGAAGAGTTCAGATGCAAAAGCCTTTAAGTCCATCTGATGTTTTTCTTTAAATTAAACATTTTTATCAGGCTCCTATGTATAGGTTTCTACCTAAGTACTGGTACTTCTGATTAGGCTGAGGCTGGGATTTAGCAAGTTTGAAGTCAAAGTATTTGATGGACATATACTATGTGTCGAGAGCATTCACTCAGTATCATTATCTCATTATTGACCGAGGTGGTCAACCCTTTTAGAGGGTTTTGCATCTGAACTCTTCATATATAAACATATTTTATGTGAAATATCTTATTTAGGTCAGTAAAATAACATGCATTTTGTATGATCCCTCTTATTTTGGTAAAATAATTAACATTTTGCAGATTCTGCAAGGTGTAGGTAAACTTTTGACTACAACTGTAAAACCTCTATGAGCAGAATAATAAACTTGTTGTGAGATATTAAGAAATGAAACCATATTAATTGCTTTTTTCTTCCGCATATAATTTTTAAGTGATTTTAACAGTGTTCACTACTTTCATTCTCTGGTTTCTCAGTAGAGTGAAAATGTTTTACACTTGCGGTCCCAATGAAGCAATGGTGGTGTCGGGTAAGACTAAATAAACATCACAGAAATGTGTTTATAGAGAGATATTTTCAGTAGAAATCATGAAAGCATGTTCACAAGTGTGCTGTGACTCCTCTCTCAGGTTTCTGCCGCTCTCCACCGCTCATGATCTCTGGTGGGAGAGTGTTTGTTTTTCCATGCATTCAGCAGATACAAAGGTATTATTTATTCGGTGTGTTTGTGTATATATGTTTGCAAGGTTTGCATAAACAAATCTCAGCCTTTTCTCTCTCTTCCATCATAGGATCTCTTTGAACACACTGACGCTGAATGTAAAGAGTGATAAAGTCTACACACGTCATGGCGTGCCCATCTCTGTCACTGGAATTGCACAGGTCTCTCTCTAATATGCAGTAAACAACATTTCATAGGGTTTAAGAAACCAGTTTTTGTCATTTAATAAAACAATGTTTTTAATAACTTTTCTGTAAAAAAAAAAAATCACCACTTGTTTTTTGGCTAAACTGAACTATCTCTCACCTGCAGATGAAGATTCAAGGGCAGAATAAGCAGATGTTGGCTGCAGCATGTCAGATGTTTCTGGGAAAGTCAGAGGGTGAGATTGCCCACATCGCCTTGGAAACACTGGAGGGTCACCAGAGAGCGATCATTGCTCACCTGACTGTGGAGGTAAATAGACACTTGTACAGAGAAAATGCCAACCTTGCAAATGTACTACACTCTGCAACATCACAAACAGCAGTTAAACAATGTATTCACAGGGTTCGTACAGATACTGTAAAATGAAATTCAAGGACTTTTCAAGCACTTTTTTATTTTCAATGACTTCAATCAGAGATTTAACTTCTGATTTAAAATGTCTACCATTTCAAATTCTAAAAAAAAAGAGAAATAGATAAAAATATAAAATAAAAATGACATAAATAAAGTGAAGCACATGCAAAGTATTACAGCTAAAGCATTCCAAAGTATACTACATTTTTACTATAGTGAAGCCAGGGTTAATTTTTTAAAAAAACGCTTTAATGGTTTGATTTTTTTTTTTTTTTTTTTTTTTTTGACTGAGAAACTACAAAAAGAAATCTGAAAAAAAAAGCTTAGTGAAATCACTCCTGATCTGAAACAAAGGATTCACCAACCTGTACAAAAGTCCCAATCTGAATCAAATGATTAAGATTTGTGAACCTGCTACGAACTTCTGATCTATATCAAATGCTTTGCGGTCTATGTTCTGATGTCCTGATATAAATAATGATTCACAAACCATCATTTCAGATCAGGACTCGGAGCACAGATCATGGATGGTGAATTTTAGATCGGAACTTCATGTAACGCAAATCATTTGATTAGATCTGGACTTCAAATCGTGAATCATTTGATTTGGACTATTCAGTTCATGAAATGATTCACAAACCCATTCCGATCTAAATCGTTTTGAAACAGTGAATCATTTTGCGACGCAATGGTTTAACTGATTCAGAGTTTAGAAAAGCTCTGTTTCACCTGTCATTATGTGCTTTTTAAAATCGTTACACACGATGTCGATGTCTTTTTTAATTTTAACTGTTTTTTGCTAATAAATCACTTGAAATGATCAAAGTCACAAGTCTGAATCAATCAGAGCGGCTCCAGAGTAAATGACTCAGTTGATTTGATTCATCTGTTCCTCTTTTCGTGTCTTCTGCCATACATACAAGACACTGTCAGTACTACTACTAGCTTAGCTTGATTGTTTTCTTACGTTAACTGAAATAAGCAAAAAATGTATGTTTTTTGAATTGCGTGAATTTTGCGTGAAAAGATAGGTGCTTATCCACAAAATTAAACACTTATTTCATAGATACATTGTCTTTCAATAATTCAAGCACTTTTCAAGTACCTCTTCAGGAATATTGCTGTTTTCCAGGCCTTAAATTTCAAAAACTCAAAATCAAGTACTTTAAGCACCTTGTATGAACCCTGTATTTAAAATCTACATTTTCAGTCCTCACCACAGTATATTAACTTCATTGAGAATGGTGGGTTTTGTGTTTGTTCTTTAGGAAATCTACAAAGACAGAAAGAAGTTCTCTGAGCAGGTGTTCAAGGTGGCTTCTTCCGATCTTGTCAACATGGGCATCAGCGTGGTCAGCTATACGCTCAAAGATGTTCACGATGATCAGGTTGGCTAGGCCCATTTCTGTTGTTGTGTTTATCGAACTTAGAGCCAAATTTACTAAATTAGTGTGATCCTCCAAATTAGTATATCCTGACAGTAGAAGGGTTTCTGTTGGCTCAAGCTGTTAGTAAATCTGCCCATAATATTTCAGATACTTTAAATGTATATCAGTGGATCTGTGTGAGAGGTAAATAAAGTCTTTTCCTTTCAGGACTACCTGCACTCTTTGGGAAAAGCCAGAACGGCACAAGTGCAGAAGGATGCGCGTATTGGGGAAGCCATGAACAAAAGAGACGCAGTAATCAGGGTGAGCCTTTCCTGATGTCTGTTTCAAATATAGCATTTTTGTCTAAATATCACTATTTTTGTTAATGTCTCTGTCATTCCTCCCTTTCTTCTCTCTGTAGGAGGCCAATGCTATACAGGAGAAGATATCTGCTCAGTACATGAATGAGATCGAGATGGCTAAGGCTCAGAGAGACTATGAGCTGAAGAAGGCTGTCTATGACATTGAGGTCTTCACCAAAAAAGCAGAGTCTGAAATGGCCTATCAGCTCCAGGTAAAACTACAACCAAACCTTTGTGGTGACCTTCAGCATTTTGGAAGAATTACTTGACTTTCTTTAAAGGAAACCCCAGGTATTAAGACTTGGCTTAATATAACATCTAAATGATGTTTCTTACTGAAATATGTGACCTTGGACCACAAAACCAGTCATAAGTAGCAGAGGTATATTTGTAGCATTAGCCAAAAATACATTGTAAGGGCAAAATTATCGATTTTTCTTTTATGCCAAAAATCATTAGGATATTAAGTTCATGTTCCACAAAGATATTTAGTCAAATTTATACCGTAAATATATCAAAACTTAATTTTTGATTAATAATATGCATTGCTAATAACTTCATTTGGACAACTTTAAAGGTGATTTTCTCAATATCAGTTTTTTTTTGCACCCTCAGATTCCAGAACTTCAAATAGTTGTATCTTGGCCAAATATTGTCCTATCCTAACAAACCATACATCAATGGAAAGCTAATTTGTTAAACTGTATACATCTCAGTTTCAAAAACTTGACCATTATGGCTGGATTTGCGGGCCAGCATTACATATGTAGTAGAAAACCCATGAAAGACTTACATTATTTAAAAAAACATATAGTTTTATACGAGGTGCCATTATTTCGATGACGTGAAATGGTTGCACTTGGTGTATTCGCTACCTGTTGCTATTTTTACTGCAACACAACTCGGAAAATAAAATACTGATACGATGCCACATTGTGTTAATCAAAGGGCAACAAGAGAAGCAATATAATTCTTCATTGCTTTTCCTAGCGATAAAAAGAGCAACAGGTAACAACAGCAACAGAAGCTCAGGGAGTGCAACCATTTCAAGTCATAATGGCGCCCCCTATAGTCCAAAATATGTATAAAACAATATGGATTTTGTAAATAACATAAATCACGGGTTTTCTACCTCAATTCAGTAAGTGACATAATTTACGTAATATAAAGCCATACAAGTCTTAATACTCGGGATTCACTTTAATGAATCATTGGGGTTGTTAATAAAGGAAAATGTCCACTCAAAAATTGTGTGGACAAAAAAAAAAAAAACCCCCACACATTTTGAATAATATTTGTAACTGCCAGTTTCAGTTCCCATTGGCTACTACTGTATGAAAAAAAGTACCATGGAAGTCAATGGGAACCAAAACTTATCAACTTGTTTTGTATTTGTTTGTGTATTTACTTGCTTTAATTCAGTAAATCTTCATTCTCCTGTGTAACTGTTGGATTAGGTGGCAAAGACAAAGCAGCGGATCGAAGAGGAGAAGATGCAGGTGTTGGTGGTGGAGCGCTCGCAACAAATCACGCTGCAAGAACAGGAGATCACACGCAAGGAGAAAGAGCTGGAGGCCAAAGTCAAGAAACCAGCCGAGGCTGAACGATACCGGTTGGAGAAACTGGCAGAAGCCGAACGGTAAAATGGATGCCTCTTCAGTGCTCTTAGCCACTTGTCTTAAAATGCCATATAATGTTGAGGTTGTTGCAGTTGCTTTTGTCTTAAAAGTGAAGTGTGTAACTTCAGCATTAATGTCATTACACCATATAAATTGCAAAAAAAGAGGCTCAACCTGGATTAAGATTTTTAAATTAAAAGTTGTTCATATATGTACACTACCACAACCGCATTTATTTATCCAAAGTACAGCAAAAACAGTACAATTTTGAAATATTTTTACTATTTAAAATAACTTTTCTATTTGAATATATTTTAAAATGTAATTTATTCCTGTACTTTAAATTTTCAGCATGTCATGTGATCCTTCAGAAATCATTCTAATATCCTGATTTGCTGTTCAATAAACATTATTATTATCAATATTTAAAAAGTTAAGTACATTTTTTTCCAGGATTCCTTGATGAATATAATTAAATAAAAATAAGAAGAAATAAAAAGCTTTTGTAACATTATACACTATACTATTCAAAAGCTTGGAGTCAGTATATATATATATATATATATAATTTTTGGGGGGGAATTATAGAAATGAAAACTTATTTAGCAAGGATGCCTTAAATTGATCAAAAGTGATGATAAGGAGATTTATAATGTTACAAAAAATTTCTATTTCAGATAAATGTCTTTCTATTCATCAAAGAAACCTGAAAGAAATTCTATTCAGCTGTTTTCACAATAATAATAATAAATGTTTTTTGAGCATATTAGAATGATTTCTTAAGGATCATGTGACTGGAGTAATAATGCTAAAAATTCATCTTTGAAATCACAGGAATAAATTACATTTTAAAATATATTCAAATAGAAAACAGTTATTTTAAATAGTAAAAATATTTAATAATTTTACTGTTTTTGCTGTACTTTGGATCAAATAAATGCAGGCTTGGTGAGCAGAAGAGACTTATTTTTAAAAAAAACATTAAAATCTTACTGTTCAAAAACCTTTGACTGCTAGTGTAAAATATGTTTATAATGTTTATAATAGTAAATGTTTTGTTTATAATGAGTTCTCTCTGACACCACCTGGCCATGTTATGCTCTTCAACAGTCTTCAGTTAATCATGGAAGCAGAAGCTGAGGCCGAATCTATCAAAGTAAGTGATCAGCCATCTTCATCGCTATATTCAAAATAAAAAAGTTAGTGTTACACATAAACTGCATCTCTGCAGATGAGAGGAGAGGCCGAAGCGTACGCCGTGGAGGCTAAAGGTCGTGCCGAGGCCGAACAGATGGCTAAGAAGGCTGAGGCCTTCGAGCAATACAAGGAAGGAGCAATGGTGGACATGCTGCTGGAGAAACTGCCACTGGTGAGATGGTGTATTTGGCAAATTTGTATGCAATGTTGTATGGTACTGCAAAAATACACCACATTAAGCAGAAAGCCATTTGATGTGGTTTGCACTGACGTCCTTTAATAATAGTAAATTGTGTTCTTTCAGATGGCAGAGGAGATCAGTAAGCCTCTGTCAGCTACCAATAAGGTCACAATGGTTTCCAGCGGAGGATCAGATATTGGCGCAGCCAAGCTGACAGGGGAAGTGCTTGACATCATGACCAAATTGCCCGAGACCATTGAGAAACTAACCGGCGTCAACATTTCCCAGGTAAAAACAGTATTTCAAACAGTATTATTTTTGCTCATGAATTTATTTTGTTCATCACTGACAGAGAATTTATCTTCCTCATTAGGTGGCCCGAACTGGTTAAAGCAATTCTCCAACATGACATTTCTGTACGCCTGCTTCATTGATCTTTCCTGTATGTTTTTCCTCTTACTCTCACTCTCACTTTTTCCTCCATTTTTTTCATTGAAATGACTCTCTCCTCTATCTGTGACAATTTATTTCTTCTCCTTTTATCTTTCTTGTCCTCCACACTGCATCTTTTTGGTTTTCCCTTTCCCATGTTTCTCTCTCAACTCCACACTTCCTGTCTGTCTTGCCATGCTGCCAAAACCCAAAGTGCATTTTAATCTAAAACTCCAGGGAAGAATGCTGTACTTTATATTTTTAATGCACTCGTAAGAATACAGTGAAGTCCAAGGATCTGATGAACGCCATTAGACAGGTTTCTTTCACCTGTAGTTTTTCTTATAGAGCACTTTTTATTATAGAGCATTTCGTTGTATTTAAGCTTTCCATTAGTTAACATTTTGGAAGCCAAAGTAGCATGAAGGGAGACACATTTATAAGAACTGATGCTGTTGTGTCATTTGTATCTGTGGGTTGAATAGGATATACTTTCACTTTACCTCAACAGCTCTGTGTTTAAGCTATATTAGTTGGACATAATCATGTAGGATTTATAGCAATCATCTGCTTCAAATGGTACTGTGCTCTGAAACCTCAAGATACTGCCATCTATGTTTCTTCTAAGTGTTTTTCAAATGAACAATCAGATGTCTGTGTGTTATGCAGAATTATAGGTCAGTAATTATTCTATTAGTAACTTATTTATTTCACTAATATTGTTTGAAGTGTTTTCATGCATGACTGAAGGTGTGATTTTATATATATTTAAACATACATCTGTACTGTTTTGTCCTAAAGCAGACCATGTTCAAAATGATCATGGCCATGTGTACTCTAAGACTAGACAAACAGGGAAACTTATTTGGTACATTGTTAGACAGTTCTGTTCATTAAATAAGTCAGAGTCTGAAGTCTTATCAAAATAGTTTTAAAATTGTGTTTCATAAAAAGGGGAGAATTGAGGGAGTTCTAACATAGGTTTTGTTCATAATGATACAGTATTTAATATTGGTCATACTGTATGGTTCTTTGATTACGTCATAAAAATTGTTATAAATGTTCTTTTTTCAAATGTTTCATATTGTATTGTCAGTACAACATGTTGTCTTTTTTTCATTAGATACATACGCACTCGTAATTCACAAGCACTAATTTCTCACCTAAATGTAATAACTACTAACATGACATTAATGATATGTTGACAGAACAATGTTATGGTACTTTATAAATGTTGTGTGTACTGCAAACTGAACTAACCACATATTTGTCACTTTTGTATTTGTTTTTACAATCTTCATGTTTCATGATTTATGACTAATACTTCTGATGTGGGATGCATCCCTTGAAGGCCTGTTCATTTATTACTGGTGGGCAGATATTAGTTAAGCCTATACAGTGATAGATTAGTATGTCAGGGCATTAGGTAGATCTACTGTTATGCTGTGTAGGCTATGTTAGTGTGATGAAAGAAAAGCTGTATTTGTCAGTAGATGCTTTTTCTACTCTATACAATTATGTAAACAGATCACTTATTTTAAGTGTTGCAATTTAATCTGTTTCAGCATGCATGCAAAGACTAACAAACCAAACCACTGTATTGTCTATGTTTGCTTATGATGCCTTAAAGTAACCTCCCTACTAAAATAAACATTTAACTAAATTGTTATTTGTTCAGTCTAAATGAATGAAAATAACTTAAACACGTTCCATGCAGGAGAATGCCAACCCCTAGGAAATGTGGTACAGTGCTATAAGTTTACTGAAACCTATGCTGCCACACTGAATTTGGTTTACTGACATCCTACCCTATTAAACCCCCTCACTTACCTATTTTGAGGTGCCGGTCATCATGACTCATCTCAAGCTCTCTTTTCTTGACAAACTTTGACTCCACCAATGCATAACCTTCAGCTGCCTCACAATCTACCATCCTCTTGACACTGCATGGACAAGGACACCAAATTTACAGATTCACATTGTCATTTTTGGAGGGTGTGCTGAGGGTGAGTACATTATATTTTACTCCAACTTCCAACAATAAAAGTACTATGTGTAAAATGGGAACATAATTATTTCCAAGTCTTCATTGGATTATTTCTGCAATAAAGTGTTTGCATTTACATCACTAGTTGGTCAGTTACCCGGATACACGGCCATATTGGCGATACTCGGATGTAAACAACAGCATGGATTGCATGTTTAAGGTACTACTGAATATGTTGTTCTGCTAACTTATGCTGTCTTAACCATGGGAAAAAATGTGTGGAAGCTGTTAAATAATTTAGAGAAGGACTTAGTAAGCAGGAAAGGGCTTTAGAAGTTGAAATGATTTTAGAAGTTGAGGGAAAAAATACGATTGGAGTTTTTCAACATACCCTAACTGTCTTGAGCCAGAATACACAGAGTTCAGGCAGAGAAAGGCAAGACAAGCGTTTGAGATTAAAATGTATTTAAATTGTATTTTTTAAATGAAATTAACCGATTGTTTCACTAGATAAGACCCTTCTTCCTCGGCTGGGATTGTTTACAACCGCATTTGGGATTGTTTGAAGCCGCATTTAAAATGCATTTTGGAAGTTCAAACTCAGGGCACCATTATATGGAGTAAAATGCTGAAATGTTTTCCTCAAAAAACATAATTTCTTTACGACTGAATGAACAAAGACATGAACATCTTGAATGACAAGGGGGTGAGTACATCATCTGTAAATTTTTGCTCTGGAAGTGGACTTCTCCTTAATAGGTGGTAAAGATACATACGAGCAGTATTAATTAAGATATTAGCGTAATATTTTACCTCTGACCAGAAATGATGAGAACAAACACAAATGTTGTCAAGATTCTTGTCCTGGAAATCCTGGTTCAGTTTGGTCAACCACAAATGCCAGTCTATTGCGCCCCTCTTCTTGATTTGTTATAACTTTTGGCATTCTCCAAATGTTTTCCCCATTCCTACCGATTAGTACAGCCCAAAATATGACAATAATTGCAGCAATAATTGGCAAAATATGCGAGTTTTGTTTGGTTCAGTGGCATTGTTTACATTTAGTGCTGGCAATATAGTTGATTGATGACGCGTCGTAAAAAACACTAGGGCTGCGTCCAAAAGCTCTAAAATGCTGCCTTTGGATGCAGCATTCCAAGGCAGGAAGGCATCAAGGCCCGTCTGAATACAAATTCAATTTCACTTCCTGTCTCCGGAGGTACCTTCTTCTGATCAAATTTTGAAGGCAGCATAGATGTATCCTTCGCTGCCTTAGATATCCCACAATTCTGTACGTTCCATTCCGTAGCGGTTGAGCTAAAAAAATAAAGTCTGAAAGTTGCGTTTGGTGGTCAGTTTGTGTAAATGTATATTTCTGATTGACTTTTTAACTAACTTTTATAACTAATGTTATTTCTAGCGAGAAATCAGTATTATAGTATTTAAATATTTGTTTAGTTATCATCAAAGCTCGTTCCATTTTGTTATAGATCATTAAACCATTATGCTGCCTCAGAATATCAGGCAGGATGCCACAAACAACTGACATTTAGACCAACAGAACCATTGCTTTTATACAACATTTAAATATAAAGTTAATATTAAATAACTTATATTATGCACACAGTATTGCCAGTTTCTTTGTCTATTTGGGAAATAATTCCAAACAAAGTCAAAACACAATCAACTATGGCAGTTGTTCATTAATTTCTGAATTAATCATTGTTGTGAGTGAATGATTCAGTCACTCATATTATTTCGTTCACAAATGAATCATTGAATGAATCGGATACTAGCCTGAATAGAACACGAAGACAAGATAAAATGACTTGAAAAATACTTTACAATCATTTAAATGCCAGTTTAACCTTTTTCATGAATATATTAGAGAAATAGTTATCCAGTAAATATTGATAAAGACAAGCACTTTCGTTTTAACTGAGTGATGTAACGTTAACTTACGTTCTGAGAGCAGAGCCATGAGAAGATTAACCGCCATTAATTCGGCTGAATCAGATATTATATTTTTTTTAATTATAAAAATACAATTATATATGCTAATTTCCATCATAGCGATCACTGATTTGGCCTTTTTAGACCTGGTTTGTTAGACCGCAGTAAAGATAGTTTGCGGTTTGATATTTGTTTTTTCTTTTGGCTATAAATACACAATGCGCTGTCACAAACATGCAAATAATCCCGAATGTGGTTCTCCATGATTTGTGAATTCTGGTGATGATGTGCCTTTTGGCCGAAATTTTATTTTATTTTTTCGACTCTTAATTTTATAATGCTTATAGCTCCGAAAGTTGGAAACTTAGCAGACTGAAACCAGTGTCATGTGAACCAGCTTGATCTGTGAATTTTTTCACAGTAAAGCTCTTGTCCGTAACCCCCTTGGTAAGTCCGCTATAGTAAGGAATGTGAAAAATATGCACTCTTCATGTTTAACGTATTTTGCCATTAAACACGCAGACTGCTCAAATACAAAAACATTGTTTTTAAGTCAAACTCGATTTGTGAAAACTTTCACAATCGCTATTTATTGCGTAACAGTGTTCCTAATGCTCTGCTCTCTTTTTCTTCTATCAGTATTGGTCAGCTGACCCTTCCCTGAGTCACTAACATCACTATTCTGATCTGTGAAAACTTTCCCAGTTCAGTACTGGTCAGCTGACCCTTTCCTGGGTCACTAACATCACTATTCTGATCTGTGAAAATGTTCACAGGTCAGTACTGGTCAGCTGACCCTTCCCTGAGTCATGTAAATCACTATTCTGATCTGTGAAAACTTTCACAATTCAGTACTGGTCAGCTGACCCTTCCCTGAGTCATGTAAATCACTATTCTGATCTGTAAAAAAACTTTCACAGGTCAGTACTGGTCAGCTGACCCTTCCTAGAGTCATGTAAATCACTATTCTGATCTGTAAAAAAACTTTCACAGTTCAGTACTGGTCAGCTGACCCTTCCTAGAGTCATGTAAATCACTATTCTGATCTGTAAAAAAACTTTCACAATTCAGTATTGGTCAGATGACCCTTTCCTGGGTCACTAACATCACTATTCTGGTCTGTGAAAACTTTCACAGTTCAGTACTGGTCAGCTGACCCTTCCTAGAGTCATGTAAATCACTATTCTGATCTGTAAAAAAACTTTCACAGTTCAGTACTGGTCAGCTGACCCTTCCTAGAGTCATGTAAATCACTATTCTGATCTGTAAAAAAACTTTCACAGTTCAGTATTGGTCAGCTGACCCTTCCTTGAGTCATGTAAATCACTATTCTGATCTGTGAAAACTTTCACAGTTCAGTATTGGTCAGATGACCCTTTCCTGGGTCACTAACATCACTATTCTGGTCTGTGAAAACTTTCACAGTTCAGTACTGGTCAGCTGACCCTTCCTAGAGTCATGTAAATCACTGCTGACCAATACTGAACTGTGAAAGTTTTCACAGATCAGAATAGTGATGTTAGTGACCCAGGAAAGAGTCAGCTGACCAATACTGACCTGTGAAAGTTTTCACAGATCAGAATAGTGATGTTAGTGACTCAGGGAAGGGTCAGCTGACCAGTACTGAACTGTGAAAGGTTTCACAGATCAGAATAGTGATGTTAGTGACCCAGGAAAGGGTCAGCTGACCAGTACTGAACTGTGAAAGTTTTCACAGATCAGAATAGTGATGTTAGTGATTTAGGGAAGGGTCAGCTTACCAGTACTGACCTGTGAACATTTTTACAGATCAGAATAGTTATGTTAGTGACCCAGGAAAGGGTCAGCTGACCAATACTGAACTGTGAACATTTTCACAGATCAGAATAGTGATTAATATGACTCAGGAAAGGGCCAGCTGACCAGTACTGAATTGTGAAAGTTTTCACAGATCAGAATAGTGATTAATATGACTCAGGAAAGGGCCAGCTGACCAGTACTGAACTGTGAAAGTTTTCACAGATCAGAATAGTGATTTATATGACTCAAGGAAGGGTCAGCTGACCAGTACTGAACTGTGAAAGTTTTCACACATCAAAATAGTGATGTTAGTGACTCAGGGAAGGGTCAGCTGACCAGTACTGATAGAAGAAAAAGAGAGCAGAGCATTAGGAACACTGTTACGCAATAAATAGCGATTGTGAAAGTTTTCACAAATCGAGTTTGACTTAAAAACAATGTTTTTGTATTTGAGCAGTCTGCGTGTTTAATGGCAAAATACGTTAAACATGAAGAGCGCATATTTTTCACATTCCTTACTATAGCGGACTTACCAAGGGGGTTACGGACAAGAGCTTTGCTGTGAAGAAATTCACAGATCAAGCTGGTTCACATGACACTGGTTTCAGTCTGCTAAGTTTCCAACTTTCGGAGCTATAAGCATTATAAAATTAAGAGTCGAAAAAATAAAATAAAATTTCGGCCAAAAGGCACATCATCACCAGAATTCACAAATCATGGAGAACTACATTCGGGATTATTTGCTTGTTTATGACAGCGCGTTGTGCATTTATAGCCAAAAAAAATCCGAATATCAAACCGCAAACTATCTTTACTGCGGTGTTTAACAGTTGTAGTCGTTCCTCACATCGATAGTCAGTCGTGGAAAAAACCGCTACAGTTTAAACTTTTCAGCGTCCATTCCTGTGTAATCTCCCTAGTCGCAAGCTTATTTTGATTGGCCTCGTTTATTGTAAAATAAGAGTCAAAACTCAATGAGAAAACTATTTTATTTTTGTCAACACTATTTTTTTCTTAGCCCAAATCCCCGAATTTGCAATAATTTCCAAAAAAAAAAAAAAAAAAAAAAAAGAAACAAGAGAAAAGAAACAAAAATCTTAATTTTCACTTCACAACTACCCACACAAGTTTTAATCTAAATACTGGTTTAAAGAAGCTGTATGAAAATTAAAGTTTTAACTCAAAAGCTATGCAATTACATCAAATCAGGCCTTTCCATCAGGACTTTTTCCAAAAAGAAAAATGTGCGTGCAAAGGGATATTTTTAATCTCAGATTTTCTAAAATGTCCAAAATAGAAGTCTAACAAGTTTTGATTGGACAATATTGCACTGGACAATAACATGACTCCAAATGAAATGTATTTATAATTTTTTATTGTTCATATTAGGAGAAACAGTTACGTCAAGATGAATGAGTGTTGATCTATACAGCGAAGTCATCTTAAAGAGTAGTTAATAATAAGTATTAGGAGTGACAGAAGTAACATTAATAATAATATTGAGAACCGTGTTATTTTTCCAAAGACATATATGGATACAACGAGGATTATACATGGAGGGTCAGCCAATCACTTGGCTGCTTACTGGACACAGATGGCATCATGTAGGTCAGTGATTGGATGGTTTAGCAATATGTTAACATCCCATACTCTGATCTCTAATGTTGCCTTTAATACATTTTTTAAAAATCATATTTAAGCTGGACCAGAAAAACAATCCTTCCCTTTTTGAATGAACACGTCGTCTCTATATATACACACACACAGAGTAACTCCCAATGGATAATGATCTTGATGACGATAATAATTGCATAAAAAACAAAGTTAATATAATAACTGGTATTAAAGGTTTTAAAAAAACACTACTAAATAGTACCTGGTAACCAAACTGTTGTCTGCACATTTTTTTCCCCTCCCTTCCTTTCTGGAAACGAACAAAAAAAAAAAAAAAGACTCTTTTTGGGAAGGGTCAAGAAAATATAAAATGACTAAACTCGTCAGGTTAAAAATAAAAAACAAACAAAAGAAAACAGACAACTTTATAGATGTTTTCACACATTCATCTCCTTCTTTAAATGTTCTCTTACATGCTCTTGCAACCGACCCTTCGCACACTCAAACACACACAAACATACATACACAAGGACAATAGAAAAATACATATGATAAATGGCTAAAATGTATTGACGAAAACAGAAACAATGAATAAAAAAAGTTCATTTAAGTGCCATCTCCCATTAACCATTAGCTTCTGTTTATCCTTCTCCCCTTTAGTGCAGTCTTAGCTACCTCTTTCCAACAGGTCTCAGCTGGTAGTGACAAACCAGTTGCACGTTTGCTTGAAATGTCAATCTGCAGGCCTGCAAAGCAGTGTCATAAAAGGCATTAAAAGAGCTTAAAATGTCATACGGACTTGAAAGAACATCCGTAATTTAACTTAGCCATTACTGTAAACTTGCTCAAATGCTGCAGATGTGTGTATCTTTCTGTGAAATATTTTGTAATGTAAACTAGTTGTTTACCAGCATTTGTAACATTTATCAGTTAGAAAAAAGTAAACTTGCTGGTTTTCAAATCTTGATATAAGCATGTGCTAGTCTTTGTCACCCATTTGTAAAGCTAGTGTCCATTTCCGTCAATCTTGCACAGTCCCTGCAACAAAATTAGCCTTTGTTTTACCTTCAGCCGTTCCTCTTAGTACTGATAGAGAAATGCCAAGTGCCAAGTAGAGAAAATAATTGATGACTAATGTAAAATAAATTTGCTCAATTATCCTGACAGTGCTTTATTATTTTCTTTGTCAGTCTGAAATGGAATCATTTAAAATTAAAGCTGAAAGGGCCCTCGCACCCGGGGTTCACCACCGCCAGGCTTCAGGAAGAAAGGGAACGGTGGGCAATGTGCATTTAAAGTGGTAAATATAGGAGGCATTTGTCAAAGTCATTTATATGTGCCAAACTTCCTGCTGCCAGCTGGTGGCGCTATGACTATAACTGAACATTGGCACGTAGATATCATCAGGACAGGACTTTTATTAAACATATGAAGTTTGGTGCAGATTGAACATGGTATGCTTGAGTTAGTGTAAAACATGACATATCTGGTTGCCAACAGGTGGCGCTATGATTGTAACCGAATTTTGGCCTTTAGATGTCTTCAGGCCAGGACTATTACTAAACATGAAGTTTGGTGCAGACTGGACATTGCATGTTTAAGTTAGTGTAATAAGTCATTTCCTGTTACCAGCAGGTGGCGCGATGATTATAGCATAGTATTTGCCTTTAGATGTATTGAGGCCAGGACTCTTATTGAACGTGTGACGTTTGGGGCAGATCTGACATTCCATGGCTTATATTCTAATGGCAAAACATCAAAATTTGTCACACTGCCACGGACACGGCCTGCAACAAAAACTCAAATCTTTGTAATTTAACATCGCAAAGGCCTTTAGTTTAGACTGACCAAATATAATGTTGATGTCATTAAATCTCTAAATCACTTCCTGTTGCCAGCAGGTGGAGCTATGATTGAATATGGGCACAGGCATGTGTTCAGGACAGGACTCTTATCAAACGTAAAATGGCAGATTAGATATTGTACGCCTGAGTTATAACAACTTCCTGTTTCATGGCGAATCATCGAAATTTGTCAGGCCGCCACGGAGACGCCCTTTAATGAAAACTCAAGATCTTCGCAATTTAATGTCGCAAAGGGCTTTAGACTAGATTAGAGGAAAAAAATCTTTTGGAAATGTAACCCCTGAAAATGGCAAAAACGGCACAAAATTTGTCTGAAAAATTCAAAATAACAGACTTCCTGTTGGTATTCGGATTTCTACCAAGAGACTTTTTTGTAGGTATTGGTGTGTTACATGTGTGTACAAAATTTCGTACATGTACGTGAAAAACAGCTCGAGGGGCGCATTGTTGAAATTTTATAGGTTTTGAGCTATTTTGCCACTCCCACTTCTGAAACCCATATTAGATGTTAATTTTCACCATTTCATGGGCCCTCAGATTTTGAGGTTTAGGCCCTCAAAAATGTGATTCATTTTGGGGAAGAATTGGAGGAATAATAATAAATGAAGCAATTCCAATGGGGCCCTCGTACCACTGGTGCTCGGGGCCAAAATATTATGCAAATTGATACTATCAATTTTATTAATTTTGACCTCTACATCAAAACCAGCTCAAGATGGCAAAACGATGTTGAATAAAATTACATGGATGTTAAAATATGTTTTCAAAACTGGGAGTGATGTATTTATGGGCAAGTTAGGTAGTCGGTTATGACATTGTTGATCTTTCAAGTCATTGGAAATTCCAAGGGAAGTTCACAGATTGCCATTTCAGACTGACATTTTACATTTTTGACTTTTTCAATGGTCTTGGCTAAAAGGTTTTTCCCATTTATTCTTTTCATGGGGATTTTAACAAGTCTTTGTTGAAGAGTTATAAGCCATGAACCAAACCAACCAGCTACATGGTTAATAAACTCTAGTTTAAAGCAAAAAAGTGGGACAAAAGTACTAAACTGCATACTTAACAGCTTATGCTGTTTGGCACTGATTGATGGAGATTTCTTAAGCAGAATCATGGGTAATGTAGTTTTTCACAAGGAATTATACTATTATATTAACATTCTTCTAAATATCTTCTTTGGTGCTCAACAGGTTTGGAATAACTTGAGGGAGAATAAATATGACCCTGGACCACAAAACCAGTCTTAAGTAGCACGGTATATTCGTAGCAAGTTTTGACTAGTAATATGCATTGCTAAGAACTTCATTTGGACAACTAGAATGCCTATTTAATTAGCTTTCAGATAATGTATAAATCTTGATTTCCAAAAAATTTACCCTTATGACTGGTTTTAAGGTCCAGGGTCACAAATGATTACACAAGTTTTTAATTTTGGGGTAAACTTGTAGCTCACAGTTGATCTGTTTTCAATGGTTTGTAAGTATTTATCAAAAATCAATTCCCCTATGGAGAAAATAAATGGTATTTTTAGTTCCGTAACCTGACTGTTGCAGTCTATAGTGGACAAAAGGATAGAATTGGGGCTGGGTATTGTATACTTCAATAGCTGCTAACTATGACAGTTTAAGGCCTTTTTTGTGACACTGCAGAGCAAGTCTAAAGAAAAACAACTCATGAGAATTCACATGCTCCTCCTTCATCTCTCATTTTCTCCTCCTTCAGCAAACCTTCCCTCCCCTCCCCTCCCCTCCTGCCAGTCTGTATTTGGAAATCCTCCTCTGTCCCAAGGCAGTGTTTTATTTCCTTTCCAATTCATGGTCCGTTTCTCCCCACCCCACCTTCTCACTCTCATACTCCTCAAGTTCCTCTACGAGTTCATGTGTTCCACCTGGATGGCAGAGGTGGAGACGGTGAGGCAGAGGTCTTTGTGAGCCGTCAGGTCTGCCACGGTCACAGGTTTGTACTGAATCTCTCCAGCCGACACGGTCTTGTACTGATGCAGGTCGAACGGGCAGGGTATTCCCTCCGTAACAGAGTAACTGGTTGGCGGGTTGGGCTGGTTCTGCGCTTGCGCCGCCGCTCCCGCCCCGGCTGCCGCGGATCCGGCACCCCTGCCTCGCCCACGACCCCTGCCGCTGCCCCCGCCTGAGGGCTGAGCTGGATTCTGGCCCTGCTGGGCTTGCTGGGCAGCCACTGCAGCTGCTACCGTCAGGGGGTCTGGGTTGTGTTTTCGCATGTGTTTCATCAGGTACGTCTCCTAGAAAAGTAACACAAACAGTGTGTCAATATAAAGTAGAGCTGCATGATGAATCATATTTTAATCACTTTATTATGCAAAATCACTTGCATTATTTGCTCATTTGCTCACTGGTTATTTATCCTGAAGGCACCTCATTTTAATTTGGGATTTGCAAGTCCTGTGCAGCCAACGACTTCTGTAACCCAAATGAAGCACGTTGATGACGTTGCTCTTGCTCTGGCTCCGGTTGAGCTCAATAACTTAACATGACTAAATGTATTAAGTTTAAGTCTAAACTTAGTATACAGCTTTCAACGATGGCCAGAATATAAACGTAGCACACTAAACTCCATGTTAAAGGAACACTCCACTTTTTTTGAAAATAGGCTAATTTTCCAACTCTCCTATAGTTAAACAGTTGAGTTTTACTGTTTTCAAATCCATTCAGCTGATCTCCGGGTCTGACGGAAGCACTTTTAGCATAGCTTAGCATAGATCATTGAATCTGATTAGATCGTTAGCATCTCGCTCAAAAATGATCAAAGAGTTTGGATATTTTTCCTATTTAAAACGTCACTCTTCTGTAGTTACATCGTGTACTAAGACTGACGAAAAATGAAAAATTATTGAATTTATTTGAAATGATATTGCACCTGCAAAATAGACTAACTTCTGTCACCACCTGCTTGCACAGGGAGACTATTTTCGGGTGCCGTGTAATATGATTGCGCCTGCTGCACCCATGGTACGGCAGCAAAGTTCCTTTATTATTACGCCGGAATGAGAGTATAGTTCCTAGCCATATTGGGCAAGAAAATTTTCATTTTCTGTCAGTCTTAGTACATGATGTAACTATAGAAGAGTCAAGTTTTAAATAGGAAAAATATCAAAACTCTTTGGTCACTTCCAAAACAACAATTTACAAATAATTTACTCACCCCCTTGTCATCCAAGATGTTCATGTCTTTCTGTCTTCAGTCGTAAAGAAATTATGGTTCTTGAGGAAACCATTTCAGGATTTTTCTTCATATTATGGACTTCAATTGTGCCCCCAATTTTGAACTTCCGAAATGTAGTTTAAATGCAGCTTCAAAGGGCTCTAAACGATCCCAGCCAAGGAAGAAGGCTCTTATCTAGCGAAACGATTGGTCACTTTTTTTGAAAAATAAAAATTTGTATACCTTTTAAGCACAAAATCTCACGTAGCACAGGCTTTCGGATGCGCTTCCACGGATCGTTCTTGAACAATTCGTTCATTTTGAACGAATTTTTAATGTGACTCACAAAGAACAAGTCATCTCGGGGAGTGATTCGTTCAGTCGCGCATGCGCAACATCCTATAAGGTTCTGTACTGGAATTAGTTCACCTGTTTTGAGTCTTCAGGTTTTTCGAGTCATTCGTTAATTTTATGGGGCTGTCACATGATGCTGATTTTGCTAAAATTAACGAAATGACGAAAAAAAAAAAAAAAAAAAAAGATTCGTTCATTTTGCTGAACGAGACTTAAAGGTCAGAGTCGGTAAAATGATCCGAACTTCCCATTACTACTACGAATCACGTCTAAGTTCATTGTCTGTGTACTCAGGCTAAAAAAGGTAGAGTATGGCGAAAAACTCCATCGTATTTTCTCCTACAACTTCAGAATCGTCCAACATGTTGTACCTTTTTGTTTGTAAACAGTGTTTGACTTACTTTGACCTAGTCTTTGCGCGTTCGCTTTGTAAACACTGGGTCTGTAGATCCGCCTACATTCCGTGTGACTTTTCGACATGATTCAATAGTACATCGTGAACACGCATCCCAGAGCCTGTGCTACACGAGCTTTTGTGCATAAAAAGTATACACATTTTTATTTTTCGAAAAAAATGACCGATCGTTTCGCTAGGTAAGACCCTTCTTCCTCGGCTGGGATCGTTTAGAGCCCTTTGAAGCTGCATTTAAACTACATTTCGGAAGTTCAAAATCGGGGCACCAATGAAGTCCCTTATATGAAGAAAAATCCTGAAATGCTTTCCTCAAAAACCATAATTTCTTTACGACTGAAGACAGAAAGACATGAACATCTTGGATGACAAGGGGGTGAGTAAATTATTTGTAAATTGTTGTTTTGGAAGTGGACTTCTCCTTTAAGAGTTTTCTTCTCATAGAAATCCATTATAAAGAAAACACTTAACGTGGCTTAAATGGACAAAACAGTGATACCAAAAAGTCAAATTCAGTATAGAGTTTGTTAAAAATAAATGCAAAGTACAAGCAAGCAGACAAACTTATAATATGAATGCAATGCACTAAATTGCATGTTAAACCTTTTCCTTCTATAGAAAACCATAAACAAAATGCTTAACATTTTGCATATATATTCTTGGCTATATATTTTACAACATCAGTAAGGTGTGTACTAAGTTTGGTCTTTTATTATCACTGTCTTGAAGCATCAAGACACACTAAAGGCCAGATTTACTAAACAGGGCAAATTAGCACAATTATATAAAAGCACTGATGGGAGGGGAAAATTCTGTGTGATTTACTAACAATGCTCACATTAAAGAACACAGACACAGCCAGATCATTTCAATCTACAAAGAGCAGCACAAATTAGCGCCTGCTTTAAGACCTGCTTTTTTAGGCGTTAAATAATGGTGCAAATACCAGTAATTTGACGAGCGCAAATGTTAGTAAATCATGCTGCGCGTTTCATTTGAATATTATTGCCTCTGAAAGGGAAACTTCTACAAATGCATATTCAATAAGATAAGGCGCAAAAATAACTGTCCATGCCTTTTCAGTGCTAATTCTTTACTGTGCATCTTTAGTAAATCCTGACAGTACTATTTTAATGCCAAAAGTCTGTACTGTAAAAGCTGTTAGTAAATCTGGCCCCAACCCTTTTTCGTAAATTAAAACATTTTCTGCCCAGTAGTTTACTTAATATTCCCAACTTGGCAACCATGCATTTGTGCTCTCCCTACATTACAGAAAAAGATCTGATGAGCTGAAAACACTAGCAAAAATCTAAGTTAGTTTAATAATCTCTGTTGAGATATTTTGCTCAAATTAACGTGTAATACAGCCAGTCTCTTTCACACAGTTCTTTGCATCTTTTGCTGCAATTAAATCTGCAAGTAAAGCATGCGTGCTGACTTTTTTTTGAATGACAAAAAAAAAAAAAGGTTAATAATCATGATTAAGAATTGCGATTATATTTTTTTAGCAAAATAATTGTGATTAAATGAGAAGTTCACTTCTAGAATGAAAATTTCCTTATAATTTACTCACCCCCATGTCATCCAATATGTTCATGTCTTGCTTTCTTCACTTGCAAAGAAAGTAAGTTTTTCGAGGAAAACATTCCAGGATTTTTCTCCATAAAGTGGACTTCATTGGTGGCCAACAGGTTGAAGATCCAAATTGCTGTTTCAAAGCTTCAAAGAGCTCTACACTATACCAGCTGAGGAATAAGGGTCTTGTCTAGTGAAACGATCTGTCATTTTCTAAAAAATAAAAAAAATAAAAAATAAAAATGTATATCATTTTTAACCACAAATGCTCGTTTTGCACTAGATCTTCACGCATTGCTTAATCACACTGGGGAAAGTCATGCTCAGTTCTTCTTTAGTTCTTCATCTGTGTACTTTAGTTTAAAAAAGGTAGGGTAGGGTGAAAAACTCTAAAACAAAGTTTCTCCTCCACCTTCAAAATCGTCTGACATCGTTGTTTTACCCATTTTTGTAAAAGGCATTTGACTTCCGCCTACGTCACGTGTGCGTGTTTATGTAATGCGTGAGGTCGAGCCAGTGCAAGACAAGCATATCTGGTTAAAAAATTACAAACATTTTTCTTAGAAAATGGCTGAGTGTTTCACTAGATAAGATCCTTATTCCTCGGCTGGGATTGTGTAGAGTTCTTTGAAGCTGCAATGAAACTGCAATTTGGACCTTGCAACCCATTGGCCACCACTGAAGTCCACTATATGGAGAAAAATGCTGAAATGTTTTCCTCAAAAACCTTCATTTCTTTTCGACTGAAGAAAGAAAGACATGAACATCTTGGATGACATAGGGGTGAGTAAATTATCAGGAAATTTTCATTCTGGAAGTGAACTTCAAGTATCATAATTAACAAGCAGCTCTAAGAGATGTTCTGTCATCTCTAACAAACTCATATCTATAATTTTAGGTTAATAAAACAGACGATTGACAAGATGAAGGATCAAGGATTGAGGTATCGTGGATGGGATCTTACAGATGTGTATGCGCGGTTGCAGAGGCCACAGGAGAAGAGTTTGGCATGTTTCACTGTATGTGTAGACAAGTGAACCTCTAAGCTGGTCGCATCTGTGTAGCCGCGGTTGCAATTGTGACATTTGTATGGCTTGTCCTTGTTGTGCTGTCTTCGATGAGACTGAAAAAAATAAGTAAATCTCATGATGTTAACATTAAAACTGACAAACACATTTTTTGCTGAGACGGTTACAACTACATGTTGCTAGATAGCAACCACGCTAAAATATTTATAATGGTCTGAATTAATAAACAACGCATAAACAAACACATTGCCAAATATACAAAAGCATATTTGGCAATGATTTATGCAATTGCAACTAAAAGTCAGTTATGGATTGGAATCAAAAGGAATGTAATGCTAATGTAATGCATTTAGTGATCATTTCAGATTTTAGCAGATTTGACAAATCCAATTTTTGCACCATGTATGTTTACAGACTTTTTAAATGACAAATGAAGCAGCAACACAGTTTTCAATATTGATAAAAATGCTTTTTAACAGCATATAAGCATATTTGAATGATTTCTGAAAGATCATGTGACACTGAAGACTGGCGAAATTATGCTGAAAATTTAGCTTTGATCACAGGAATAAATTACATTTTAAAATGTATTCAAATAGAAAACCATTATTTAAAACTGCAATATTTTACAATATTACTCTTTTTAAAATACTTTTTAAAAAATATTCAAAAAATGCCCAGTTATTTTAAAGTTATTTAAAATTTTGATCAAATAAATGCAGCCTTAATGACAATAAGAGACTTTTTTAAAAACATTAGCAAATCTTACAGACCCCAAAGAATTTTTTTTCCTTAATTTATTTTAATAACAGATGCACCAAAAGGAAAAATCTGGGCCAAAACTGAAAATTCTGAATAAACTTGGCCAAAAAATTACATTTTTTAAAATAATTATTTATTTATTACTTTATTAAATAATATAAAATAATTTTGCAAGACTTTTTAATTGAACTCAAACATTTTAATGATAAGGCATCCCTAATTTTAATAAAATACCACTTAACAAAAAATGTCACTATCATATGAACAAACAGTTACTACACTAATTTAAAGTCTCACAAGCCACATAATATTTCATTTACAGTTTAGTAAATCAGTCCAATAAATATAGTGACAAATTTGACCGATTTATACGTTTTTTAATTCACTAAAAATAACCAAAGAGTCATTAATTTCTAAACTTAAGTAGACTGAACTTGCATTTGCATATTGCCTTCTTGAATAGTGATTAAAGAAATATTGTATTTTGATATTGATATTGATATTGTATTTTGAAAACTAAGTTTTTTTTATTTTTTTTTTTAAATCACAGGGTTTCAATCACTTATGTAGAAAGCTAAAATGTGACCCTGGACTATAAAACCAGTCTTAAGTAGCACGGGTATATTTGCAGCAATAGCCAACAATACACTGAATGAGTTAGAAATATACATTTTTCTTTTATGGCAAAAATCATTAGGATATTAAGTAAGTAATGTTCCATGATGATATTTTGTACATTTCCTACCATAAATATATCAAAAGTTAATTTTTGATTAGTAATATGCATTGCTAAGAACTTAATTTGGACATCTCTAAAGGCGATTTTCTCAATATTTTGATTTTATGCACCCTCAGATACCAGATTTTCAAACAGCTGCATCTTGGCAAAATATTGTCCTATCCTAACAAGCTTATTTATTCAGCTTTCAGATGATATATAAATCTCAATTTAAAAAAAAAATGACCCTTATGACTGATTTTGTGGTCCAGGGTCTCAAATGTATGAAAGCATCTATAAATCAGCTGAAGATGGTTACCTGGAGGTTGGATAGTTGGGTAAAAGCTTTCTCACAGCCGGGATGGGAACACTTGTATGGCCGATCACCAGTATGAATCCTGCAAAACAAAACAGAAGCTTTTCATTAGAATGCTTGACCTAAATGTCAAGATCACATGAGAATACATTCTGCAGTGTCTAAAATAAATTTCCAGGAAGCCTACGCAATCCTCCCAACTACAGCATGACAGACGACAACAGAGGAGGAAGGAAAGAGGGAAAAGGACGCCAGGAGAGGAACAGGACGGCTGCTGTAAATGGTTAGTTACTGATTCTATCTGTCCCTGTCTGTTACCTGTTATGCTGCTGTAAGTGACTGAGCTGCCTGAAGGTTTTCTGGCAGAAGGAGCAGGTGTAGGGTTTGGCCCCGCTGTGGATGCGGATGTGCTGGGACAGGTAGCTGGAGTTGGCAAACGATTTGGAGCAGTGAGGACACTTGTGCGGTTTGCCCTCTGTGTGGTTTCTAACAAGGGATGAAGGGAAGGGGATGAAAAGAGAGAGAAAAAAAAAACAGAGAGAGATTTACCAGTGAATCAATAAACGAGCCCTACTTGGATCAAATCATGATCGTATCATAAAACATGTCGTAGATTTCATGCTTTTAGCAACGAGACCGTGCTCATTGTGGTGTCTGAGTTATGAAACGCAGCACTCAAAAACACAAGGCACTTCATCTTATCCTCTCTCTCTCTCATTCTCTCTCTCACCAGCTTCCTTTCCCCTCCCTAACTATCGGGTTATGTGAAACTACTCAGAGCCTTCAAACCAGAGCAGACGACACAGACATGATGAAGACAAACTGAAGAGTAAGATGGAATTGAATTAAAGACTCATTCTTGTCCAACAGCATAAATATGACATGGAAAGGAGAGAAAGACGACGTGACACAAGCCAGATAACATAGAGAAGAAACGCAGACAATACAGAAGCAAATGGAGACAAAATGACATGACTTTAAGCCTTCCAGCCTGCTAGACTTCCATTAAAGTGTATTTATTATAAATATTGTGCATATTAGTTTTTACAAACTGAGGGACAACTTAAAATTACTGTCTGTGATAATTAATATCATCACAGAAGTAGTTCATAAACTAGTTAAAAATAACCCAGAATATTACATGACATCAAGAAGCTAAACAATAGGGCTGTGTATTGAGATAGATTTCTGTTTTTTTTTTTTTTTTTTTTTTTTAAATTTAGCTATTATTTTGTTTTGTGGACTACATCTTTAAATATCTTTTTCATTTTGTATGATCCCTCTTATTTTGGTAAAATAATTAATTAATATTTTGCAGATTCTGCATGGCGTATGTAAACTTTTGACAACAACTATATAGATATATATGGGCCATTCTACAGAACTGATGCAAACTGCTGTCCCAACCAAAAAACACATTTAAAAAGCATTTGAAGGAGAAGTCCACTTCCAGAACAAAAATTACAGATAATGTACCCCCTTGTCATCCAAGATGTTCATGTCTTTCTTTCTGCAGTCTTATGTTTTTTTGGGGAAAACCTTTCAGCATTTTTCTCCATATAATGGACTTCTATGGTCCCCCGAGTTTGAACTTCCAAAATGCAGTTTAAATGAAGCTTCAAATGTGGTTGTAAACAACATAGAAGGGTCTTATCTAGCGAAACGATCAGTTATTTTAAAAAAAAAAAATAATAAAATGTATATACTTTTTAATGTCAAACGCTTGTCTTGTCTTACTCTGCCTGGACTCTGTTTTTTTCCGGTTCATGACAGTTAGGGTATGTTGAAAAACTCACATTTGGGATCGTTTGAAGCCGCATTTAAACTGCATTTTGGAAGTTCAAAATCGGGGCACCATATCAGTCCATTATGTGGAGAAAAATGCTGAAATGTTTTCCTCAAAAAACAATTTCTTTACGACTGAAGAAAGAAAGACATGAACATCTAGCATGACAAGGGGGTCAGTACATTATATGTGAATCTTTGTTTTGGAAACCCTTCTAATTAATTTATATATTACTGTGTTTCGGTAATGACAAATTTGGGGAGAGGAGAAATATTCCAAAACTTTCTGAAAATACAATATGAGAATTAACTGCACAATTACTAGAAGTGTGTACCTTGGATATCATACAATTTGTATACATACAAAAGTTGTGGAAAAAGACCATTTGTTTCCTAGACGTTTTCAAATCAATTTTGTAGAATGGTCCATAAACATATTTATATGCATAAATCAAAAGATTATATGTTCAAACATTCTATGAAAATACTGAGCAACACAATATTTAAATTTTTTTTTTTAGCTATTTAAAATGAATAGAGCTGCCTACACTGACCACATAAGCATAGAGTAAAAGAACAGTCTTGAATAAAATGAAGATTGATTAATTGTAAAAACAATATTTTACCCAATCCACACAAGAAAGCAGATATAAAACATTAAATAAAAAAGCTCTGCAAGAATACAGTGCCAACAAAAATGTCAACAGGACATAAAGAACTCCAAAAGAAGTAAATGAGACAAAAGAAAGTTGAAATAAGACAAAACAGATGCGTGATGTGATTAGCGAGATGAAAACACCTGCTTCTATCTGCAGAGAGTATCCACCTTTTTCCTCCTGTAAGAGTGTGCATGGCCATTTGTAAATTTTATGGGTCTGGCTTCTGGTCTCATTGGCGTCCAGCTATTTTCAGCTGTACAAAACAGCTTGCTTTGCTGCTTTATATTGCAAATTGGTTTTTTAATACCCTATTATTTTAATGTATTATCTTAACTATAAACACACTGATTTGTAGTGCAAACAGTTTTACCATTTACTGCACAGTTATTCTTCTCATTATTTCCCTATAATGGATAATGAACCGGAGGTCTTCGCCTAGTTCCGCGTTGAAGAAAAAGGTGGATATTGTCCAGTTTATCACTAGAAATGTGTGCCAGCTCAACTATCACCGCATCAGGGTGGGAAAGGACAGGAAGGTATCAAGAGAAAGACGTCAAAGATAAACATGCTTATCCTAATCAAAAACATGACTAAGCGAACTACTCAAAGCCCTGACTCCGTCCTGTAGCAGGTGTAGCAGTACATCCTTTAGTAAGTCACACACACACAAGCGTACCGTGTATGCTGCTGTAGGTGGCTGAGCTGTCTGAAGGTTTTCTGGCAGTAGGAGCAGGTGTAGGGTTTGGCGCCGCTGTGGATGCGGATGTGCTGCGCCAGATAGCTGGAGTTGGCGAAAGATTTGGAGCAGTGAGGACACTTGTGCGGCTTCGCCTCCGTGTGCGACTTGGCATGAATCTGCATGTCTGATTTGTTGAAGAACGTCACCGCACACATCCGGCACCTACAGAGAAAACCAGCGTGTGCATTTGTGTTCGAAACGCTCACAAAATTATCATTTTAAAAACACTAAAACAGCCTTGACACTTTTGAGAACTTTTTGAGTACTGAAAAATATAACGCACTGAAAAGTGTATCTCATGAATTCCGTTTGCATTCTATTTATAATCCTTATAGATGCTCCCTTACAAGATGACAGGAAATTGTGATATTTTCGTAAGGTGGCATACAATTAGACATACAATTAGAAAATGCGGTTGTAAACGACCCCAGCCGAGAAAGAAGGGTCTTATCTAGCGTAACGATCAGTTATTTTCATTAAAAAATACAATTTAAATACTTTTTAATCTCAAATGCTCGTGTTGCCTTGCTCTCCCTGAACTCTGTGTATTCTGACTCAAGACAGTTAGGGTATGTCGAAAAACTCCAATCATATTTTCTCCCTCAACTTCAAAAATCATTTAAAAATAAGCAATAATATGCACCTGTATGACTTGTTCCCATCTTTGCCTGGATGATCATCCTCATCATTGGAAAGGTCGTATGGGTCACTTGTGTTGTGCTGTAAAAGTGAAAAAATTAAGTGAGCTTTTACCTTTGCATTCGTCAACACCTTTAGTACAATAGAAAATTTAGGGAAGCATGTTTTGGGTGTCTTTTTAACAAACAAAAAGTGTCTCAATTTAGTTTACTTCTCTCTATTTTAAGATCTTCAAAGGAGAAGTCCACTTCCAAAACAAAGATTCACATATAATGTTCTCACCCCCTTGTCATCCAAGATGTTCATGTCTTTCTTTCTTCAGTCGTAAAGAAATTATGTTTTGTGGAAAACATTTCAGGATTTTTCTTCATATAATGGACTGCTATGGTGCCCTGAGTTCGAACTTCCAAAATGCAGTTTAAATACGTCTTCAAACGATCCCAAATGCGGCTGTAAACGATCCCAGCCAAGGAAGAAGGGTCTTATCTAACATAACGATCGGTTATTTTCATTAAAAAAAAATACAATTTAAATACTTTTTAATCTCAAACGCTCATCTCACCTTGCTCTCCCTGAACTCTGTGTATTCTGGCTCAAGACAGTTAGGGTATGTCGATAAACTCCAATCGTATTTTCTCCCTCAACTTCAAAAATCATTTCAAAATCATCCTACATCGCCGCAGAAGTACCAACCCAGTCTTTGCAAAGTGAACATGCAAAGAAGATCAAAGACCCTTAACAAAAAAGGAAAACAGCGATATAGGGAAATTTTGAAGTTGAGGGAGAACATGAGATGGGAGTTTTTCGACATACCCTAACTGTCATGAACCGGGAAAAAAACAGTCCAGTCAGAGTAAGACAAGATGAGCGTTTGACATTAAAAAGTAAATAAACTGTATTATTTTAATGAAAATAACCGATTGTTATGCTAGATAAGACCCTTCTTCCTTGGCTGGGATCATTTATAACCATATTTGGGATCGTTTGAAGATGCATTTAAACTGCATTTTGGAAGTTCAAAATCGGGGCACCATATCAGTCCATTATATGGAGAAAAATGCTGAAAGGTTTTCCCTCAAAAAACATATTTTTTTTAAAACTGAAGAAAGAAAGACATGAACATCTTGGATGACAAAAGGGTGAGTACATTATATGTGAATCTTTGCTTTGGAAGTGGACTTCACCTATAAGAATTTAACCGCTTTTCTAAATTGACTTATGAGTGACAGCTTGTTTGGACAAAAACACAGACCTGCATCTTGAAAAAAAAATCTGCCAATTACCAATAAATTCCTAATATTACCTAATCTGATGATCCATCATGTATATTTTTTCCCCCCACAAAATAAGAATAAATATTTTCAAATTACTTATATGTATCAGCTCTAATGCACTAACTAAAATAACAAGTGCATCATGAATCCATTATGCAAACCAAATTTTTGGCTTATCCTGAATAACTATGGTACACTTATAATAAGTTTTTATATTCTGACTATTTTAGACTGGTTCTGGTAGGTGCCGCTGTGGAGTAGCCTAGTGGCTGTGTGATTTATCATAGACATAAACAGACCGAAGTAGCTCTGGCTACAACGTTCTTCCCCAAGACGCATACAGTTCTGTTTATTACCCGCTTGAGCGCCAATGTTACAGACTGCAGCTTTAATGACAAACAGAAATTTTCAAAATGTATCATTTAACTTACAATCTGCAATGGAGTGGAAAAATATACACAAATACTCCATTTCATTTCAATGAACAGTACATAAACACAAGTTTATAAATAAGCTTTTTTCCCCCTCAAAATCTATCTGTGGTTTGGATGTGGTAAAACATCCACAGAAAACATCTGGGTCATGTTTTCATTTTCTCCCATCGCTGACCAGAATTCTAACCTTGAAAGCAGGATTAGGCATAAAATAATGTCATACATGTGAAAATGGGCTGATTTTGACAAAACAGTTGTAATCTGTCTCAGAGGAAGATGGAAATCATGTCAGTGTGACAGTTTTTCTGCTGACTAAAAGAGAAGTTCACTTCCAGAATGAAAATTTCCTGATAATTTACTCTATTTATATATATTTAAAATGTTTTTTGAGGAAAACATTCCAGGATTGTTCACCATAAAGTGGACTTCAGTGGGAGCCAACAGGTTGAACGTCAAAACTGCAGTTTCAGTGCAGCTTCAAAGTGCTCTACACAATCCCAGCTGAGGAATAAGGGTCTTATTTAGCAAATCAATCTGTCATTTTCTTAAAAAAAAAAAAATAATAATAATAATTATATACTTTTTAACCACTACTGCTCATCTTGCACTAGCTCTGCAATGCACATGCACTTCTTGACACATTTTCATGTTGGAAAAGTCACGCATGCTTAGTTCTTTGTCCATGTACTTCCGTTCAAAAAGGTAGGGTAAAGCGAAAAACTGCATCTCATTTTCTCCTCCAACTTCAAAATCAGGTTACACTTTATTTTGATAGTCCACTTTAGACATTCTAATAACTATAAGTAACTTCGCAACTACATGTCAACTAATTTTCATTAATTTGCAACTACATGTCTACTAACTCTCAGAGCAGACTGTTAGGTTAGGTTTAGGGTTAGTAGAATAAGTTTACATACTTGCAAAGTTTAGAAGAGTGTTAGAAGATATTAAGCTGACAGTCTACTAATACTCTAATGACTAGTTGACATGCAGTTGCAAAGTTACTTACTGTTAGTTGAATGTCTAAAGTGCTAAAATAAAGTGCTACCCAAAACCGCCTGACATCGTTGTTTTACCTTTTTGTGTAAAGGTTGTTTGACTTTCTTTCCATGTTCACTTTATAAACACTGGGTTGGTACTTCCACCAACATCACATGTGTGTGATTATGTAATGCATGAGGTCGAGCTAGTGCAAGACGTGTATTTGTGGTTGAAAATGTGTATTTTTCTTAGAAAATAACAGATCATTTAATTAGATAAGACCGCTATTCCTCGGCTGGGATCGAGTAGAGTTCTTTGAAGCTGCATTAAAACTTCAATTTGGACCTTCAACCCGTTGGCCACCACTGAAGTCCACTATATGGAGAAAAATCTTGTTTTCCTCAAAAACCTTAATTTCTTTTCGTCTGAAGAAAGAAAGACATGAACATCTTGGATGACATGGGGGTGAGTAAATTATGAGGAAATTTTTATTCTAAAAAGCTAAATTCATCCAAAACATAAAATGCTACAAAATGCATCATATTTTGTTAGAAAATGTGACAAGCTTGAGCAAAACATGCACTGATTTTGAAATTAGTAAAAAACAATTACTAGATTTCATTCAGTGCAATATGATGCAGGGCAGTGTAATGTAAACAATAACTTATTTACATGAAGATGATTATGACATCTCACCTGTCCCCCAGCAGCCAGGTGTGCAAGAATCAGCGCATCATTTCCTGTGGCGAGTGCATGGGCTGAAACAGGACCTGCCCTCGGCATCATGGACTTCTTCTTTCTGCCCCGCTTTGAGGGAAGTGGCATGACTACGGCGGGTGGAATACTGCCGTCCTCTTTCTTATCTGTTCACGTCAGCGGGGCAAAAAAAGAACAATGTAATATTGATTATAAAACATAATCTGCATAATTTCCTCCTGCAACTCTCCATTCAGAGGATAAAGGCAGAAATGTCTGAAATGTAAAGGTCTGAGGTGAAATCATTCATACTGACATTGATTAATTTAATCATTTAGCAAAATTTCAATAAAACAGACATAAATGTTGACTAATAAGACAATTTTAAGATGCACTATATAATATTGACAGCTAGTGGTTAAAAAGAGTACTGCAATCCAAATTCAACAAATTAGAGATGTTGTTTCTCCCAGCTCCTCCTTCTCAGACTCAATGCTCACATGGGTTGCCAGATTGAGGACACGCAACAGGAACAAGCGCAATTGACAAAGGAACTGTATGTCGTTGAGTTGATTTATCCGTGTTTTAATATTCCCCTCATCATAGGCTTTTTAGGTCGGGTAGAAACGGCAATCTCTGATCCAGTTCGTTTGCTGGCTTCCATGGCTGCAATACGCTGTGTTTTTCACCAACTGGCAACCCAGGGTGTCGAAATACTATTGGGTAAACTGGCAGTTGGCAGAATCACACAGACCAAAACAGACATTCCAACACGGAATGCTCATTTCAAAAGAGTAATTGGTTTTAGTGTTATTTTGCTGTGAAACAAGTATGTGAGCTTGACATGTTTCCTAAATATGTGCAAACAAATTATGGAATTTTTATGCTTTAGTACAGCCAAACATATTACATACAGCATTTAAAGGTGTACATTGGCAAACTACTATGGTTTCCCAAACCAATAATGTTATATGCCTGACCCACTTTTAAAAGCAAATGACTATATAACATGAAATAATGCAATTCCTATTTGAATTTTTAAAAATAACCAAAATCAAAAAGTGGTGGCTGGCAGGTTGTGTTACTGCTATTTAAAGTTAGCAGCCACCAAATGTAATAAAGTGTTATTTGGCTGCATAAGTGCTGTGAGTGTGATTGACTTCAGGTTTCTGGTAGGGATGTACATGTGCTATTATACTTACAGTGGCTGTGGAGATAGAGGGAAGGGGGCCGGACAGCCTCTGACAGAAAAGAGCAGAACATACTAAACATATAGAGCTCGCTGTCCCTCTCTCTATTCATCCATCATCCATCCCTTCTCACTACCTCCCACAGTCACTCTCACTTTCACTTCCTACAGCTTCTTTGGCTCTCAGACTGGCTGAGTAAGCAAGCATATGTGTGTGTGTTTGCTGCTTCAGACAGTTAAACTGACATGAAAAACAATTATGAAAATAATCAATATTCTGAAATGTGTGGCATATTATCTGTTGTTATACAAGAAGGAAAATGTGCAATCAAACACATGCTTTTAATATTATGACTAAGAACATCATGAATCATTTGTGACTAAGAAATGGTAACATATTTACTGTGCAAAAATGGAGTTATAAATTTTGCATAATAACAGGAACATTGTTTTGAAGTCCATTAGTAATTGTGTGCAAGAAAACGCTGAATGTGTTACAAAGCACAGTGTGGGCGTTATAATTTTATTCAGCAAGGATGCATTAAATTGATCAAAAGTGACAGTAAAGACATTTATGATGTTAAAAAATATTTAAATTTCAAATAAGATCTGTTCTTTTGAACTTTCTATTCCACACAGAATTTTGAAAAATAAATATATCACAGTTCTACAAAAATATTAAGCAGCACAACTGTTTTCAATATGATAATAATCAGAAATGTTTCTTGCGCAGTAAATCAGCATATTAGAATGATTTCTGAAGAATCATGTGACACTGAAGACTGGAGTAATGATGCTGAAAATTTAGCTTTGATTACAGAAATAAATTACATTTTAAAATTTATTCAAATAGAAATCCATTATTTCAAACTGCAATAATATTTTACAATATTACTTTTTTAATGTATTTTTGATCAAATAAATGCAGCCTTGGTGAGCAGAAGAGACCTCTTTCAAAACATTCAAATGCAAAATGCAAAAGTTACATACACCTTGCAGAATATGCAAAATGTTAATTATTTTACCAAAATAAGAGGGATCATACAAACTGCATGTTATTTTTTATTTAGTACTGGCCTGAATAAGATATTTCACATAGAGTCCACTAGAGAAAATAATAGTTGAATAGCTGAAGTTTACATACACTTGATTCTTAATATTGTGTTGTTACCTGAATGATCCACAGCTGTTTTTTTTTTTTAACCTTATTTGTCCTGAACAGCTAAACTGCCTGCTGCTCTTCAGAAATGTCCTTCACGGGGTAATTTTTATAAATTCAACTATTATTTTCTCTTGTGGACTATATGTAAAAGTCTTTTATGTGAAATATCTTATTCAGGTCAGTACTAAATAAAAAATACATTTTTGTATAATCCCTTTTATTTTGGTAAAATAATTAACATTTTGCAGATTCTGCAAGGTGTATGTAAACTTGTGACCTCAACTGTATCTTACAAATGTGTGTATAGATGAAAGGTATAAACTGCAGCATGTTAAAAATGTGGATATGACGCAAGGGCCAGAAAGGTGCGTAAAATTGTTTACCTGTGTTTGTTGGGTGTAAAGCGGACACAATCATGGTTGTTGTGGGTGGTCCAGAAACAAAAGACTGAGAGGAGGCAGAAGGAGTGACCAGTGCCCCTTGAGGAGTCGTGATCACTAACCCTGCTAAGAGATAGAGGTCAAACACATCAGTCTGACCAATTCTGATAGCCTCATTACATTAACATTTGATTTCTGAAGCTATATATACACACTAGCAGTCAAACTCATTTTTAATGTTTTTTAAACAAATCTTTTCTGCTCACCAAGCCTGCATTTATTTGATCCAAAGTACAGCAAAGACAGTAAAATTTTGAAATAGTTTTACTATTTAAAATAACTGCTTTCTATTTGAATATATTTTAAAATGTAATTTATTCCTGTGATTTCAAAGCTGAATTTTCAGCATCATTACTCTGTCACATGATCCTTCAGAAAACATTCTAATATGCTGATTTGCTGCACAAAAAAAACATTTATTATTTTTATTATGTTGAAAACAGCTGAGTAGATTTTTTTTTTAGGTTTCTTTGATGAATAGAAAGAAACAGCATTTATCTGAAATAGAAAACTTTTGTAACATTATAAATGTCTTTCTCATCACTTTTGATCAATTTAAAGCATTCTTCCTAAATAAAACTATTAATTTCTATTTCTTTCAAAAAAATATATATATATATCTTCAGATCTTTCTATTCATCAAACAATCCTGAAAAAATTTACTTAACTGTTTTAATTATATTGATAACAATAAGTCGTGAACAGCAAATCGGCATATTAGAATGATTTCTGACGGACCATGTGACTCTGAAGACTTGAGTAATGATGCTGAAAATTCAGCTTTGCAGCACAGAAATAAATTACATTTTTAAATATATTCAAACAGCTATTTTAAATAGTAAAAACATTTTAAAATTTTACTTCTTTTGCTGTGTTTTGGATTAAATAAATGCAGGCTTGGTGAGCAAAAGAGACTTTTTAAAAAAACATTAAAAATCTTACTGTTCAAAAACTTTTGAGTGGTAGTGTGTATATATGTGGAATACCCACCTGCCGTCATGATGCCTGTAGATGGGACGGGCACCACCGTGATGTTCTGGGACGTGTGAGGTGGGTGCAGGTGCGCTCCCACGCCGGCTATTTGTGCCCCCGCCGTCCCGCTCGCTCCTCCTCCTCCACCCTCCTGCTTCGGCACCCTCCCGACGGCTCCCGTGTCCATGGCGACCGAGCCCGGCACCGTCAGCACGGCCGTAGGGTAGTGCGCCGCAGACGAGTGCGGAAAAGCAGCCTTGTCCGGCCCCAGCTGCTCTTTCATCTTATTCAGAAACATGGCGTTCTCAATCTAAATTCGCAGGGGGGAATGAATGGAAACAAAAACAAGGGAAAGAAGGGAAGGAGGAAAAAGAAAAGGAGGATGGATTGAGAGATAAACAAGATGAAGGATGAAGGGGAAGAAGGAGAGAGCAGCGAGGGAATGGTTACTTTTTCTGGATGTTGGTGCAAAGCTTCCAGTGTGTAACTTTCACATGGATCAGTGCGAGGCTGGTGTTAGCCATCCCGGACTGGTATGCTTGTTTTGCTTTTTTTTTTTTTGATTTACTAGATTGTGCTCTATAAGCATGGCGTGTCTGTTAAAGACACAAGGATGTACTGTACAAGAGAGTCCAATAATAAGGTGTCTACCTGTCCTTGCACTGTTGGAACGGGAGACCAAAAGTATGATGAGTTGAAATGGGAATCTTCCATTATTTCTGCAATTGAAAAGCAACATAACTTGTAAAACACCCACTCTGCCTTTGGCAACACTTGTGAAATGACACCTCGGCCTTATTTTTCTCCTGTGGCCTGAAGGGTTATTCACTCACTTGTACGGTACTGTACTCATTTTGGAACCCGAGTACCTTACATAACATAAAAGGGCTTTTTTTCTGATATTTTTTTTAAACACCTGCCAAATATCATGCACCAGTCATATCATGACTGTTATGACTTCATTTCTCTTTAGGCAAAGGATTAGGAGAATCTTTCAGGATGTTTGGCAAAGAGGCGTGTTGGGTTAGGAATCATGATGCATGCACAACCCAATGTGTAAAACACAACTGACATGCATTAAAATAAAAATGCATGCATGCCAACTCAGCCCGCACAATATATGAAAAACAACTTGAACCAGCCTAAGATTGTTTGCTGGTCTCTCAGTCTAGCCATCTGGTACTCAGCAGGTTTAACTTGTTGGCTAACTAAAACCTGACTGACCAACTAAAACCTTTTAAAGTCAAGATGAAATGCTAGAAGTGACCGATATTTTCTTGTTTGTTTTGTAACGCACACTGAAATTAGTGTTATTTTAGCATCACTGATACACTTTTACAGTTTTTATTAGGGATGCACCAAAATTTCGGCCGCCGAAAAGTGGAGTGAAATGGGGAAAATCCACAGAATAAGAGATAAAATGTATTGCTGTGCCTTTGGATGTCAGAATCGGAATGCAAATCATTTTATAGAATATTTATATAGAATTTATAGAACATTTAGCAATTTTATAGAATAATGTCATCAAAAATGCCATTTGAAGCTAAACACAGATGTTTAAATGGACAGACTATGGATGAAACCTGCTATGATTACTCCATTAGCCCTACAGTTACAGCATGAAATACTATTTAAACATGAAACACTATTTAAACCTATAACTCGTATTTCGGACTTTATAACTCGATTTAACTTAATAATAGTGAGTTTGCTCATTCTAAAGGGGAAAAAAAGCCAGAAGTGTGGGATATAAACTCAAAAGAGACAATGACGAGTTGAGTTTTCTTATCAGAGTTGTGAGATATAATCTCATTATGGCGAGAATTTTGAAACATAAATTAAAATTTACTTTTTTTATTCTTTAAATCCGTGGTTTCCATAGACTGGCAATTGAAAACTGTAATTTTCTGCCAACAAAAAAAAAAAACATCATCACTCTTAGCAAACACCGAATTGGTCTATATTCTGCCCTATAAATGTGCGTTCCGCCAGGGTTGCCAGGTCTGCATAGCAAATGTAGCTCAATCCCAAATATCAAAAGTCAAAATATGCAATTCCAATACCTAACGTGCATATTTCACATTCACTATTGAAAACCAATACATTATAGTGGTCATAAACAAATCTCAAAGGCTCCTTCACAAAACTTAACATCTACCACAGTTTTATCATTGGTAGAATGTAAAATATTTCAGAACAAGCATTTCAGACAAATATACATTATGCAGTATGTCAAACCATCAACCCAGGGGTGAAAAATAAAATATATATCAACCTGCGGCAACAGTTTAAAAGTAGCCCAATTCTGAGGGAAAACAACAGATTTGGCAACCCTGGTTCTGCTGATGTTCACCAGAAAAGCCTAGTCTGCTCAAATAATGCACCGACAGGAAATTTCTTTGTAGTATCCACCTTTTTCTCCCCGTAAGAGTGGGTGCAGCCATTTATAAATTTTATGGGTCTGGCTTCCGGTCTCATCCACGTCCAGCTATTTTTAGCTGTACAAAACAGGTAAAAACAAACAAACAAACAAAAAAATTGATGCTTGATATTGCAAACTGGTGTGTCTTATGTATTTTAATTTATTATCTTAATTATGAACACACTGGTTTGTAGTGCAAACAGTTTTACCAATTACTGCACGTTGTTCTTATTATTATTATTTCCCTATAGCGGCTAATGAACCGGAAGTCTCACCCGTAGGCTTACTTCCACGTTAAAGAATAAGGTGGATACTTGTTTCTGTTTGCAACAGCGCTACTGTGATGTATGGTGTAATACAGTTGTACTGGGCAACACTGGTAAAATGATGCTCACACACTCTAATAATAATAGCTTTGTGTGACTATACATTATTTGGATAATTAGTAAAAATAACAGCTATATCTGATTTTGTCGCATCGAACTGAATAAAAATAATATATGGATATTTAATATTAACTTAATTTCTGTCTAATTTTATTGTGTTACTTTCAATACAAGTGTGGTTATTTTATTGGCTTGTATTGTCTTATTAAAATTATTTAGTTAAATTAAAAGTTCTACAAAATTACTTATTATTTAATAAATAACGCATTACAAGTAAGACGAGTTACGCAATCAGATTTTATTTTTAAGTAACTAGTAAAGTAATGCATTATTTTTTAATTTACAAGAAAATATCTGAGTTACTTTTTCAAATACGTAATGCATTAGTTCATCTCACTCACAAAAAATAGATTTGGTATTCCTCAAAATGAAAAAAAAAAAAAAAAACAAAAACAAAAAAAAAAAAACAGTGGCATGCAACTCAGAATAAGACGCCATTCTGCAATAATATGTTAAATAATACAAATAACCTTTATGTATTTAATCCCATTTTATTTACCATTCTCTTCAACCATACTATTAAGCATACTTTACTCAAGATAAACTAACATTTGTTCTTCTTTTTTTTTTTTTATTGCTGAAGAGTGCTGAACTTTCTTCTTCTGCGTCCTACTGTACAGACGTAAATTTAGTTTTCCTTCAGTCTGAGGCTTGTGGTGTGAAAGGGCTTTTACATTTGCCAAAAATATAACTTTTTATATTAAAAACAAACAAGCAAACCCTGCCCAGATTTAAAAAGTAAAGCAAAAGTAACATAACACATTAATTTCCATAAAAAGTAACTAAGTAATGTAATTAGTTAATTTTTCAGGGAGTAACGCAATATTGTAATGCATTACTTTTAAAAGTAACTTTTCCCCAACACTGGTATATAGTTGTGATTGCTGTGTAAATGCATTTATTCCTCCTCTGAGCAGTGTGTAAATACACCTAAATGCCACTTCAGAAGCACTTCTGTGTCACCTTTGCTGTTTAAATTTCCTGTTAGGTTATGTTAACAACAATAACCCTTATCTGAATGTAACAAATTACCAAAAAGAAAAAATGTAGGGTGAGATTTAGTTGCATGGGTTGTTACTGAATTTTAAGATGTGGGCGTTGTACTTAAAACAGGAGATTTAAATGTGAGCTTGCAGGGGCGGGTTCAAGCTGACTAAATGATTGGAGAAGTCCTGTGTATATCATCAGAGAAAAGTCTGTCATTTTCCCCTAAGGGGAAATTTTGATTACACATTACAAACACATATGAATTGTTCATAATAAATTCTGTAATATGCATTTAGAAAACAGATAGGGTGAATTTTAATGTTCATGCCAACTTTAAACCAGCCAACCGACCATCCTGACCACACTGAGAAACCAGCATAACTGTTTTAAGATTTGGAAAAAAATAAATAAAAAATAAAAAGGGTAAAATAAAAACATAAAACTTTGAAAAAAAATGTTTCTTTTCAGATATTTCTTTTTTTTTTTTTTTTTTTTTTTATTCTATACTCACATCACACACACACACACAATTTGTTGTCTGTTGCAATTGCACCGCACATTAACTGCACGAAAAATGCAGAAGTTGCATGGAGATTTCGTGGGCGCTATAAATAGGCATCAAAACAAAAGCATCGCCTCTCGATCCTGCGCCAAATCAGTCTGCGACTGCCGATCATAAGAAAAACAAAGCAAATGTGCAGACCTCTTAAGTCAACTTCTGTGCATATCTAACATCGTCTCTCATTTCGTATGCACGCCTAAATAAAATCAATGGAAGCGAAAACGTAGCGTTTTTATTTATTTTTTAAGGGTTGCATGCGTGTTTTGCTGCAATGACAGCTAATTTTGCATGTTTCCATCTAATGGGACCATGTTAATAGCATATGCATCAGGAAAGGCAGCTGGAAAGGCGCAAAACCATCCATTAATGTTATCAGAGCTTCCTCAACCAGCCTCCATTAAAATGTCAGCTTTTGTTATGCACGCAAAGAAAGAAGCACTATCCAAAAGCTATGCAACATGTAAACTTCCGCTTGCAAACAACAATGCCCCTATGCCTCCATCCCTCTCTCGGTTAGTCTCGCTGAGAAAATAAAAAAGAAAAAAAAAACTCGAGGATAAAAAAAAACGAAGAGAGAAAAAAAACGTCGACGCCAATGCGAGAGAGACGCAGCTTCATGCAGACTTCCGGCTGGCGAGACAGGGGGAGAAGCGCCCGCGTGAGTTGCTCAAATTTGGAGAAAGAATTCACAATTGACTTATAACTCTGTGTTAATTACCGGTGCTGGCGATTCCCTTTCAACCCCCAGGGCTCCTCCGGGCCGGGACAGTTCGGAAACTTCGTCCAAATCCGCCCGAACCCCTTGGATTCACCGATTTTTTTCCCTCAATTTTTTTCTATTTTTTTCTCTCGCGAAGGGCTGTCCGACTCCGCTCGACTACACTTCCTGTGAATGAGGTCAAAACGAGAGCAAGCGTACCGCCAAAATCACTTCCGCCATGTGAGGTCATATATTTTTCGCCAGAAATAATGCTCGTTTAAGTTATGTGTTTGTTTGTTTGTAAAATATCCTTTATTTACAAAAATATTTTTATAAATAAGAAATGTGAAAAACATTGCCACCCCACATCAATTTTATGAGTGCCGTTTCAATTCGTGTAGATATGTGCGTTAATACCATACATTTATTGTTGTTTTTATTATATGGCTTTATATTTGTATTATAAATACAAGTTATTTTATTTATGCGAGTGCTTATATTTCATATTATGTATTTTGAAATAATTATTTTTAAAAAGTTTACATTTCATTATTTATTGCAATTTTTAAGAACAACAAACATACAAGGGCAATAACATAAATTGCATCAAAACAATAATAAACAAAAACTATTTAAAAAATAAAATAGAGAAAGCAATAACAAAATCACATGTCCATAAACAAGTACGAAAAGTTACGAATTACTCAAAGAACAGACGGATAGAGCTTTAAAGTAATTTACAGGTTTTTCCCACTTTGTGTTTTCTTGTTTCTTTTAACATTTACAGGTAGTGACCTATTTCTATTTTAAAATTAGTAAAATAAGTTTTTTCGCTTCCCATTTACATTTGAGTAAATTCACAATAAACCAAATTTTGAAGTCAACATGATACTCATGAAAAATAAAATATCCTTTGAGTTGCAATTCAATCTTAGTACTTTGATTAACAACAACAAAAACAAAAAAAAGCCAACTCACACCAAAATGGTGTGTTAATATTGTACATAGTTTAAAATGTAAATTATTTAAATGTTTTGCATTTTTATTTTATTTTATGGCTTTATATTTGTATTACAACTTGTTATTCTACCTATGTAAGTACTTATTCTTTATAAAATGTATTTTTAATCATTCCTTTTTTAAAGGTTTCCTATACATTTAATTGCACTGCTGTCTTTTTGCTTATTGGACAAATTAATTAAAAACCCACTGTAATAAAGGTGATTATGGAAAAGAAAACATGTCTATGCTATTTTGTGTTATGTATATGATATTACAGCCTCTAAAACTAGCTTTCTCTATTCTTTTTCAATTATAGCTACTTGTTCTTTTTTATTTATTATAAAAATGGCCCTCTAACACTAGCATTCTCTATTCTTTTGCGTTTTTTAATTTCAATTTTTTAAAAAGACCCTGTAACTATAGTGTTCCCTGTTCTTTTTCTATACTATTTACTTGTTTTCTTTTTGTTTATTATAAAAACAACTGCTATGTGTACTGCATTAGGCTAACTGAGACTTAAATAGTCATACATCAGTTACATATTATTGCTCTTTTGTTGTTTTTGATTGCTTTTATTGTCCTCATTTGTAAGCCACTTTGGATAAAAATGTTTGCTAAAGGACTAAATATAAATGTAAATATATCTATTTGATAAAAATAAAAAAGTATGGTGGGCCAAACCAGCAGAAATTAAAAATAAATAAATATAAATAAACAAATACATAAATGTAATAACAAAAATAAATGCCTTGATAAAAACAAATATAGATAATTTGTAATAAAATTTAACTCTGAATTTAAAACCTTTTTCCTTTATGTATTATTTTCTGTATTTATTTTATTTTTTATTATTTTTAACCTTCATTTACTTATTCTTTCATTTATTTATTTATTATTATTATTTTTTTAAATAAATTTATTAATGCGTTTATTCTTTTTATTTTTATATATTTATTCAGTCTGAAAACTGTCTGGACTAGTGGGTTTCTGCGCCCACTTGGGGCGGGGCTTATTGGATGCTTTGTATTGATTGGTTTCGATCCGACCAATAAAACGTCAGCGGGTAAAGCGGCTACGCGCAGGATTTCAATTTGAATTTCAAACGGCTGCGAGAGCTTATTGCGCTGGGGTGTGTTTGTGTCATTCTTAGTTCTCTGTATAAAAGGTTTGTTGTTATGTTTTTTTTTTTTTTAGTTTTTATTTATAACGTTACAGTAACCGTAAGTATCATAAGTTGTGTTTTATTTTTTTATGTTAAGATAAGGCTGATTGTACGGATTTGTACGTTACGCTTATTTTGTAAAGTTACGTGAATGATATCTATGTATTTCAGCGACTGTTTGTTTTCGTTTATACACGTTACATGTTTATCGGTAGCTTGGAGTTTATAAATGTAAATATGAGCTTAATTGGCAAATTTAAATTACGTTAACTAACTTTTTTTTTAATGTTATGTTCTTTGCGCTTGGCTTAAAGAAGAACTGAGCAGGATCCATGAACAAAGAGGTAAGATTATAAACTGTTGGAAATGCATGGGAGATAATTTATAGGCTATGTTTGCATTAATCCGGATGCATTTGAAAACAGCGTTTGCGTTTTAAAACGAGCTCTTTTCACACTAGTGTTTTCCAAAAGTTTCTCATCCACATTGAAACGTCGGATAAACGTTAAATTAGCCTTACTGCGCATGTGTAAAACCTCAAAAACAAAGTTAGTTATTAAAATTTATTTGGCAACTTTTAGCAACTGTGACTTAAATGATAAAAAGCCACGTTTTCTCTCTAAATTACACAAAAAGAGGAAATCAAAGATGTGTAGCAGTACACATCGCGTATTACTTGAATTAAGCTGCAGTTGTTCAATAATAATAATAATTGTTCATAATAATTGTTTTTTCATAATAACACCTTGTTATTATTTTATTCCTGCACTTGTTGATCTGTTATGTATGTTTGTTGATCGAAACATATGTAGGGAATGGTACTGGTAAACTTCTGCTATGACATTATCTGTTAATTTGTAATCTGAAAGCACAAAATGCAAAGTGCTTGGAAAAAAAAAAAAAAAATCCATACAAAAATTCCTTCAAATTAACACACTGTGCCATATTTTACAGACTTTTCTGAAAGTCTAGCACACTAACTATTAATATACAGCTTAACTATAGTTGTTTAGAATGTGTAGTTTTACTTGTTTAAGAATATACATAAAATGTAATTGTTCAAAAATGTGTAAATGTTCTGTAATTCAATATGCATTTAAAAATATTCATTTTTTTAATATAATTTTTTTTTTTTGTTTTGTTTTACTAACAAGTCTAAATTAACATTTCAAATATTCATAATATTTTTTTGCTGAGATTTGAGTGATTGGATTGTGTATTTTATGCAGTTTTGTGTTGATTACATTGTCATTGTGCAATTAAATCAGTGTCATTTAGCAACAAATTGTCCTGCCTTTAGCAACTTTGACTGAAAATGAGTTGGCAACACTGCTTCTGGGTCATGTTCACTCACCATTATATGTTTGATCAGAAGTGCACCTGCCCTCAAGTTTTGTTGCAGGATTGCAATTGAGTAAATTTCCTGTCATTTTTGCGTGACTGTAACATGAAGTGTGTAACATCTTTAGCAACAATGTTATAGTGAATGGTACATAACAGCACAATACTGATGTATAAACATGCATATCTGTTGGTACAATATGCGTCACATGACTAAGCCTGCGTTATCGTTTTCAAAAAGCACCGTGGCCATCTCTATGTGGACGGAAGGCCAAAACGTGGAGGAAATTATTATTATAATAATTATTATTATTATTATTATTATTATTTATTATTTATTATAATATTATATATATATATTTTTTAAAATGGTCACAGACTCAGCAAGTTATTATTCAATTGCAAGCATGCATATGAAGCCCAGGCTACTTGTCATTGCTGATGAGGTGCATAATATATTGTACTGTTCTGAACAGTGATTTAGAGTGCTGATTACATTATTAAACTACGGCTGCTTTGTTTTGGATACACGTCACATGTACCTTTTGAAAATCGGTTCATGTTTTCTCTTGGTTCTTCTGCAGAATACAACATCCCGTCTTCCTGTCATGTCTGGGAAACGGGCGCACACCAACAGTACAGATGGGGAGCAACAGCAGCCTGCGCAGGTGTGTTTTTAGTCCATTTAGAGTCTCCTTCCTCATGCTTTTATCGCAAAATTTCACTTTTGGATTATTTTGAATATATTTAATGGAAAAACTTCTCCACTTTTCTCCAGAAGAAAATGCGCAAGGTAGATGCAGAACCACCTCCGAGGTTCAGACCTGCGGCTAGTGTTGCACCCCCAAGACGCCCTGTGGCAGTCAAAGCTCCTGGTAAGTTACACTGAAGTTTAATATCTCGTTTTAGTTTTTGGGGATCATTTGACTGAAATGGCAGATGGGGTCTTCATGTTGTCTCTTATTTTTCAGCCAGACCTCTTCGTCCGACTGGAGCCGCAACAGTGGCTGTTGCACCGGCAAGAGGTATTGCAAAACGTGCTTTAACTGGTCATAAACACCAAAACCCCCACTTAACACTACTAAAACCAAGTTGTTAGCACAAACTGTGGGTTAAAGTATTTTCTTATTTAACTTGATCTGCAAATATCAATGAGCTCCATCAATATTATAGCTGCAGTAAATGTAAAATATGAATATTTTAACATCAATATGGTCTTTGCATCAAGGTGACCAGAGAAAACCTGTTGCTGCAGTACCTAAAGGTAAAACATGCATGTGTCTGTTGGTAAATATGATGTGGTATAATAAAATAGATGATTAATGGCTAATGTGTCCACTTTCAGCAGCTGCAGGTGCGTCACGAAGACCAGGATGGGATCTGAAGGGCAAAGTGAGTGACATGGAGAACAAAGTCCAGAATTACCAGAGCAAAATAAAATCGGTAAATCTGGAAAACGATCATCTGAAGGACTCCATAACCAAAGCTCAAAAGCTTAAGGCTGAAACTGAAAACGAGAACAATGGTCTCAAAAAGCGTCTTAGGTAAGCATGTTCAAAATAACTCCATGATGAATCAGAACTTGGTGGTCTTATTTATTGGTCTGATAATATTCCTGATTCTTTTGTAGGGATTGCGAAGAGGAGCTGGGAAAGCTGGCTACTGTGAAAGATGACCTGGCACAAACCTCTACAGAGAGAGATGGTCTTAAGAAAGACCTCAAGAAGCTAACAGAAGAGCATAAAGTTTTGGAAGAACTCAAGGATCATTTGGAGTCTGAGCTTCGCAATATACAGGTAAATATTTGTACGGCCGCATTTATACCTTGAATTCACATTCACTGATTCTGTAAAACTCTGTGTGTCTTTCTCAGACTCAGCTCGCCATTCAGAGCTCTGCACTGAGGCAGTGTCAGAGCAGTTTGAAGGAGAGCCAAGAACTCGTCAGGAACCTTGAGGAAACTGTGGCCCATCAAAAGGAAGAGCTCCACCTTGGAGAAATGGAGCGAAGGAAGCTCCACAACACCATTCAAGAGCTCAAAGTGAGCTTTGTTGTTGTTGTTGTTGTTGTTGTTGTTGTTGTTGTTGTTGTTGTTGTTGTGTCTTGTTTTTTCTTTTTTTTTTAATGGATTATAATATAAAGCTATATTCAGGGTTTGTACAAGGTGCTTAAAACGCTTGAAGTACTGAAATACAGGACTTTTGGAAATTTAAGGCCTGGAAAACCCGTGAAAATGGCAATATTCCTGAAGAGGTACTTGAAAAGTGCTTGAATTATTGAACAATGTATCTATGAAATAAGTGGAACCTATCCAAATGAGTCAAACTCATGACTTCAATCATTCATTTCAAGCGATTCACTAGGAAAAATCAGGTCAAATTAAAAGAACATCATTTTCGACGTTCGACATTGCTTGTAACTATTTTAAAAAGCACGTAGTGATGGGTAAAACAGACCTTTTCGAAACTCCTAGTTGAACCATTGGGTCACAAAATGATTTGCTATTTAGAAGCGCTCCAGTTGGATCATGAATCATTTGTTTCAGATCGGGACTTCAAATCTTGTATCGCGACTCATTTGATTTAGATTGGGTATACACATGCAAATCCTTTAAGAAAATTCACAGTGGTTTTACTATAGTAAAAGTGTAGTATACTTTGTGCTTCACTTTAATCTTTTTATTTATTTATTTAATTTTTCCTCTAATAGTGTATTTTATCCATTTCTCTTAAGAATTGGAAATGGAAGGCATTGTTCGATAAGTGATCTCTGGTTGAAGTCCTTGAAAATCAACAAAGCAGTGCTTGAAAAGACCTTGCAAGTCCTGGAATTTTATTTTACAGTATCTGTACAAACCCTGTATATTGTTTATTTGGTGTGTGATGCCAAAAAAGTGATTAATCATAACCAGATTAACCATAATCAAATATGCACTAATTATCCCACACCCTCTTTTCAGGGCAACATCCGAGTGTTTTGTAGAGTCCGCCCACTGCTAACTGGCAATCAGTCTGATATTCTGCACATTCAGCTGCCAGCCCATGACAACAAGGCCCTTACACTTGCCAAAACAGAAGAGGTAAATGCTTCTCATGTTTCTGGTCTTAAGGATGTTAAGTTTGGTATAGTCTCACATAGCCAGACCTTCAGACTGAGGACAGAAGGCCTGGAGCAGCCAATCACAGTTTGTTTAGGGCATGAAAACATGAAGTTGATGTACCTACAATAACAGACCCCAGCATGCAACCAATAAATCTGAGGCTGAGACTATAATTTGGTATAAACTAAAGAACGTGACCAACAGCTTTTTCAATTTCCTCTTCTCTTCCTCAGTCGCACACGGGTCGCACGGCTGACACTCAGAAGAGCTATAACTTCAGCTTCGACCGTGTGTTTGGGCCGCGTGCCACTCAGCGTGAGGTTTTCGAAGAGATCTCCCTGCTGGTGCAGTCTGCTCTGGATGGGTACAATGTTTGTTGCTTTGCTTATGGCCAAACTGGCAGCGGGAAGACCTTTACTATGGAGGGGGGCGATCTGGAGGAATTGTGGGGAGTCATTCCACGTGCTGTCCAGCAAATCTTCAAGTCTGCCAAAGCGCTCCGTGAGCAAGGGTGGCAGGTTAGGGCGACGTATGAAATATTTGTTGTTAAAATGAGGTTAAATTGTTTTTGGCCTCCTTGTGGTTTATTAACTGTTTCTGTGTTGTTGTTTTTAGTACACCTTCACTGCCAGCTTTGTGGAGATCTACAATGAGACTCTTCGAGATCTTCTCTACACGGGAAAACCGAACAAAAGACCTGAGCATGAGATCAGGAAGATCTCCAATAATGAGATCACAGTTACCAATCTGACCTACCAAAAGGTCAACAATGAAGATGAGGTACTGCTCAAATGTCATATCGCTCCGTGATATTAATGTGATGGTTCACCCAAAAATGAAAATCCGGTCACCCTCATGTTGTTCCAAACCCATAAGACCTTTGTTTGTCTTTGGCACACAAATTAAAATATTTTTAATTAAATCCAAGAGCTTTTTGACCCTCCATAGACTGCAAGGGTCCTACCATGTTCAAGGCCAAGAAAGGTAGTAAGGTCATTGCTAAAATAGTCCATGTGACTGGTTCAAATGTAATTTTGTAAAACTACGAGAATATTTATTGTGCAAAAAACTAACTAGATTCAGCAATTGTTTATAGAGGGTCAGAAAGCTTTCGGATTTCAAAAATACCTAAATTTGTGTTCAGTAGCCTAACGAAAGTCTTAGGGGTTTGGAACGACATGTCTGTGAGTAATGACAATTAATTTTTGGGTTAACTATCGCTTTAAGACAGAAGTCCACTTCCAGGACAAACATTTACGGATAATGTACTCACCCCCTTGTTATCAAAGATGTTCATGTCTTTCTTTCTTCAGTTGTAAAGAAATTGTTTTTTGAGGGAAAACATTTTCAGGCTTTTTCTCCATGTACTGGACTGATACGATGCCCCGAGTTTAAACTTCCAAAATGCAGTTTAAATGTAATGTGGCTTCAAACGATCCCAAATGTGGTTATAAACAATTTCAGCTGAGGCAGAAGGGTCTTATTTAGCAAATATAAAAAATAAGGGTCTTATTTTGTCTTGCTCTCCCTGAACTCTGTGTGTTCTGGCTCAGGTCAGTTAGGGTATGTTGAAAAGCTCAGATCGTTTTTTTTCTCCCTCAACTTCCAAAAATTACTTAAATCATCCTACATCACTGCAGAAGTACCAACCCAGTCTATGCAAAGTGAACATGCAGATTTGATCAAACACCCTTAACAAAAAAGGTAAAATGGCGATATAGGACTATTTTGAAGTTGAGGGAGAACATGAGATGGGAGTTTTTCGACATACCCTAACTGTCATGAACCGGACAAAAAAAAAACAGTTCAGGCAGAGTTTACATTATATAAATTGTATTTTTATGAAAATAACCAATCGTTTCGCTAGATAAGACCCTTCTTCCTCGGCTGGGATCATTTACGACTGCATTTGGGATCGTTTCAAGCCACGTTCAAACTGCTTTTTGCAAGTTCAAACTCAGGGCACCATATCAGTCCATTATATGGAGAAAAATCCTGAAATGTTTTCCTCAAAAAAAACAATTTCTGTACAACTGAAGAAAGAAAGACATGAACATCTTGGATGATAAGGGGGTGAGTACATTATCTGTAAATTGTTGTTCTGGAAGTGGACTTGTCCTTTAAGTGAACGCTACTCTGAAATTGGCAGTAACAGAGTTGTTTTTGTTCATACATGACATGAGTGTGCAGTTTATAAAGTGCCTCTTTCCTCATGTCTCAGGTGCACAACTTGATCATGCTGGCAAACCAGAACCGGTCCACAGCCCGCACAGGCATGAACGATCACTCTTCACGTTCTCACTCTGTGTTCCAGCTAGACATCGAGGGGCAGAACTCTGATCGAGACACCAAGTGCAAGTGTAAGAATCACAGAATACCTTGATTTAAAGGGAACCCTGGGTAATGTAACGTAAATGATGTCTCTTCTGAAATATGTAGTATAAAACCCATGAAGGCGCCATTATGATGTGAAATGGTTGTGCTTGGTGAGCTACTGGTGCTACCTGTTGCTATTTTTACTGCAACACAACTCTGAAAATAAAATGCTGATATGATGACCACAGCTACTGAAAGAGCTTACAGGTGGCGATGGATACAAGCGTGTGCTTAAACCAAATGTCATGCCATCGATTTTCCCCACAAGAAGTGTAAACGCCCCAGATATCGAGTAAAATCTGTTCTGAGAAACTACTTCAGTGGCTGCGGCATCACGAAAGGCTTCAGCATGTTTGTATCCTGCCAGGATGGCATCTAGCGTTTCTTGTCTCTGCCGGTTTGTAAGCCCTTTCAGTAGCTGTGGTTTACTAAAAGTCTCAAAGGCATCAGGGCTAAAGTGGAAGGAACAAAGATACAGGTCTTGAGGAAGCTTTATTCGTCCACAGGCATCTTCCTGTTCTTTTCTCCTCTTCTTATCGCTAGGAAAAGCAGTGAACCCTCTGACTGATTTACATCCAGTAGGCACACAATAGTATTTTATTTTCTGAGATGTATTGCAGTAAAAATGGCAACAGGTAGGCAGTAGCTCACTAAATGCAGCTGTTTTATGTCAGTGAAATAATGTGCCCTCAGTCCTCCTAAACATGTCTAAAACTGTTTTTGTTTTTTTTTTTGTTTTTTTATTATTATTATTATTATTATTATTATTATTATTATTATTATTATTATTATTATTATTATTATTTATTTTTTAAAAGCCTTTCATGGGTTTTCAACTACATATTTCAGTGAGACATGTCATTATACAAGTCTTAATACCCAGGGTTCCTATTAATATATAAACTGCACTTCATGAAGGGAAGCAGAGGTCTAATTTGGAGGTCTTAATTATTGAGTATGTCCATAGTTATATTTGACATTGATGCCTGAGTTTAATTGTGTATTGATTTTGCTTTTCAGCCACGCTGTGTCTGGTGGATTTGGCTGGTAGTGAGCGAGTGCAGAAGAGTCAGTCTCAAGGAGAGCGATTCAAAGAGATGACCGCTATCAACTCTTCCCTCACCAACCTGGGAATTGTGATCGCCGCTTTGGCCAACAAAGTATGTTTTTCGTTAACTATGTGACTCCAATTCTGAATCATTGGAGAATGCAACCCTCTTGACATCGTACTTTATTTTAAAAACAAAAACTGTAGTCTTCTAGACTTGGTACATCATGCATTCTAAGTAGTAAGCTATAGATGTTTTCTTCGGTTGCTGTGCAATAACACACCCATTTTTCTTGCTTCTAAACATCTACAGGAGAGCTTTATTCCCTACCGTAACTCAAAGCTCACGTACCTCCTGCAGAACTGCCTTGGAGGCAACAGCAAAACGTACGTATAACAAGTACATGTTTGTCTTCTAGCCTGAGGTGGTGTTTTCTTTTGGGGGTTTGCAGAAAGAACATGTGACTCACTTCATTTTCTCTGTACAGTTTGATGTTTGCGAATATAGCACCGGAGGAAGAGAGCTTCAGTGAGTCGTTGAATTCGCTGCGCTTCGCTAGCAAGGTCAGTGATCTCGTGGTCACATCAGTGTTTTTATTTTATGACAGTCTCCTAATTTTTCACTTATCACTGTCTATAACTCACATTTATTGTGTTGCAGGTGAACGACTGTGTCATCGGAACAGCCTCAGCTAATCGGAAATAGTTCAGCTGTCACTTCCACTGTTTTTTAAAAAAGGTTTTAAACTTTTATCTGAGCTTCAATTTTCATTTTTATCCCCACTTCTCCTGTCTTTGGTATGTTTTTATATTTCTGTGGTACATTTTTAATGTTCTTACTAGCAGACTATTTTTATTAATGTTTTACATCCACCAAATGCATATTATACTTCATCTTGTACGGGGGATCAATAAAGTTTCTATTTTGGCATGTGATGCAGAGATGAGCTTCATTGTGACGCTAAGTGGACAAAGTTTGGACCGTTTCATTCTTGTGGATGTAGTTTGTGTTTGGTTTTTCTTAAAGTTCTCAAGTTATAATGGTAATAGTTTGTCAAAATTAACCGAGCTTAATAATAAAACTAACTTTAACTTTGCTACGGTTTTAATGAGAAATAAAAAAAATGTATTAACTCTGAAAGTTTCTTTCGGTGTTTAAATATCCCACAGTAATTATATACATCTTGTATAGGAGTGTCTATCTACACTAAGTGCAAATAGCCTCTGCCAACAAGCAGGTCTGTTTACACTAATTCCACCCACCAACGTGTGTTAGACAAGATTACAAAAGACGCCTTCTTAATGTCAGCTTTAGATATAAAGTGCACATAGCATATGCCTTTTGGCGTGATGGAACAAAGTTCGAATCCCCATCTGCTAAACTTGTTCTCATGTCGCATCGGAAAGGCATTTATTTTCAATAATAAAGGAAATAATTAAAAGTTGAGAAAGTATCAGGTAGGTGTAGGGAGGGCTTTATTGTCCCAATAAGGCAGCATCAATTTAATTTTAATAAAAAATATAATTTACTCTCACTAGCTATATTTATTATTGCATAACTTAATAATGTACTACAATACAAGGATGCAGATATTTAATAAGTAGTGAATACTGCTAATTGCTACTGCAGAAAATACTGCTATTTGTAAATAGAATCTATCGCTATTTGCACTTAGTGTAAATCGCTAAGAAAATGCTATTTTAACTTGGTGTAAATGGCATCCATCGCTATTTAACGTTACACTTAGTGCAAATAGCCGCTGCCTAATTATTTGCATGCAAGTCCAGTGAAGAACCAAATCAGTCCACAAATGTCATTTCCATTATAAAATACTAATCTTTGGTCCATAATTTTAAGGATTGATTTTATTTTTCGTTATTTGAAATATTTTTAAACTTTTCTATTATGATATATTTTTTTCTTCTTTTTTAATTTTTTTTAAACAGTTACCAATGGAAATATGTTTTACCCAATCATAATAAAATAAATAACGAAGGAAACTTAAGGCACTTCTGGGTAAGATTGTTTTAGAAGAAGCATGCGTTACTTCCGTATAAACTGCTTGATTGAGTTGTTGAATAGTTCGAATTTGATCATTTCTGTGGTTTCTAACACTCTAAAAACAGCACTTGTTGCCATGACAATAGTGAACAGGATCCAGTGTTTGCTTCCCTTTTCAGTCGGCCGAGTCTAGAGCAGCTGTCTGGGATTTCTTAAAGGTAAAACCAGACTCCAAACCCGATGTCAGTCCACCATTACGCTCGGCATTCCCGAACGGTGGGAAACGTCGATTTATCATGATGAAAACTCCTCTTTTGAGTGCCTGACGGAGATATTTAAGTCGGTAAGATATCTTGTTTGATAAAAAGAGTGTGATTTATGAGACGATCCGCTTCCGTGCTTCTTAAGGCCACACGGATTGGTTTCGCGGCGGCTGGCTAATGTAAATAACAGCGGTGCGCGAACCCCCCTGAATTCTGACGCGAACTCTTTTTAATGGGGCTCTGCGAGTTTATACGTGGCGAATTTGATTTTAATACACGCTGACAGCGAGCGTACGAAAGCCACGGGCTGTTTGTTGACCAAACACCAATGCAACTTTCACGGGTAGCGAAATATTCACGCTAAATCTGAGGCGTTATAACAGGTCCGAGGAAACTATATTCATGATATGTGTCATTATTAGAAAACAGAAAGACGATCTAACACGTCAATAAATAAAGTGTTCATGCACTGCCTGGTCAATGCCCCTTGTTCTTTGGACCTGCAATACCATTTGCCGGGTTCAGAGAGAAATAAAGCATTGTATTATGTTATGAGGAAAATCAAAACATAGTATGTCCATAGTTGTTTACGTACTTGTTACATATCTAAAATATGTTTGTGACCAATTTGTAAAAGTATAACATATTTTTATATAAACATTTTTTTTCTTGTGGAAGTGAATGGAAGTTGTTCTTTTTAAAAGTTAATTTTTATGCAAATGAGCTCTGCGAGTCCAGAATATTCAGGAGTCAGTTTAATTCCATCGTTACTCTGGTTTATAACTTAACTGTGTGTGTGAATGTAACCATATTCAGCTATTTAAAACACGACTGACAACGATATTCTGCTGCTGTGTTAAAAATGACGCAAAGTTGTGGTGTTTTGCACTTACGTCGCGATTTGTTCCGTTACTCGGATACGCGGTTGTACTGTCGATACTCGGAAGTAAACAACAGCATGGATTGCACGGTTAAAGTACTACTGAATATGTTGTTCTTCTAATTTATGCTGTCTGTCATGGAAAAAACCTGTTGACACTGCCAAATCATATAGAGAAGTACTTAGTAAGCAGGAACGGGTGCTGTATTTGGACAAACTTAAAGTTAATAGGTGGCAAAGATACTTACAAGCAGTATTAATTAAGATATTAGCCTAATATTTCACCTACATGACAGTAGGAAATTATAAGAACAAACACGAATGTTGTCAACATTCTTGCCCTGGAAGTCCTGGTTTAGTTTGGCCAACCACAAATGCCTTTTGTTCCGCAGACCATTTTTTGCACTCTTCTCCTTGATTTGTTATAACTTTTGGCAGTCTGTGGTACTCCAAATGTTTTTCCTGGTCCGACTGATTAGTACAGCCCATAACATGACAATAATTGACCATTTTCAGTTATTAATCAGCAAAATATGCAAGTTTTGTTCGGTTCAGTGCCGCCATTATGGCCGATTGATGATGTGTCGTGAAAACTCTATACACTATTGGTACACTATCTGTGTACTTGGTCTCCAAATTAGGACAAACAATAAGTTTGCTTTGAAATTAGTTATTTTCTGATGGTTTTCCCTTGCAGGAATGCAGTCGGCCACGGCGGACCAAGGCTATGGTGACTCCGCGGGTTCAGCCACTGGTTCAGTGGTGCAGGTGTGCTTCCCCAGTGTGCAGGCGTCAGTGTTGGACAGCCTGAATCGGCAGCGTGAAGAAGGTCATCTCTGTGACCTCTCCATCCATGTTCAGGGCCAGGTGTTTAAGGCCCATCGGTGTGTGCTGGCTGCATCGTCACCTTACTTCCATGACCAGGTACATTGACACCTATTACCTATTGACACCTTTACTTGAAAATGAAATACTTTTATTTAGCAAGGATGCATTAAATTGATCAGAAGTGATGATAAAGACATTTATAATGTTACAAAAGATTTCTCTTTCAGATAAATGCTGTTGTTCTGAACTTTCTATTCATTAATGAAACCTGAAAAAATTCAACTCAGCCGTTTTCAACATAAAAATAAATGTTTTTTGAGCAGCAAATCAGAATATTAGAATGATTTCTGAAGGATCATGTGACTGGAGTAATGATGCTAAAAAATTCAGCTTTGAAATCACAGGAAAAAATTAATTTTTAAAATATATTCAAATAGAAAGCAGTTATTTTAAAGAGTAAAAATATTTCAAAATTTACTGTTTGCTGTATAAATGCAATAAATGCAAGCTTGGTGAGCAGAAGAGACTTCTTTAAAAAGCATTAAAAATCTTACTGTCCAAAAACGTTTGACTAGTGTAAAAATTCTTGTTAGACAATATGTTTACAGCTTCCAGGTGACAAGTTCTATAACATTTCACAGAGAAATGTTTTTTCACATTTTTTAGTAAGTAGTTAAAAACATGCATAACAGTTTCTATCAGATTCATCTATGTCGTGATTATTACCCACATCACAGTCTTTGCTTTGCATTCCAGGTGCTGCTGAAGAACATGTCCACTGTCTCCATCCCGGCCGTCATGGACCCCCTGGCCTTTGAGAGCGTCCTCAGTTGCGCGTACACCGGGCAGCTGCGAATGCTTCGTGAAGACATCGTTAACTACCTCACCGTTGGCAGTGTGCTCCAGATGTGGCACATTGTGGATAAATGCACTGAGCTTCTCAAAGAGGGCAGGGGAGGTTCCAGTGGACCTCAGGGATCCGGAGACAAGGAGAACACAGGACAGAGCAGCGGCGCCAACAAGGTCGCCCAAGCGGACGGCGGAGACGCACCTTTGACTCCTCAACCTCCCAGTCGACCTTCCTTCAGCGAGAGCCAGTCCCCGAGCAGCACCAATTACTTCAGTCCTAGAGACGCAAACTTCGGCGGCACGATGGTGACCACCGGAGCAGTGGGAGAGGGTGCTGTACACTCCACCCCGACCTACTGCATGCCCTCCGGCGGAGAGGAAGGCTTCATGATTGAAGAAGACGAAGAAGACGACGACGAGCTCTTGTTTCCCAGGAAAAGAGATCGGGGAGGCAAGCGAAAGGTAGTGACCTCCGTCTCCGATCAAGAGGTTGGAGTGAGCGACAGTTTTGGAGTTTCGTCCTACCAGGATGGAGACTCTTCTCCACCCCAGAAGCGGCCGTCGTACAGTCAGCCGAGCATCATGCCGAGAAAACAGTGGGTGGTGGTGAAGACGGAGCACTCGAGAGACGACGACCTGATCGTGGTGTCGGGAGGAGAGGAAGGAGCAGACGATGAAGAGGAACGAGAGATGGAGATGGTCAGAGAAAGAGACAGGACATTTAATATATCAAACGTTAGGACCCTCTCTGGACTCAGAGAAGATGCTGAAATGGAGGCACAGGTCAGTAGTTTTGCATCAGCTGGATGATATATTATCAACAATTGTCTGCGATATAAAATAAAGAATTATTTTAAATGTCAATTATTTTAATATGCTTTTTATTTGTCCAATAAAGTTCGAACACTAAAAAAAAGACTGGTTAAAATGTAACTGTATTGGTAAATTTCTTATTGTTTTGAGCTATTGTTTTATACTTAAAACAAGTGAAAAAGTGCCAGTGCAATACACTCGCATTAAACATAGAGTACCAGTATATGCTCTAAAAACTAATGCAGTGTTGGAAAAATACTTAAGAATGGGATTTTTTTTTTTTTTTTTTTGGAGTGAATGAAATCACCCTCATTTGAATATATATAAAGTAATATATTGAGTTTTTTTGGCTTCATCACCCAACCAATAAAACACTTTTGGACACTTGTCATTAAAAATGTTTACAAATTTCATTGCATTAGATAAAAAAATATCAGACCAAGTGTAGCATCTGCAAACAAAGAATTGTAGAGCTTTTCTCAGAACCAACTTGATTTTTGTGAGCCACTTTTTACATTCATTTTTAAAGGAGACCTATTATGTCCCTTTTTACAAGATGGAATATAAGTCTCAGGTATCCACAGAATGTGTCTGCGAAGTTTCAGCTTAAAATACCCCACAAATCATTTATTATATCATTTTGAAAATGCCTTTTGAGTGGAAGCAGAAACACGTTGAAACACAGTTTTTTGCATGTCTCTTTAAATGCAAAGAGCTGCTGCTCCCGCCCCTTTTTCCAGAACAGGACTGTGTCTTTACAGCTCATAACTCAGATACTCTGCTAAAAAATATCTTTATAAAACGGATAGTTCCGGTCCTTGATTCTGATTGGTTAAGCCACGTTCAAAGCTGTTTTAAAGTACTCTACAAACATACACCTTTGTTTACGTCTGTGTTGCTCGGCAACCACTTTGTTGCAACCACAACGTTTCTGAGGAACTACATTGTTTGGCGGAAGAATAATGTTTTTTATTAATATCATTACACTATATTTGCTCTGTTTTATTTTGTGAAACCTACGTACATGGAATAACGGTTTTATAAAAGCAATAAGCCCCTTGAAGCTGTGGTTTACAGTGAATTTATAACAGCTAAGGGGGTTTTAGGGGTTTTAACAAAGTCCCTTAGCTGTTATAAATTCACTGTAAACCACAGCTTCTTGGGGCATATTGCTTTAGTTTGGTTTTTTGATTATCATGTATATCCCGCTAAAATCATGTGTTTTAAACCATATTACTTTAAACTTCTAATATACGGTTTTCTGAACGCACAGAAAGTGGCTGTCCCACGGCATGTGAGTACTAAACAAAAACAAAAAAAACTAAAGTTCTCTTTCATGTCTTATTGCGCTTAAACTGTTAAATACACACAAGTTTATGTTAAAAACACACTTGAGTTACAAAAACAGCCAGTTATGTCTGTGAAGGTAAACAGCTGGGAAAGAATTTGCATGTTTATAGTAGATCTGTGAGGCAGCAGCGTAATATACAGTAAATAAATCAATAAATCCACTGCTCTCATCTCCTTTAAGACTGGGACTCTAAATAGTGTTCTGTGCTCATCTGTGCAGCCAACAACAGAACAGTTAGCATGCTTTGCTTGAACTTTCACCATGGTGTTAGAACTGGTACACCGTTGTTACTTGCAAAAACAAAATGATGGCGCCGTGGGTGGAAACGTGTAGATTAAGGGGCGGTTACATTATAATAGAATCCCCTTACTAAATCATGAGGGAGTGAATTCTGACATGCTTGTTTTTTTACAAGTTTGCAGAAAAAGGCTTACCAAAACAAAGTTACTGGGTTGTTCTTTTTCATGTTTTCTGGGTTGGTAGATGAACTGGAGACCCAATTAAAGCACATAATACGAAAAAAAAAATCAGCTGTTCATGATGTCACCTTTAACATCCTCAATTACTCAAATGTCTTTTTTTCTGTAGGCTGACTATTGCCAGTCCTCGGAAGACTACCTCAAGTTTGAGAGGGGTTTGATCGAACAGACGTCCTCTCAACACCCTCCTGAGAATCCCGGTCAATGCTCCAGTAGGACCGTGTCCACCCTGCTCAGTTCGGTTCAGTCGACGGCCGCCAGAGCTCAGCTCTTCCCTCTGGATATGCAGGGAAACCAGATTCTCCTGTACAATCAAGCCGCCCTGGAGTCTACATCTCCATTAGGGCTCGCAGGAGGCATGTCTGGGGTGTCTCTAAAAGGGAGCCTCGAACACGGAGCAGTCCACTTACCCAGCCAAGGTGCTTTGGGTAGCGGGATGGAAGGATTAGATGGTGGCGCGGCTGGCAATTCAGGCAAGGTCTTCATGTGCCACTGCGGGAAAACGTTTACGCACAAGAGCATGCGGGACCGGCACATCAACATGCACCTGGACCTTCGCCCCTTCCACTGCCCCGTCTGCGCCAAGAAGTTCAAGATGAAGCATCACCTCACCGAGCACATGAAGACCCACACCGGTTTGAAACCCTACGACTGCCACGGCTGTGGGAAGAAGTTCATGTGGCGCGACAGCTTCATGAGGCATCGCTCGCATTGCGAGAGGCGCAGCAGGGCCGAAGCAAGAGCGGGATCCGAAGGTTCGGTCATTTCTCCGCCGCATCACATGAAGCTTCCCTCAGCCAACGAGACCAATCAGGGTAGCCTTGGTGCTAGAAGTGGGATCCCCGTTTTGTCTCCGCAACATTCAATGAGCAGCAATGGCGTCTCTTGTCTCAACATGGCTGCTTCTGGGCCTCTTCTTGGAATCAGTTCTCAAAGTGGGCCGCATGGCCTTGGTTCTGGCGTTTTGGGCGTTGGTGGCAATCGTAGCGGGTGTGTGGAAGACGTCTGTGAGGGTAACGTTGATGAAAGCAGCGTCACATAAGAGTTTTCCTCCCAAAACCACTGTCCCGCAAAACCAGAACTCTTGTCTTCGGTTTTCAAGGAACTACGTGCACAATTGTCTGATTCTTTACCTCATGTCGGTGAGTGCGCCATACAAGATGTCCCATGTGTGTTCGAAAATAATACCAATGACCAAGTGCCCATTGCTAGCTCATGTATGTATCTACTTAAAGACCAGGCTGCTATGGTGACTGTTGAAAGCGTATCCCGGCCAGGAATACGGGACGGTCGCCGTCACGTTCAAGCTGCCTCACTAGCACAGAACATTCGTTCACTGTTGCTCTGAAGTGCCATTCCGTTATTATGTTGTACGATATTTTGTTGTACAGAGTTGTACATTACTGTAACTCACTCGGTCGGTTTGAACGTCCTGATAACTTAAATAAGAGACGAGATATAGTTTCCTCTGCACTTTGGTGTCTTAAGGCCCGTTCACACCAAGGCTGATAACTATAAAGGCTTGTTCATAAAAAAGAACGATAACTATAAAGTTAACTATAAAGATACAATAATATAAAGAATAACTAACAATAACTATCAAGGCTCGTTTGCAAAAAAGAATGATAGCTATAATGATAACTCTAAAGGTTTGTTCACAAAAAAGGACGATAATTATAACGATAACTATAAAGGTCTGTTCCCACCATATACAATAACTATAATGATAACAATAAAGGCTTGTTCGCAAAAAGGATGACACCTGTAACGATAACTATAAAGACTCATTCACAGAAAAAATGAGATAACTAAAAGGTTCACACAGAGGATAACTGTAATAATAACTATCAAGGCTTGTTGGCAAAAAAGGACAATAACTATAACGATAATTTTTTTAACAAAAAATACGATAATTATAATGATAACTATAAAGGTGTGTTTACAACAAAACCAATAGCTATTATGATAACAATAAAGGCTTGTTTGCAAAAAGTATGATAACTAACGATAACTATAACAGTAACTATAAAGGGTCATCGCATAAAAGGACGATAACTATAATGATAACTATAACATTCACAAAAAAGTCGATAACTAGAAGTTTAAATAAAGGTACGTTCACACAGAGGATGAATATAACAATAATTATCAAGGCTCATTTGCAAAAAAGGACAATAACTATAACTAAATTTTCGCAAAAAAGGACGATAATTATAATTATAACTATAAAGGTATGTTCACACCATTAACTATAATAACAATAAAGGCTCATTCACAAAAAGGCTAATAATTATAACGATAACTATAAAGACTCATTTGCAAAAAAGGAAGATAACTTTAATGTTAAATGTTCGCAAAAAAAATACAATAATTTTAATGATAACTATAAAGACTCATTCACAAAATAAGTTGATAACTATAAAATTAACTATAAAGGTACGTTCACACGGAGGATAAATGTAACAATAACTATCAAGGCTCATTTGCAAAAAAGGACGATAGCTTTAACGTTAAATGTTCGCAAAAAAGTGTGATAATTATAACGATAACTATAAAGACTCATTCATGAAAAAAGTTGATAACTATAAAGTAAACTATAAAGGTACGTTCACACAGAGGATAAATGTAACAATAACTATCAAAGCTCATTTGCAAAAAATGACGATAACTTTAACGTTAAATGTTCGCAAAAAAGTACGATAATTATAACGATAACTATAAAGACTCATTCACGAAAAAAGTTGATAACTATAAAGTAAACTATAAAGGTATGTTCACACAGAGGATAAATGTAACAATAACTATCAAAGCTCATTTGCAAAAAATGACGATAACTTTAACGTTAAATGTTCGCAAAAAAGTACGATAATTATAACGATAACTATAAAGACTCATTCACGAAAAAAGTTGATAACTATAAAGTAAACTATAAAGGTATGTTCACACAGAGGATAAATGTAACAATAACTATCAAAGCTCATTTGCAAAAAAGGACGATAGCTTTAACGTTAAATGTTCGCAAAAAAGTACGATAATTATAACGATAACTATAAAGACTCATTCACGAAAAAGTTGATAACTATAAAGGTACATTCACACAGAGGATAAATGTAACAATAACTATCAAAGCTCATTTGCAAAAAATGACGATAACTTTAACGTTAAATGTTTGCAAAAAAGTACGATAATTATAACGATAACTATAAAGACTCATTCACGAAAAAAGTTGATAACTATAAAGTTAACTATAAAGGTACATTCACACAGAGGATAAATGTGTAACAATAACTATCAAGGCTCATTTGCAAAAAAGGACGATACCTTTAACGTTAAATGTTTGCAAAAAAGTACGATAATTATAACGATAACTATAAAGACTCATTCACGAAAAAAGGTGATAAATATCAGTAACTATCAGTGCTCCTTTGTGAAAAGAAACGATAACTATAACGATTATTATAACAGTAACTATAAAGGTGTGTTCACATCAAAAACAATAGCTATAACGATAACAATAAAGGCTCATTTGCAAAAAGGATGACAACTAAAAGTCGATAATTATACACGGATCACAAAAAAAGTTAATAACTATAAAGTAAAACTAGAAAGACATTCACATTAAAGTCGATAACTATAAAGTTAACTATAAAGGTACATTCACAGGATAAATATAATAATAACTATCAAAGCTTGTTTGCAGGAAAGGACGATAATTATAATGATAACAATAAAGACTCATTCACGAAGTCGCTAACTATAAAGTTAACTATAAAGGTACGTTCACACAGAGGATAACTATAATAACTATCAAGGCTTGTTTGCAAAAAAGGATGATAACTATTACGATACGTTCGCACAAAAGGCTTGTTCACAAAAAATGACGATAACTATAACAACAACTATAAAGACTCGTTCGCAAAAAAGTCAAATTATAAAGTTAACTATAAAGGTTTGTTTACATGAACGATAACTATGAAGGTCTATAAATAAATAATTTAAAATAAATAACTATAACAATAACAATAAAGGCTTGTTCACAAAAAGGACAGTACTTACAACGATTAGGATAAAGGCCTGTTCACAAAAATGTTGTAACAATAAAAATAAAAGTTTTAATAATCATTCTAATTCTAAATGTGGATGACAAAGTCCACATCACAACTAGTCCTATAATGATAGTGACTTGAGGAACAATATAATTCAAATCACTTACAGAACTTTTTCAGCTGATCAACGATAAAAACATCTGAATGATAAAAGCACCAGAATAGCAATTTAAAGAGCTTAAGCATTTAAAATGGTAGATGACATAACTGCAGTGCACACTTATAAACAGAACATTATTGTACCTTGGTGTGGATGCTAATATAGATATTGTTATAGTTTCTGGTGTGAACGTGCTTTAAAACTTCAAACCAATCATTCAAATTCTATAAGAATTATAACGATGGCATATAGAGGCCGCCCTTTTTATCAGCTGATAAATGTTTAAAACGTTGACAGCCAATCAGAACTTATTACACTTTAAAGAGCTCAAGCACATAACCACATAGTGAACGCTAATATAGTTATCATTCTTGGTGTGAAGGGGCCTTTACTGCTTGCAGAGCAGGGAAGTGCAGGATTTTGTAGGTAGTTGGATAACTAAATAAATCAACTCAGAGTGCATTTTGGCTTTACAGTATGTCTTTTTACCCGTAAAACCACCATCAACATTGAGAGGGACACATCTTCCTAAATATTGGTCAAAAGTCACAAGCACCTGGCATCCAACTACTGAACTCCTGCGGTATTTAAGATGTAGCCTACAGTGTACCAGTAGTGATAGTTTACACGTTTGCCTTCCATGAAGGCCGAGACCTAATTTGCGAATGGTTGAAAAGCTCGAATGAAGTATGCAAATGACATGCCAAATTAGTGTGAACGTCTGCAACTGCCAAGAACGTTTTAAGACGTATGAAGATGATTTAACAGATCCTGATTGGGATTGCCTGAGTGGATGTTTGGATATGTCGATGCAGTGATCAGTAGTTGCCTTGTACCACAGATGCACCACAGAAACCCATATACCTCAAACATTTGCGCAACTATTCAATAGATTACAATAAATGAACCGGGATGTGAAGATTGTGAGCTGGAAGGAATCACGTATCTGTTGCTTGTCACACATTATTATGACTTTTATATCAAACCTGTGTGTATTTCAGATTAGTGAGCAAAGTTGAAGTGTGAACAATGAAGTAGAGAATGTTTGAAATATAATTTAAAAACAACCAGTAGGTAAAAGCATGATTCAGTGCTCGCTTGATGAGTAATCTGGTTAGAGATCTGTATTTTGTACTGATAAATAAAAATATTTGTTCTGTCTACAACTGTTGTGGTGAATCTGAATTAAATGTGTGACGGGCTACGCATTTCCCTGATAAGGACAGATTATGTCAGTGGTTTCACAGGATCTTCAAATGAAAGAGAAATAAAGTACGTTGTGCACAAATTATGACTCATTCTTGTCTTGTTACTGCTTGAAAGTCAGGTTTTTTCAGGGCTCTACAGTAATAAGCCGCTGCGCATCCCCATTCCAACACAGCTGTGTTTCATTTGAACATGGATTTTTAAATGAATCTAATGAGTCAATGATTCAGTTTCTCATTCATAAAGAGTCACTTGCTTTATTCCTGAATGAATCAGGCATTTGAACGAATCAAATGAAAGAATGATTCCGTAATTAAATCAGTGACTTGCCGCCACCTACTGGCAGTTTTAGTTTATTTTAAAGTATCTTTTCAGATATTTAAATCATTTAATATTTCTGTATTCAGAATTTTAGATTTAAAACATTAACCTCAACATGAATGTATGAATTTCTCTGCACTCACGTCACCTCTGAGCCTCATTAAACATGAAAATACACCTACAAGCCTCTTTTGTGTTCTTCTGTGCTACCTCTGTAGTTCAAATTAATTTTGTTAATAATTTAATTTGATTGGTAACTTATTCTTATTCTACTGTTTTAATTAGAAATTTTAAAAAGCTTATAAAATCTATATATATATTTTAATTTGACATAGCAGATACTCCAATATAAAACCTAATAAAGTTAGAAAAATTCCATTACGAAGGTAAAAACAAAATTCCCCTGTAAATCACTTTAAGGAGTCAAATATTACCTCATAATGCGAAGGCTAATTTTTGATCATATTTTTTGATTATTTATTAGGTGCTCCTAATTTTTTAAGAAATTTAAATGTAGGTCCCTGTTTTTCTTTCTTTCTTTTTTTTTCTTTTTTTGTTTTAAAGCGATAGTTCACTCAAAAATTTAAATTCTGCTGATATTTTCCAACTCTCATTCTGTTCCAAAGCTGTATGACTTTCTGGTGGAATAAATATTTATGGTCTTAGAATAATAAAATTTACATTCAAGGCAAGGTTTGCACATATAGTAAAAACTGTTCGGAATATAAATGTAATTATGATGGTTGTAAAGTTGTCATAGAATACAATATGCTAAAATATTTGTATTTTTTGTATTTATCATTGTTATTTTATATATATATATCTATATATATATATATATATATATATATATATATATATATATATATATATCTATATATATATATATATATGTATTACTAATATAATTATTTTCAAAATTGAAAATCATATTTTGTGTATATATATATATATATATATATATATATATATATATATATATATACATACATACACATACACATATATACATATAAAAACACACACACACACACACACACACACGTATTATGTTTATATAAATGTGTGTGTTTGTATTATATAGATGGTTGTAAAGTTGTAATTGAATACAGGTATGCTAAAATATTATTTATTATTAATAAATTAAATGATTCTTATTATTTTAATTATTTAAAACCATATATATATATATATACACATACACATATAATTAAAAAGTCCACAAGTCTGACAGATTTAATATGTTTACTGTTTTTTTGATGTTGCTTGTCCGTTTTCATGCCAATTAAATCCTCAATTAGTTAAGCAGTGTAATTAAAAACCATTTTTAATATGACAATGTTGATCAATTTAATAGATCAGTCATCAGCAGTTTACAGAAATCATTTCAATACCAAAAAGTGTGGCAAACACTTAACTCTTGTGCTTTCTCACCTGAGGCCAGTTAAAGAAACAGTTCACCCAAAAATAATAAATTCTGTCAATATTTACTCTCAAGTCCTTTGAAATCCAAATACTGATATTTTTCTGTATTGCACAAAAAAAAGAAGAAAAGGTGTAATTAATGTCGGAATTTTTATTTTTGAGTGAACCATTTCTTTAATATGTAATCTGAAAATAATGCTTCCTATGGTTGTAAATTGAAACGTCAAGTAGTTCTTCACTTACGTGGAAATTATTTCTAGAGCTGTGTAAAAAATCCACAGTGCGCTGTATAAAGTTATCAACATGTAAGTCAAACACTACACAAAATGAGAGCATTTATTGAGTTGAGGAGGGAAAGTTCACTTCCCCTCGTGACTCTTGGCACAAATGAGGATTGCATCCAAACCCTCCAACTAAAACCATAAATACAATATAAGATAAACCCCTTGGAGTAAGAATGTTTAGAGGCATGACCCATTTACAATATACCAAAATACCTCTAAAAAGCCTGAATGAATAACGGCATGCCATTTTTCCCTTGTATAAAAAGTAAACCGTGGCACTGCGTTTAAGTGGCGGCGGTTCAAAACCTGATTGAACCAGTCCAACGTAAAATAAAGATTTTGTTCTCGGTTCACATTGGCAGGCACTATCGGAGCAGGACGCTGACTGAAATGCCAGCTCAGTACCCTGTGACGGCAGAACTCAATCCGAATCAGACAGAACGATCACTTCCTCTGGGTCGCACTGAGTCGCCACGTTCACCTGTGAACACGATGAATGACAAGAATTAGTGCTTTGTTTACTGAGCCTATAATGCTGTATGAAATGCTCAGTTGCAGTTCTATTGTTGACTAAAACTAATAAAACACATACGCTACCAGTCAAAAGTTTTTGAACAGTACCATTTTTAATGTTTTTTAAATAAGTCTCTTTTGCTCAACAAGCCTGCATTTATTTGATCCAAAATACAGCAAAAGCAGTAATATTGTAAAATGGTTTTACCATTTAAAATAACTGCTTTCTATTTGAATATATTATAAAATGTAATTTATTCCTGTGATTAAATAAATTACAAAATATATTCAAATAGAAAATGCTTTTTTTAAACAGTAAAAATATTTTAAAATGTTACTGTTTTTGCTGTATTTCGGATCAAATAAATGCTTGGTAAGCACAATAGACTTCATTAAAAACATTAAAAATCTTACTGTTCAAAAGCTTTTTGCTGATAGTGTACACTGATTCAAATTAAATAGAAAAAAAAAATTTCACTGGTGCAAAACCACCATTCACATTTTTGTTTGAAGTACTAAAATGATTAAAACTAAAGACATTAAAACTAAGACATCAAAAAAACTATTAATAAAACCAACAAAATTACTTTAAAAAACACAATATTTTATTAAGATTAATTATATATATATATATATATATATATATATATATATATATATATATATATATATATATATATTCTTCTAATTATTTTCCATATTTAAAATTATATTATTTCTTATCTAATAAGAAATTGTATTAAGATGGTTGAGAAAGTTGTAATAGAATACAGTTTTGCTAAAATATTTTAAGTATTAATGAATATAATTCTTCTAATTATTTTCCATATTTAAAATCATATTTCTTAATATTAGTATTAATACTAGTATTAATAAATATAATTATATTAAATATTTTCCATTTTTAAAATTATATTATTTAATGTATTATCTAATCAGTAATTTCATTAAGATGAAAGTTTAGAAAGTTGTAATAGAATACAGTTATGCTAAAATATATTTAGTAATAATAAATATAATTATTCTAATTATTTTTCATATTTAAAATCATATTTTTTTTTATCTAGTCTGTAATTGTATTAAAATGGCTGAGAAAGTTGTAATACAATACAGTAATGCTAAAATATTTTAAGTATTAATGAATATAATTCTTCTAATTATTTTCCATATTTAAAATCATATTTCTTATCTAATAAGTAATTTTATTAAGATGGTTGAAAAAGTTGTAACAGAATACAGTTATGCTAAAATGTTTTTAATATTAAGAAATCTAATTACTTTATGTTTCATAATTAAAATCATTAAGTTTATTATCTAATCATTAATTTTATTAAGATGGTTGAAAAAGTTAAGTAATAAATATAATTATTCTAATTATTTTTCATATTTAAAATCATATTATTTATTGTTTTATCTAGCCTATAATTGTATTAAGATGGTTGAGAAAGTTGTAATAGAATACAGTTATGCTAAAATGTTTTTAGTATCAATAAATATAGTTATATTAAATATTTTCCATATTTAAAATCATTATTTAATGTATTATCTAATCAGTAATTTTATTAATACGGTTTAGAAAGTTGTAATAGAATACAGTTATGCTAAAATAGAATTCTTAATACTAAAATAAAAAATAAAAAAAAAATTAGTATTATTTAAATTATTTTTCATAATTAAAATCATTTTAAATGTATTATCTAATCAGTAATTTTATTAAGATGGTTGAAAAAGTTAAGTAAAAGTAATACATATAATTCTAATTATTTTCCATATTTAAAATCATATTTCATTTATTATCTAATATTTATGCAAAAACACAACCAATTGAAGCCTGGTTGTGTTTTCTGATTTTGCCAGAGAAAAAAAAACGAATAAATAAAGCTGATGTAAACCAATGAAACTTGTTCCCTAGAGTGAAGCACAGCAATATTCCTCTTTTTTTATTTTGAAGTTTTAAGACAAAACAAATAATAAGAATATACTACGTTTTTTTTCTTTCTTTTTCTTTCTTTTTTTTTTTTTTTATATAGTTTGTCTGTCTCTGTCTTGTTTTTTTTTATTTATTTCCTCTACCTCCATCATTTCAGTAAATATTTAAGTTGCCAAACCAACATTTCTCATTTTTGTTTAACATGCTAAACATAAAATAACTGAAAACAACTGTATTTACTAAATACACATATTTTCAATAATAATAAAACCAACAAAATTCCTAAAACTTAAATTAAAAAATAAATTAATTAATGAACAAATTAACAAAAAAAAACTATCAAATAAATCATTCAAAATATTTATAAATTGTATAGTACTACATTATTGAATGAAAACCCTGCAGTGAATTTGGCATGAGAAAGTTGCAATGGAATACAGTCATGCTAAAACATTTCTGAGCTGTTAAAATCAGCCTTTTTGCTACAGGAATGGTGTTACATTAACATGCAAATGCAATTCAACAGAGATTCAAATGCATTTACTGCCCTGTTTCAAAGCTAAAACCAAACAAACACACTTACCTTATTTTTTTTAGGTGGAGGTGTGGCTCGTGAGCTCCTGACCATGACTCGTTTCGGACTCCTCGTCCTGGCAAAGTCTGCATCCTCAGAACAGCAGATCACACCCATATCCAGAGGAATATCACTGAAAAACAGAAAGAGAAAAACAGCATTGCATAAAGAAAGTTCTCATAATCATGATGTTCCAAACCCGTTTGAATGTCTTCCTCCAGAACAACACAAAAGAAGAAAAAGCACATATTGTTTTTCTTTATGGCTTACAGTTAAAAATTTAGTAGTTTAAATAGTAATTTTATAGCAAGTGCTTTACCTGTCCTGTGTGCAGTTCCCATTGTAGGCAGCAGTTTGCTTTTCAGCGGAGGATCGTTTCCTTTTCTTGTAGTTGCCCATCTCATCGATCAGTAAAGGGCTTGTTGGAGGTAGTGGACTGCAGTTGGCTGATCTCATAGGGGTTGAGGGTGCGTCCTGATGAGTGGACACAGTCTCAGTGCAGGTAGTGGTGCTTTCAGAAACAGATTTAATGTGATTCGAGGAAATAAGTTCTGTGTTGTCGGTAGGCATAAGCTCCAAAGTCTCTGTGAACGTAGGGCTTTGATTCGCAGGTGTGCCGTTTGTGTTCGTCTCCACAGGTCCCGTCTCATGCGTGCTGCTGGCTGGAGAGCGCTGGTCGTCATCGCCCTGATCCTCCTCTGTGTCCTGAATGGATGATTTGATTGATAGAGGAGAGCTCTCGTCGATGGGCTGATCATTGTCGCTGTTGTTCATCGTCTCCTCTTCTACGTCCTCTTCGTCGTCATCTGAAACACATCAGCGAAGGAGAAATGGGTTTGAATTGGCAGAAATGGCAAAGACACATTAAGGAAGAGGATGAAGATGATTTATGCACTTCTCACCTGGACCAACTTGTTCTTGACTGGCTTGGATCTCCTCTTCAATGTCGGGATCAGAGGAATCATCCTCTTCTTCATCTTCCTCCTCCTCCTCTTCTTCTTCTTCTTTCTGTTCTTCCTTCTCTTTTTCTTTGCTATCGCTTTGCTGCCCATTAAGTGCCTGTAAATGTGACAGAAGGACAAACAGATTCAAGGCTGCTCATGGTTTTGAGGAGATTCTGGTTTCTTTTTGGACAATGCAGAAACAGGAATATGTATTTAAAATATTTTATATATATATATATATATATATATATATATATATATATATATATATATATATATATATACACACATATATAAAATATTTTTATATATAAAAATATTCCTGTTATATAATAATAATATAATAATAATAATATTCCTGTTTTATAATAATATATATATTATTTTATATATATATAAAATATCTGACCCTGGACCGCAAAATCAGTCTTGAGTAATACGGGTATATTTGTAGCAATAGCCAACTATACACTGTATGGGTCAAAATTATCGATTTTTTTCTTTTATGCCAAAATCATTAGGATATTAAGTACAGATCATGTACCATGAAGATATTTTGTACATTTTCTACCATAAATATATCAAAACCTAATTTTTGATTAGTAATACGCATTGTTAAGAACTTCATTTGGACAACTTTAAAGGCGATTTTCTCAATATTTAGATTTTTTTTGCACTTTATTCCAGATTTTCAAATGGTTGTATCTCAGCCAAATATTGTCCTATCCTAACAATCATCAATGGAAAGCTTATTTATTCAGATTCTGATATATACAATTAAAAAATTTAAAAACAATTAAAAAAAAAAAAAAAAAAAAAGGACCCTTATTGCCTTTAGCAGTTGACTGGATTTGTGGTCCAGAGTCACATATTTTAAGTCATTATGTAATATTACAACATGTTCATTATATTATTTATTCTTTCTGTTGTAATTATAAAAATGTTAATATTTAAAAACATTATTTATTGTATTAATTAAAATAGAATATAATATTTGTTTTTATTTATGATTTTTCATCAGTATCTTTGCATCAAAAAAACAAGGTTTTTATTTTATTTTTTATTTATATATTTTTACGATTATATTTGTTTAGTATATATATTTGATGACATTTTAAGTATTCAGGGTTTGTATAGATACTGTAAAATTAAATTCCAGGACTTTCAAAGACTTCTCAAGCACTTTAGATTTTAGAAGATTTTCAAGGACTTCAAGAATCACTACTAAAGTATTACAAAGTATACTACTTTTACTATAGTAAAACCACTGTTAATTTTCTTAAGGGATTTTTGTACACTCCCTTTTTTCTTTTTTTTTGTTTTTATAACTGTACTGTCTTAATGTTTTGATGTTTTCTACCGTTTAAGAAAAAAAATCTGAAAAAAAGATTTGGAAAATTGCTACAAAATCCTGGTCTGAAACAAATCATTCACCATACACGCTCCAACGTCCTGAAATGAATCAAAAGATTCGCAAACCCGCACCGAAGTCCCGATCTGAATCAAATGATTTGTTCTCCTCGCTCCGAAATTTCAATCGAAAGCAAAAGATTCGCAAACCCGCACCGAAGTTCCAATCTTAATCAAATGTTTTGATCTCCGTGCTCCGAAGTTCCAATCTAAAGCAAAATATTTGCGAACATGCTCCGAAATTCTCATTTGATCATTTGATCTGAATTCATTCATTTCGCAAAATGATTTACGAACCCATTCTGTTCAGAATCAAATGATTCAAGATACAGGCTTTGAAGTCCTGATTTGAATCAAATTATTCACGTTACGCAAAGTTCCGATCTAAAGCAAATTATTAACAATATGCGATTTGAAGTCCCGATCTGAATCAAATGATTTACAATACACGATTCAATTGGAAATAGTGAATTCACTTCGAAATAGTGAATAATTTTGTGATGTAATGCTTTAACTGATTCAGAGTTTCGAAAAGCTCTGTTTTACCCATCACTACATGCTTAATAAAACTATTACAAGCAATGTCAAAATCTGAAAATGAATGGATGAATCTGGTTTTGCTGTTGAATCACTTGAAATGAACAATCAAAGTCACGATTTTGAATCGGAGTGGTTCCAGCATAAATGACTCAATTGATTAGGTTCATCCGTTCCTCTTTTTGTGTCTTCAGATATTTACTCAACACTGTCAGTACTACTTTTGGCTTAGCTCGCTAGTTTTCTGACATTAACTGAAATGAAACTGACAAAATTAAACACTTATTTGATAGATACATTGTATTTCAATAATTCAAGCAATTTCAAATACCTCTTCAGGAATAGGGTTTGAGGCAAAAAAGTCAAATTCAAGTACTTCAAGCACTTTAAGCATCTTGTATGAACCCAGAGTATTTTACATTTTAGTTTTATTCTATAACTGAAGGCATTTCTGATTCTACTGGAGAAAAACTGATGCAAAAAAAAACTGAAGCTGATGCAAACCACTGAAATGAATCACTGAATGAATGATTTTCAAAACAAAAACTATATATAAGAATAGATTTTGTTCTTTCACCTCTTTTTTTTGTCGGTCTCTCTCTTGTTTCTTCCTCACATCTTCTACCTCCATGTCTTCCTGTTTATTAGCGTATTTGTTGATCACCTCCTCCAGGCTGCTGAGAGCCAAGTCTCTGTTTGAGCGGAGTTTGCGATGTAGTCCTGTATCAGTGAGTGCGGGGTCTAACGCTGAAGGAAACACAGGGAAATTCATCCATGTTTACATCAATCCAGAAATGTGTGCTAATCGTTGGTGAGTGTACAACATAAGACTAATACAATATGACTTGATTATGTTCTCTAGCTGAACTGGAGAGTAGCTGAATTGAATTACTAGGTTTGTAGGAATCGGTGAGGTGGGAACCGAAGTTGTAGACCATATCAAGATGCCGTCTCTCCTGGAGTTTGTTGCCCGTCTCTCTGAATGCTTCTTGAGCGATTTGTGTTAATTGTTTGCGGGTGAGCAGGAGTTTGTAGCGTTCGTTGGCGCGCTGAACCACCTTCAGCATATCTGTGTAGTCCGGTGGATTGTAAAGAGCTTCTGGACTGTTAATGTAGCGTTCAATCTACAAACCAAAGAGAAAAGAAAATAATAAGGACAAAAAGAAAAGCAAAGGAAAATGATAAATTATCCATTATTTTCTTAATATTTGCTCCCCATTTTTTACCTTTATGAGGGTGTATTTTTCATTTAACCATTTTTTAAAATATAGAATAAATCTAATTTCATTTTAAAGAGATAGTTCACCCAAAAATGAAAATTCTGTCATTATTTAACCCTATCTAACCCTCATGTTGTTCCAAACCCGTAAGAGCTTCGTTCATCTTCAAACACACAAATTAAGATATTTTTTATGAAATCCGAGAACTTTCTGATCCTGCACAGACACACCCATACATGGTACTGTTGTAAAAGCGTGTTAAAGATTGACACGGAAGAGAAGAAATTGCTCAAAGTCATTATTTTTGTTTTCCTTGCACATAAAAATTATTCTCGTAGCTTTATAAAATTAAAGTTGAACCACTAATGTCACGTAGACTATTTTAACGAGGTCCCTTCTACCTTTCTGGGCCTTGAACATGTCAGTTGCATTGCTGTCTATGCAGTTCAGAAAGCTCTCGAGTTTCATCAAAAATATCTTAATTTGTGTTGCGAAGATGAACAAAGGTCTTTGGAATGACACAAGGGTGAGTAATTGATGACAAAAACTCATAAGAAACATTAATAATGCAAGATACCCAAATATAATGCAAGATATGACAGATTGTGAGAGATATACTGTAAAGGGGAGGAGAATTTATACTTGTGTCAAGTTTTTTTAAATAAGAAACACTTCGCTTATAGCATTTTTAAAAGTGTCCTCACTCCTCATTCCTCCTAGTGCAATTAGAGAATTGAGATGTCTTTCAAGATGGCTAACTTTTGTTAATATCATAGGATTGAGGACAGAGGAGTGGGGAAATTAGGAAACATTATTTTTAGTAATGAGAATCTAAAGAACTAATCTTAAGGAAAGTGGTTTCATAAGCAACAGAAGGACCTTTTTGTTGATCTCTGGGTAGCGTGTTCCACTGTAGGGAATCTTCTGCTCGATCACTCGACCCGTTAGCGTGTTGCAACCCTTCAGCTCACACAGTTTGTCATAGATCTTCATCATCTGAGACCACAAAAAGAATATTAAAGGTGACATATCAAAAACATTTGGCTTTTTCCATGTTTAAGTGCTATAATCGAGTCCCCAGTGTACCTACAAACCCAGAAAACGTGAAAAGGACAATACAGTAAGTTTGTTTTGGTAAGCCTTTTTTCTGCAAACCTCCGTGATTATATTAATGCCCCTTAATCTGCATGTTTCCACCTACGATGTTATCATTTTGTTTTCGCAAGCAACAAAGGTGTACCAGTTCTAATGCATTGCAAAAGTTCAAGCAAAGCATGCTAACTGTTCTGTTATTGGCCACACTGATGAGCACAGAACACTATTCAGAGTCCCAGCCTCAGAAGAGACAAGAGCAGTGGATTTATTGATTTATTTACTGTATGTTGCACTGCTGCCACACAGATCTAATATAGACATGCAATTTCTTTCCAGGCTGTTTACCTTGACAGAAATAACTGACTGTTTTTGTAACTCCAGTGTGTTTTTAACATAAACTTAAGTGTATTTGACAGTTTAAGCACAATAAGATGTGACAGAGAACTTTGTTTAGTACTTCCGAAAAGTGACAGAAGCTTCCGAAAGCCGTATATCAAAAGTTTAAACTGATATGGTTTAAAACAAATGATTTCAGCACGATAAACAATCAAAACCAAACAGATTTTTGGCAGAATATCTGAGGAACGAACTGTAAAGGCACAACCCTATTCTGGGGTGCGTTTCCCGTACAACAACATAACTCGTTACTGTTAATGAAGTAACTAAATAATAACTTCTGCTGTTTAACTGATTAGAGATCTAAAATGCAGCTATACTGAATATGGTACCTGATGACTAATTTACTATTTTTTTGTTCCGTGTCATTTCGGTTTATTTGATGTTTGATTCATCGCGGGTTCCCTCTTACGTCATACTCTGGGGTTCCCTTTGGCATATATGCAAATACGGCGCTTACAGAGGAAACTTAAAAATACATAGATTAAAATGCCTTTATATTTAGATAGAATGGAAGATATAGTTTGTACTGCATGTTAGTTTGCTTATTGTCCCCAAGAGCATAATTTATTGAGCCTATATGTCTTACTAACAAGGAATTACGCTTCTAACCACAGGTCGAGAGCTGTAGTTCCAACCACGCTTGTGACGCTGTTTGCGAATGTTCGTTTGAACTATGGTTTCGGGAAACACCGAATCGTTGAACTATGTTGGTAATCACAGAACTTGCGACCATAGTTGGCTAACGATGCTTTTAGGAAACGCAACCCTGGAAAAGGGGGCGGGGAGCAGCAGCCTTTTTGCATTCTGGGGACACCTGAGACTTATATTACATATTGTAAAAAGGAGCATAATAGGTCTCCATTAAAGATCTGAAAAAAGCCTTATACCACCTCAATACCACAAATTTCATTACTTCAAACTCTATGACAACATACTGTAACTTCCAGAGTTCTGTCTATATAGGACCATTAATTGAAAAAAACAGTACGAAGACAACTTTTCCTGAACGTTCAGTTTAATTAAACCAAATCAGGAATGATAAAACAGGAATGAACAGACTTACCTTGCGTTTGAGCTTGTGCTCTTGAATATAAGTGGAGTCCTCCTTCTCCAGATCGTCTATACTCAGTTCCCGCTCCTGAAGCCGTCGGATCTCCTCATTATACACCTTTAACAGGTTTTCCAGGTATGCTATCTGAAAAAGAACATGAGACGCACACACACAAAATATGTACTTTTTAAATATATAGTCAGTCAAAATCTCTCCGCTTATTTCAATGTCCACAAGCAAAAAATGCAACAGTAGGGTTTCAAGAAGTAAATTCCATTCATTTTCTAAATACAAAATATCTTTAACAAATAAACCTTTTGATACAGATCTAGCATGAACAGATATTTTTGTAGAATCCTACCTATACGAAGTAAAATAAAACAAAAAAAAAACAAAAAACCATAAAAATAGGGCACAATGTACTGTATTAATGCTCCTTATATATTTTTACAGGTTTTACCTGCATTTTACTCATGAAGTCAAACTTCACAGTTCTTAGAGTTTATGATCAGATGTTGTTGCTTTCAAATAGGAATATCCCACTTTAAATGAAACAACAACCAAACTCTGAAAAATTTGAAGTTCTTTGGAGGATACGTGACCCTGGACCACAAAACCAGTCATAAGAGTCAATTTTTTTTAAACTGATCTGAAAAACAAGATCTGAAAGCTGAATAAATAAGCTTTCCATTGATGTATGGTTTGTTAGGATAGGACATTATTTGGTTGAGACACACTTCTTTAAAAATCTGGAATCTGAGGGTACAAAAAAAAAAAAATTCAATTTTAAGAAAATCACCTTTTTAGTTGTCCAAATGAAGTTCTTAGCAGTGCATATTACTAATTAAAAATTAAGTTTTCATATATTTACAGTAGGATATTTACAAAATATCATAATGGAACTTGAATACTTAATATCCTCATGATTTTTGGCTTAAAAGAAAAATCAATAATTTTGACCCATACATTGTCTATTTTGGCCATTGCTACAAATATACCCATGCTACTTAAGACTGGTTTTGTGGTCCAGAGTTACATATTACTGGAACCAATGTTTTTGAAAACCAATAGCGTCAATATAAAATTCAAAACCACTGTCAAATCGACCTTCTCAACATATAAATTCATCTCTTAGTTATGATAGATTGCTGTAATACCTGTCTCCTTGAAGCCCTTTTCGTTGTTTTTGTTTCCTCTTCCCCCTCTTGCTTTTCCTCTTGTCCTTTAACTTGTACCTCCTCCTTTAAACTTGTCCCATTGCTTTTTTGCTCAGGTTTTGTCTGGGAGGGAACAGACTGTATGGAGCTCCTTTTCCGAGCTGTGTGCTGTTTAAGAACGGTGCAGAGCTCATTAATGTAGACGAAAGTTTTGCCAGTGTTGGCCTGGGCTCGTGTGAGGCAGCGGCCCAGAGTGTTACGGAACTCCACCGATGACAGGAAGGTCGGCAGGGCCTTGGAGTATCTGCTTTGGAGGTAGGTCATGACCTCTGGATGATCTTTAGAGTACTTAGAGCAATGTTCCACAAACTGGACGATCAGGGTTGGATTCGAAGTGGGAGAAAAAAGGAAGAAGAAAAAATTTTAATATGATAACAGAAAAAAAAAACAGGGTTTCTGCCAGTTTTATGGTAAATTTAATGTAAATTTAAGACCTTTTTAAGACCAAGACCAAGTTAAGAAAATTCAGGGAATAACTGATTGGAACACAGTGCACCAATATGGTCTCTAAATGTAAATATCTCGTACTAGCAATGCTTCCGACCTTGAAAATGCAACCTTTTTTCAGATCTCCATTACTTTTTAATTAATTTTACAAGTAAGCAAGCAAGCTTGAATAACTCCCAAGTACTAGAATATGGAAATCACTTTTACTGTATCTTACGATTTTACTGCAAAAAAGAGATGTTCTTCATTAGTCTTTCCAGTGCAAATGTCTAAAGATTGTTAAATTAAGATGCATTTAATTGAGAAGCAAAATTTCATAAGATAAGAAGTCTTGTTTTCTGAAAAATGAATCAACATGAAGTCAGAACAATCAACTTTTCAAAGGGAAAATCAGTTTTCAAACACCATTGACATCTTTTTTCCAAGCAGAAACTCATTTAATTTTGTCCACTTTCTCAGGTAACAAGACTTCACATCTTCACCACTACCAGTCAAATGTTTTTGAACAGTGATATTTTTAATGTTAAAAAAATATTTTCTGCTCACCAAGCCTGCATTTATTTGATCCAAAGAACATCAAAAACAGTAAAATTTTGAAATGGTTTTATTATGCAAAATAATATATATATATATTTTTTAATATGTTTAAAATGTAATTTATTCCTGTGATTAAAGCTGTATTTTCAGCATCATTATACAAGTCTTCAGTGTCACATGATCCATCATTCCATAATTCCAATATGCTTATTTGCTGTTCAAGAAACATTTACTGTTATTATTATCAGTATTTAAAACAGTTGAGTACATACTTTGATGAACAGAAAGATCAAAAGTTAATCATCTGAAATGAAAATAGCTTTTTTAACATTATACACTATAGCTTGTAGTCAGAATTTTTTTTTAATTATTTTAGGAAAGAAATTATAGAAATGAATATTTTTATTTAGCAAGCATACTTTAAATTGATCAAAAGTAATGATAAAGGCATTTATGATGTTAGAAAAGTTTTCTATTTTGGATAAATGCTGTTCTTTTGAACATTCTATTTATCAAAGAAACCTAAAAAAATCTACTGAGCTGTTTTCAAGCATAATAATACATGTTTTTGAGCAGCAAATCAGAATATTAGAATGATTTCTGAAGGATCATGTGACAGGAGTAATGATGCCATAAATTCAGCTTTGAAATCACAGAAATCAATTATTTTAAATAGTACAAATATTTCAAAATATTACAGTTTTTGCTGTACTTTAGATCAAATAAATGCAGGCTTGGTGAGCAGAAAAGACTTTTAAAAAACTTTAAAAACCTTTTAACTGGTAGTGTAAATGTATCTTGATTCAAGGGTGTTTAGATACTTGTACTGGAAAACAAAACATAAATACAGAGGAAAAAAAAAACTTTTCTGGCCTTAATTTGCGGACGGGTGCATTTAGACTTTTTAAGATATGAAGAAACCCTGAACAAAAAACATTAGACAACATAACATTTCTAAACTGTCCTGCTGTTTTAGTAGTATGCAATCAGTATGTTCTGCAACAAAGATGTTGTAAATATTGTAACCAAAGTACCTCCGCAAACAGTTTTTCATTCTCCAACTGCAGGACACGAACATCCTTCTTTGCACTGGCGAACGGAGACTGTGTGATGTGTGTTGGAGCTGGTGGCTGATTCTTCACAGGTGTTTTTGACTGGCAGTTCGTAGCACGAGAATAGGACGCGGATGCAGATGTGGAAGCTTCTTCATCGTCATCGTCAAGGATCACAATGCTGTCCATCACTGCTCCGGCCATCCGGAATGGAGGAGACAGAATTTGCTGGGGAGTAACGAATGTGGAGGTGTCAAGCCTGCATTTCAACTACACCAATACCTGGAAACATACCAGTTACTATTTATGATTTCACTTTTTATGCAATATTAATGTCATTACCAAGCTAGAAGAGTAGATATATTTATATTTCAGTTATATTTAAAATCACAATGCATATCAAAGTGCATTTTGATATCCAAACATCTACATAATATGCATTAATGTGTTTACTATTAATTTGTTTAGCTTTTCTGTACATACCTGAGCACTGAGCATTGATTTGGCCACAACAGTCCAAATTGAGATGCCAAAATCTGTATGTACCTAGAGAAAAATATATTAATAAGCGTAATACATCTGCATACCTGAGACAACTATGTGTTAATAAATATAATATTATGGCTAAATATTTTCAATATTCGTAAAGACGTTGGTATGTCATAAAAACTTGACAAAATGCTCTTTAAATCTTTAAAATGGTTGTGGATGGTATTAGTCACCACTGTAATAAAAAGGAAACAAAAGACAGAAGATATGTATGTAATGAGTCATGATATTTACAATAATAACTGCAATGACTACGGTATTTTGGCGGTAACTATGTTTACCATGGTACCTTTTTTATTTAATTACATAGCAATCACATTTAATATATGACTAAGGCCAATGATACCTTAATATTTTAATAATAATCTCATATTATATGACAAAAAAAATAATATTTTCGCTTAGATTCCCTGCTGATCTAGAGACCGTAGCTCTTTAATTCGGTCAAGCCAATAACGTTACAGCTTCCTTCCGTTTTTTTGTTAAAAGCACTAAAACATCAATCATGAATTGTAACTTTATAACATCTCGAGTTTCTCATAATCATTACAAACCAATCATTAAATAATTCCCCTAAAACCTCGTTACTGATCGATCAATAAAAAGACAATCAGAAACAACTTACGCGCTCGGATCCTGAAACTCAGCGCTGGATCTATGTACAGCTCAACATGAGACGCGCTGGTTCGCTGGCGGATAGTAATCTGATCGCTCATTGGCTGAGCGCTGGTACGTGTTTCTTCTGCGATCTGATTTCGACGTAGAAAATTTGGATGCTTATCAGCGCCGCGCAGGGAACAGGAGCCCCCTGACCCAAACAGAAACTCAATGTACGTTTCTTTAATTGTGTACAGTACAGTAAAACAACGTGGCATCAAACAAAATTGTAACGTTGCCTAATGTCGTCAGATGTGCACCTTGTGTTTTGTTTCTGCATAAACAAAACCGAGACTCATCAGGTTCCCAGTGTTGATTTGTTTCAGGCTAATCCTGTTTCACAATTTCAGTTAAATGTTTATCTGCAGCCTGATGTCATTCTAGGGACTACAGGAGTCAAGGGCAATAAAACAGGCCGGTAAGATCATTATTTTTCAAGAAAACAGGCCTTTCTGGACAATCTAAAAATGACATCTGACTTCAGTGGCAAGTGACTATGGTGTATTTTTAATGTATAGTTCATTTTTGTTATGTAGAATAGCCTGGAAACATTATGAATAAAATCAGGAATCTACAGGCCTCATTTTGGCTTCGGACCTCTTTGATTTAAGCTGTATGTTTCACTTTAGCAACTTTATGATATGCACCAGTCAACAGGTCCAATGTTATTAAGCAGCTCTCTGGATATTATTTTTTTAAGTAGTTTTCTTACTAAAGATTTAATTTAATTTAATTTTATTTTAAATAGACCATTTGTTATCATGCCACAATTAAAGAGAAGCTGGGGAGTTTGGTAATTGTGGCAGGTAAATAGGGTGATTTTGTTTTGTTTAGTTTTGTTTTGCTTTTTAATAATAAATTGGGAAACACCCAACTCTACGCTTTTTGGTCATGCAGGTTGAAATTAATTCTTCAACATGACCACCTAATGGTTTCATAAATTCTGCCTACTGGTGATTGACAAAATCCTCTCATTAGCAAGTTTTATGACAGAAAAAAAATAAACATGGAAATTCATACACAAATAACTTAATGATTTAAATAAAACAGAATTTTCTTTTTGCATTTTAATTCTGTCTTTTGAATTTGCTGTTTGATTGAATTGATGGATTGATTGATTGATTTTAATTCCATCTTTCACAAATTTATTTCATCATATATTTAGTCATTGCAATATGTGAATATTATTTATTGTACACTACCAGTCAAAAGTCTTTGAACAGTAAGATTTTAAATGTTTTTTTAAAGTATTCTCTTCTGCTCCCCAAGCCTGCATTTATTTGATCCAAAATACAGCAAAAGCAACAATATTGTAAAATATATTTACTATTTAAAATTACTGCTTACTACTGGAATACATTTTAAAATGTTATTTATTCCTGTGATCAAAGCTAAATTTTCAGCATCATTACTCCAGTCTTCAGTGTCACATGATCCTTCAGAAATCATTCTAATATGCTTTATACACTATACCAGGGGTGGCAAACTCCAGTTTTGAAGAGCCGCAGCCCTGCAGAGTTCAGCTCCAACCCTAATAAAAGCTTAATGTTCAAAAACTTTTGACTGGTAGTGTATTTTTAAAAAACATTTTCCATTCATATTTATTTGTCACAGGTGTAATGACATTTTGTGTTCACTTTTATCAATCCAATCTAAGAAAACATCATAGAGATTGGTGATGTTCCTCTTGTCCTAAAAATCTATTGGCTGGAATTGACAACCTTAAGGTGAGATAAATTTTCATTTGCTAACTATTTTTCAGTCAAAGTCCAAACATGTGGACTGTAGTTCTTCTGCTTCTTGAAGTTACTCTCACCTGTGCTAGTGAGTAAATGGTTTAAAGTCGACTGTGTTTAAGCAAACTGTATGATTTGGTTAAAGTTAAGCACTAAAACCATGTATAGTAGCTGCAGAGTCCAACAATCATATTTAATAGCTAAAAAAAGAAATGTATGTTAAAAATGTTATGTTTTGGAATTGAATTAGGAGTTTTTATAACCGGGTCAGTTGCATTTGTAACCATAAAGCAGTGGTGTGATTTTTTTTTTTTTTTTTTTTTTTGGTTTTGTATATTTGGCTTACTTGTTTATTCAATATTTAATACTCTAATGTAGCCAGAGATTGTTGCAGATATTTAGATCTAAAAAGGGAAAATTCACTTCAAAATAAAAATTTACTCACCCTTATGTCATTACAAACCTGCATGACTTACTTTCTTCTTTGAAATACTGTTTTCTTTATTGTTGTTGTTTCCATATAATGGAGGTCAGTGAGGACCAGTTTTGTTTTGGAGACTATTATTTTCATTGCACGGACAAAAACAGTTTTAAAACTAATATGTTCTTTTATATAAAACATGAATGTATTCAAAGAAAAAGGTTTTTTGTCCACAGGTACACACTCTCTGACTTACTTCTTTACTGCTGTGTCCGGAGACATTGACTTCCCAGAGTTCACTATTGTTGGTCTGGTCGATGAAGAGCAGTTTATGTACTTTGACAGCAACACGAAGAAGGTTGTGCCAAAAACAGAGTGGATGAAACAGAAGGAAGGAGCAGATTACTGGGACACACAAACCCAGCTCGCAGCTGGAACTCATCACGTGTTCAGAAACAACATCCAAGTTGCAAAAGATCGGTTCAACCATTCAACAGGTATGCTCATTATGAGCATACACTCATTTGGGCACTTTAGATACAGAATAAAAACTTTATTATATGAGATAACAAGATGTCAATTGGCATCTGCAATAGAGGGTTTGCACTTATGTCACAATTTGTGCTTTGGTCAGTTACCTGGATGCGTGGCCATATTGGCGATACTTGGATGTAAACAATAGCATGGGTTCCGCAGTTAATGTACTACTGAATACATTGTTCTGCTAATTTATGCTGTCTAAACCATGGAAAAAAAACACATGGAAGCTGCTAAATCATAGAGAAGGTCTTAGTAAGCAGAAAAGGTGCAATATTTTGACAGAAGTGGTAAATATACGTACAAGCAGTATTAATTAGGATATTAGCTCAATATTTCACCTGTCTGACCGGAAATGATAAAAACGAACATAAACGTTGTCAAGATTTTTTTCTCTGGAAATCCTGGTTCAGTTTGACCAACCACAAACACCTTTTGTTCCTCAGACAGTTTTTTGCACTCTTCTCCTTGATTTGTTATAACTTTTGGCAGTCTATAGTACTCCAAATGCTTTTCCCGGTCCGACTGATTAGTACAGCCCAAAACATGACCATAATTGACCATTTCAGCAGCAACAATTAGCAAAATATGTGAGTTTTGTTCTGTTCAGTGGCATTGTTTACATTTAGTGCCGCCAGTATAGCTGATTGATGGCGCGTTGTAAAAAACACTCTATTAATCAAATGATGCTAAAGCTTTTTTTTAACCAGAATAAGCTTCACTTTTAAGCAAATGGTTGGTGTTTAGCTGACAGACGACTGGTCACAAAAGTGCCCAAACCCCCTCCAACATCAGACAAAAGACCCACCTGATGGCTCATATTCTCATTATTTTCTGCTTCTTTTTGAAAACAAAGAGAAGACTTTTTTTTTCCTAGTCAAATGAGACAAAACTGACTCGAATTGTTTTCTTCAGACAATTTACATACATTGTCTACATTGTTTTTCAGGTGTGCACACATTCCAGCTGATGTACGGCTGTGAATGGGATGATCAGACTGAAGCAACAGATGGGTTTCGTCAGGAAGGTTATGATGGAGAGGATTTTATGTCTTTGGATTTGCAGGAGATGAGATGGGTTTCACCAGTGCAGCAGGGATTCAGCACTCAGAACAAGTGGAATAATAACAGAGCATATCTTGAGGGTAGAAAACATTACTTTAGCACTGTGTGCACTGAGTGGCTGAAGAAATATGTGGAGTACAGAAAAAGCAGTCTGGAGAAAACAGGTACATCCATTTTTATTTAGGAGTGATCATTTGCATGTTTTCCTAAACAATCTTGTACTCCAGATATTGTGTTAAAATCATTACACATTCTGTTACTTTAGGCTTTGATTTTTTGAGGCATTGCCAATCAATCATAAGGTCTTTGTGGAAAATAATAAATATAGATAATAAATATATCTTAATAGGGCACCATTCATCAAACATCCCAACCCCAGCTTTAATTTTATAATATTTATTTAATATTACATAGATTCAAAAGAAAACAGAACTCAAATTATTGTTTGATGACTAAGTGCTAATATAAATTGACTTTTACCCAAAGTGACTCAAAAATGAGGAATTCTACAACATAATGATTCATCCTAAGGAGACTCAAACGTAAAAAGTGCTGCAGTACCAATGTTTGTGGATATAAAAGTGGGAGTTAATGCAGATACTATATGTAGATGTGAAGTCATGTGCTATAGTGGTTAAAGCTCAGAGCTGGTAATGGCAAACCATTAATTATCACAACTTTTGCCCTTGAGCAAGTTGCTTAACCTCAAATTAGTATTTTGGATGAAAGTAACAGCTACTGTAGTCCATTTATGTTTACTGAATTAAGAATGTATGATTTCTGTATGATTGTAGCAGCTGGAGGCTTAGAATTATTGTATTCTTTCTTTCTTCAGTCTCTCCTCAGGTGTCTCTGTTGCAGAAGAATCCCTCGTCTCCAGTCTCATGTCATGCTACAGGTTTTTACCCCAAAGGAGTAACAATCACCTGGATGAGAAATGGACAAGAACATCATACAGATGTGGATCTTGGTGAACTTCTTCCCAATGAAGATGGAACCTTTCAGAGGACGAGCACCATCACAATAACATCTGATGAATGGAAGAACAAGAAGTACAGCTGTGTGGTGAAACACCACGATCAAACCATCAAAAAGATTCTGTCAGAGAAAGAGATCAGGACAAACAGGGGTGAGAGAAATCAAATAAGTATGAATACTGGTTTCATGACTCAAAAAAATATTTAATTAATTTTTTTACATTGAAAACAGTGCAATGATTAATTAACATGGATGTTTATTGAAAAATTAATTATAAAAAAGGTAAAATTGGATTCTTTTTCAAACAAAAGAAACTAAGGCATGTGTATGGTTGGTTACAAGACTGAGACACAGTTCTTTTTTATTTTCAAAAATATTTTTTTTAGGGCAGGATACGGTAATTTCTTGCTTGACCTGCAGAGACAGCAATCTAAAAACAAATAATAAACAAACACAAAATATTTATCACCTGACTGTTACATTATTTGTTTTGCTTATGCAGTCTGTATACTGTATATTTAGACCTATGTTGTTTCTTATACGGTTGCACATTTTAAATACGGTAATAAAATATACAAATGTACTGCTGATAACACAGTTACAGCACGTGAGTAATCTGATGATCTCCTCTGATCAAGCAGGAGATTCTGTTCCTGTTGGCATCATTGTTTTTGCTGTCGTCCTGCTGATTGTCATCGGTGTCGCTGGATATATGGTGTATCTGAAGAAAAGAGGCGAGGATGGGCAACTATGACAGCTTATTCTTCTGGCCTTCTTGCTTACACAACTGCACATAAAACACAGGACTTGAGATTTCTGGTATCGGAATAGAAAGCGTGAATAACTAAAACTTTACGTTTTTGGATTTTTAAAAGTCATTCATGGACATTTGTTCATTTTAAAATATACAAAGTTGGAAATGGTATATATTACAAATGTGTAAATATTTCTCTTCAGTGACGAAGAAAACAAGAGTGCCAATGATTGATTTGAAGGATTTGTTTAAGTTTTATTTGCTTTTGGTGTCAGTACTGACTCTGGACCCAAAATCCTTAAAAATTTTGACTACTCTATGTTGATTTAGAGATACTAAATCACACTTTTGACTTAAAACCAGTTAGAAGACGACAAAACATTTTCACAGCATGGTTCTTATTTTATTCCATTGGCATATTCTGCTTGGTTTGGCAAATCCATTTCAGCAAATTACAAGATGTATATGGTATTTTGAAAGCAAATGTTATGTTTTGACCTTCCAAATGCTATTAGATATTTGCTATTGTAGGTTTAAAAAAAAAACGCACTTTGCTACACGCACCAAACTGAGCTAAATGTATCAAAAAGAAACATTTTTTAATAAAATACCTGTATTTTGCTCTGTGAAATATCACCCTTTTCCTTTCTTTGGAAAATGAAGTATGCATTTTCACTGTAGAATGGGGCATTTCCTCCGTTTCCTTTCTGACATCATACAAGTTTATATACAGTATTTATCACGTTTAGACCACGGTTGCACAATAAAGCAACTCAAATACAGGGGCATATTTGACCTACAAAATAAGGACATTAGAACCTAAAAAGTTCTTTTTTTATTTTTTTGTTTTGTTTGCGCTAGTTACAGAAAATACCATTCAGAAATGATAAAGAATGCAGCAACATGATCTTTAGGAATATGAAGCAATAAAACAGTGACTTTGAATGGAAGATCAGATGTCTGACACATAAATTCTCTATTTTGTGTCTATCTGACACATATATCTGTTTACATAACACAAAGTAAAAAATACATCTGCTGCCCGATCTCCCTCCAGGGACTTCAAGAGTTAAGAAACAGAAAGGCAGGGAACATCCTAATGATTCTTAACAAATAGATCATTCCTTCTTTGAAGCTCCACACAAACTAGTACATCTGTAAACAATTTTCAAACATTTTCATAAATCATGTTCTGTTTATCAAAGCTCAGAGTCAACAGTCTTACAGTATTTAAAATACAATCAATTTACATTTTACATTACAATTTTTTTCCCAGCATTTTATACAATCAATATTAAAATCTTTAAAATATTTTAAATTAAAACTTGCACAGCAAAACCAACCCAAACACACATACAGCAGTCTAAAAATCTTAAGCAAAGACTGAAAAACAATACATACAACAAAACATGCAGTTTCACTGCACTTTATTTAACCTTTAAAATCACCTCCTGGTCCAGATTTACTTCTCCTTCTACAGAAATAACAGAGATAAACAATAAGCAAACAGACAGTTATACATCAAAACTAAAGATGAATGAAATGTAAACATTTTGAAAGTGTTTTGCAGTTAGCAAAAAAGATGATGTTATTTACCTTATCCTTCGAATCTGTGTCACTGGAGTCTATACGAAAACAAAAATTTTTTTTTAAAAAGTTGTTGACGAATTGACGAAAAAATATTCATAAAACTCCATTCACATAAACGTTCTTGGATGTTTGAAACATTCCAGGGCATATCATATCACAAACACAATTTTACTCTATATATACTGCAATACAAATAATTAAACAAATAATAAAACAAATAATTCTAAAGCAGTGATAATAGAAAAAAACTATTGAAGTAATCAGACTAAAATGACTTACCAGAAGAGCTGAATGTCCAGGAAAGAAACTTTATCATGCCATAAAGAACAAGTGCAACAGCAACCATCGCCATAGAGTCCTCAATAGAAGGAGCACTGACACCTGATATCAACAAAACATCACATCAAGACATGCAATACATTCAAACTGACATTAATACTTCTATAATGCTAATAGAACATAAACTGAAATCTAAAAAAAAAAAAGACATTTATTGACAAATTACATTTATTGCCACCTATCATGTGTCAGTCTATGACAAACAAAACAACATCAAATTTTGGTTTTTGAACAAAACATCAAATCAAGACATGAAACACATTTTAACTGATATAAATAATCTTTTGGACATGCTAATAAAACATGCACTGAAATCTGAAAAATAAAATGCTTCAGATGAGTCACTTAAGGACATCTATGACAGAGTAACTCACCGATCACATTGAGTGTTGAAGAAGCTCGTCGTGTTCCTCCCTCATGTTTGGCTACACAGATAATTTCTCCACCACGACCGAGTCCCAGCTTCCCCGAGTCCAGCTCCAGACGGCTGCTCTGACTGAAGGTGCCATCAGACGCCTGTCTGTGACCCGTTACGCTGCCCTGACCCAGAGAGCGGGACGTCCCATCTGCCCCACTGAACTCCCAACTCAGATCCAGAGTGTGAGGAGCAAAACCAGACGCCTCACACTGAACCACCAGCACCTGCCCAGGAACCAGCAGAGGAAGAGGAGACGGGTAGATGGAGAGAGATGGAGGCTCTGGAAAGATAAGAAGCAGTGAATATGTCAAATGCAGCTGATAAACTAGGTGGCTACTGCATCATATTCATAATAATTTAAGCATACAATCATCTTACCAACTATCTCCAGGTCCACGGCTACCTGAGCCAGCAGGTGTGGCAGATAGACTGTGCAGATGTAAGTTCCCGAGTGTCTCACTTGAGATTCTTCCAGAATCAGAGATGCATTTCCTGTTTCATAGAGGCCTGTGATGTCAATATCTGCTCCGGTCTCTGCTGTCTCTGCAAACCGATCATTCTTGCCGTCGTAAGCGAGGACCAGCCGTCCTTCACCCCGGAACTGATAACGCCACTCGATAGAGAATCCAGAGCCGTGAACTGGAGAAGATGGATCGACCCAGAACCCACAGTCTAACAGAACCTGTTCTCCAAGTCTACAGCGAACCACAGGAGTTTTACTGGAGATGCTGAGAATGACTTTTAAAAAGGAAGAGAAACAAAAAGTTGGATTATTTGAGGAATGAAAGACCCTCAATAGCTCAGAAGGGTTAAACAGAGGTTAGGCCTTATTTTAATGACTCAAATTATAAAATACATGGATCGCAAAATTGTAATGGAATTAGGGCTGTCAAACGACTCATCGCATACAAAATAAAAGTTTGAGTTTGCTTAATATTTGTGTGTGTATTGTGTGTAATTATTATGTATATATAAATACAAACACATTCATGTGTATACTTAAGAAATATTCAAAAGTATATGTATTTATAATAATTTTTTTATATAATTTATATTATATATAAAATGCATATTTTGTCAAATATAATTAATTTGTGTGTATTTATATATACATAATAATTAAACACAGTACACACACACATATTAGGCAAACTCAAAGTTTTATTTTGTATGCGATAGATCACGATTAATTGTTTGACAGCCCTAAACGGAATTAAATTTTTTAAATTAAAATACAAATAAAATATGAAAACACATCATAAGATACACTGCCCTCCAAAGGTTTGGAAACGCCCTAGAAAAGTGTGGTTTTGGACAATATTGGCATGAATCCTTTTTAATTTGTGATAATTTTGCACTGATAAGGGACAACACAAACTACAAAAACACTTAAACAGTATATACATAGAAAAAACTTAAATTTTCGATTCATCAAAATCTCCACCATTAGCAGCTATTACAGCTCTGCATAATCTGGGCCTAAATTCATTGTATTCTAAACTTAATTGGCAATCAATTGTTGAAGCTATTAAGGTGTGCTGACCCAAAAATCTTTTAAAAACCTGGGCCAAGTTTAAACCAGTAACCAGGCATCACAGCTGACAAAGGGGCATGTGTGACTTTGACATGTATATATTACCATTATTATGTAATCAAAATAAAAATTATTATTGCTGGTCTTCAGTGATAATGTCAAGTTACTTTAATGTATTTGCACCAAAAAATGATAAGGATTTATGCTGATATCGTCCAAAACCACACTTTGCCAGGGGTGTTTATAAACATTTGGAGGGCAGTGTATATAGATTGCAAAAAAATCTATTTAAAAAATACAACTCAAATATTAAATTACATATTATGTATAATTATGCAGAATATTAGAAAATTCTACTACCACTAATAATTATTATAAAGTGTATTCTATGCATTTATTATTTTTATGTAACCTATTGTGCCAATATTAGGTATGTAGTATAACATGCAGTTATGCAATATATTAATAATTATGCAATACATAAGAAACCTAGGCTCTACCTTTTTACTTAAAACAATTATATAATATTTATGCAAATATATACTATATATTATTATATGCAATTATATGTAGACTATTTATTATTATTGAGAAATTTAGGCTCTTTACCTTGTGGCTCTTTAGAAGCTGAAGGCGCTCGCATGATATTGGACAGTGTCAGCTGCTCGTCAAGCCCTTGTACTGCCACTGAGAACCAATCAGCTTGCAGGTAGACTGGACTTTGGGCGGAGTCAGTGAGAGCAGACGCCCAACTGACCATGGAGGCGTGAGGCATGAAAGGGTTAATCTCACACTTTGGTTTGTTCACAGAGCCTTTGGGTGGATTCAGAGCGGCATTGCAGAACGTACCAGCGGGATCTGGAGAAGTTTAGATATCATCAAACAGTTGCTTTACACTCTAGAACTGGTGCAAGTACAATATACAATAATATAGATAATATACAGATACAAAGATGTGTGTAAGGGTTCAATTGCATATCAGCGCAAATATCTATTTAAAAGTGCATGCTGCACTGTCACTGACCAGTCACATAGTAAATCCTGGATGGGCTAATGTCTGCAGGAGGATGAAGTTCAGATATGCTCTCTTCACTGTAGGCTTCCGTTCTGATGAACATTAGAGATTTCTCTTGACTCATCGGTACTGAGAAACCCCCTCCATGACCCGGTTTCTCCTGTACAAACCAGCACTCCAGAACCGGACATCCAGAACCGGAAGCTGCAAAATAAGAGACATGAGAATGAGAATTGCGTTCAGTGGTAACCAGATGGTCTCGATTACCAAAACTTACCACAACAAAACAATGTAAATGCGATGATAGATATCTTGTATATGGTCGAAATCTCAGACATCGTTGCTCTGCTTAATAAAACGATGCCTGTGTGTAGACTTTCTGTTCGGGGTGTTCAAGATCCGTCGGGTTTTCCCCAAAAAATTTAGTGAAGCTTCATTTTACTTTCAGTTTCACTGGGTCTTCACAGCGCATGCGCATTGGCTGCTGTTTATTTGCGTCAACGTGTAATCGACCAAGACCATTAAAGTGGACCTAATCTATGTAACACAAATTATTAATGCGACATCACCTCTCCGATTAAACACTAAACGAACTAAAAGTCATATATTTATCTAAAACACGCGAATTTTAGCTGTTCTTAAGCTATTACTCTCCACTAGGTGGCGCTCTAAGCCAACAATAGTTTTCCAACCGTGCCATATTATATAAAGTTGATAAGGGTTTTACCATGATATCACGTGATTTCTCGTAGCAGAGTGCAGTTAAGGACACAGGGAAGTACCATCTCTTATTTTCTTTTGTAGTGTGGTAACAACAAATCGCCAAACCTGTATAGCCTGTGTAGTTGTATTTATGTTTATTTGTATATCATTTGTCATTTTCCAGTGGCTTTTTTTTCTCTAGGTGGTGAAATTTGCGTAGCTTGAATAACTTAATCACAACAAGTTAATAGATTTGCACAAAACTTTATAAAAAGTGCCATTTAGTTAATGTGACACACTGGAGAATGTTTGTTGTTCTTTATTCTAAGTATTTATAATTCTGCATGAAGGCAGCACTTTTTCAGTCTTATATGTTCAAAAATTAACTTAAATATTTTGTTGATAATCTATCTATCTTAAGCTCCATCATCACCAACATTTTTGTAATTGTTTGCTCAGAAATGCAGGTAGAACTGGGACAGTTAATCAGGTGTATTAGCCAAGCAGGCCTACATGTACTTAGTTTTAGGCTTCATTTATAAGCATATCTTCACATTTTCTTTGAAACACATATGTGCAGTTACTCTTTCATATATTTATGGGAAGCATATTCCAAGCATCCGAGCCTCGATTAAGCACAGTCTTTTTTGTCAAATTAGTTTGTGGACATGGTAAAAAGAGTTGAGCCTTTTTCACTTGATGTGTTTTATAACCATTTATAATCATATCTAAATCCTATATATACAAGCTTTTCAAAGTAAAAACAGTGGGTGTGATATTTAATTACCCTATGAAAATATACCAACAGTCATAAATGTAATTTAACCTTTACCGACACCCATTATAATTTTCTATGCATGTCACTAACATTAGCCCAAAATGGATAATAAAGCATTAATCTGGCTGCTCTGTTTTGAAACATCTAAAGTTTTTTGAGGTGTTTCTCAGATGCACTTGACCATGTCATTGGGCAGTACTCAAGATGCAATAAAACTAATGACTGCACCACATCTTTAAAAATTAAAGATGGACTAAATACAGAACATTTCCTGGCCACCGCTATACCTTTTCACATAATGCTTACTATAGGCTATAATGTGCAGCTGAGGTCAAAAGTTAACATACCCCTTTCAGAATCTGCAAAATATTATTTTACCAAAATAAGAGGGATCATACCAAAAGCATGTTATTTTTTATTTAGTACTGACCTGAATAAGATATTTCACATAAAGATGTTTATGTATAGTCCACAAGAGAAAATAATAGCAGAATTTTAAAAAAATGACCCCGTTCAAAAGTTTACATCCCCTTGATTCTTAATACTGTGCTGTTACCTGAATGATCCACAGCTGTGTTTTTTTTATTTTGTTTAGTGATAGTTGTTCATGAGTCCCTGGTTTGTCCTAAACAGTTAAACTGCCCGCTGTGCTTCTGAAAAATCCTTCAGGTCCCACAGATTCTTTGGCTTTCCAGCATTTTTGTGTATTTGAACCCTTTCCAACAGTGACTGTATGATTTTGAGATCCATCTTTTCACACTGAGGACAACTGAGGGACTCATATGCAACTATTACAGAAGGTTCAAGTGCTCGCTGATACATGGAAACACGGTGCATTAAGAGCTGGGGGGTGAAAACTTTTGAACAGAATGAGGATGTGTACATTTTTCTTATTTCGCCTAAATATCATATTTCTTCATTTATTATTTCCCTTCAGAGGCTACAGAAGATATACACGTTTCCCAGAAGACAAGTTAGAAGAAGTTAAATTTACCCTGATCTTCAAATTCAAAATTTTTCACCCCCTGGCCCTTAATGCATGGTTTTTCCTTCTGGAGCATCAGTGAGTGTTTAAACCTTCTGTAATAGTTGCATATGAGTCCCTCAGTTGTCCTCAGTGTGAAAAGATGGATCTCAAAATCATACAGTCATTGTTGGAAAGGGTTCAAATAAAAAATGCTGGAAAACCAAAGAATTTGTGGGACCTGAATGATTTTTCTGAAGACCAGCAGGCAGTTTAACTGTTTAGGACAAACAAGGGACTCATGAACAACTCTAATCACTAAACAAAAAACACAGCTATGGATCATTCAGGTAACAACACAGTATTAAGAATTTTGAAAGGGGTCATTTTTATAAATTCCACTATTTTCCCTTGTGGACTATATGTAAACATCTTTTCTGTGAAATATCTTATTCAGGTCAGCACTAAATAAACAATAACATGCATTTTGTATGATCCCTCTTATTTTGGTAAACATTTTGCAGATTCTGAAAGAGGGACGTAAACTTTTGACCTCAACTGTATATGTTTGGACCAGAACAGCACATTGTCAAGTTTCACACCCAGCAACTTAACATTTGTTACTTGTTCCACTAGCATCCCATCAATAAAAAAAATTCTAGTTTGCAGCCTCAGTAATATTATTTTTATTATTAATATTATTTGTAACTAAAAGTTATATATTTTTTCTATATTTTAAATGTCTTTATTATTTTGAATCCACTTAGTAATTGTTAGCAACTCATCACTTAAGTTTTTCTGAAGCTCAGCTGATGTATGTGCTGCAGAAAACATTGTAGAATCATTTCCATGCATAAATATATTAGCCTTTTCAACAACATATAGTAATTCATTTATGAAAATAGAAAACCATAATGGACCTAAACAGCTACCATTTGGGACACAGCAATAAATATTTTCAGCCTCCGAAAAAGATCCATTATAAAACACTCTCTGTTTTCTATTAAAAAGACAAATTCTGATCCAGTCAAGGGCTGTAAGTGAAAAACCAGAACATTTTAGTTTAGCCACATGAATAATCAATAACATCAAAAGCTGCTGTACAGTCTATTAGAACAGCACTCACCAATTCCTTGTTATGTGGACATACTAACAATTCATCTGTCATGTGTATAAGTGCAGTACTTGTGGAGTGTCCAGATCTACAAGCATGTTGTGCATTAGTAAGTAGTCCATTTATTCTAACTTTAATTTTGCATATTGTTTGCCTTTCGAAAATTTTTGAAGTGCTGTTTTGATTCCGTAAGATTAAAAAAAGCTCAGTGAGAGAAAAAAGTGGTGATATCTGATTTTCATTATCCGTTCCTACCAGTGTGTTTCTTTGTTTGAAAACACAGATCTAGAGATAATGAAACTGGCTTTGTCTTGTAATCTGATCTGACCCATAAGAATTATTTCTATAAAACAGGACTTTCACAGTGAGACGACAGGTAAAATCACCTCCAGATCCAGACTTACTTCTTCTATAGAGCAGACAGGCATACAGTAATGTGCAAATGTCTTAGGACACTAATATTTTTACAAGCTAAAAAAAATATTTAAAGTCAGATATTTCTATATTTTGCTGTAGTGTATCAAGAGGAAA